>OY288249.1:5000-605000 GCA_958450325.1 Agrostemma githago
ATTCATTTAAAAAAAATAGTTGTAATACACTTATCACTTTGGTTATGATATGGAGTGATAAGTAAAGTTTAGGGATACACCATATAATTCGAAAAAGACGGGGGTACCACTTGGAAAAGCCAATAGTTGAGGGGTATCCCATAGAAAAACCCTCTTTTTTCCTCAGTTTGTTAATTCAGCATTATCATCCGTGATTTAGTGATTGATACTACTTTGGCCTTGAATGAAATTCCAAAAAATTAAAACAATAAGTTGAGATGAAATATTTCTCACGCTTAATTAGGTTATTTTTTTGGAATCGATCGTTTTTTTTTTCTCGGTTTGTTAATTCAGCATTATCATCCTTGATTTAGTGATTGATCAGTTTCATTAATGCGTGCATTTTTTTGATGTCATGAATTAACTGAAAATCTACGTTTTTTATTTGCATCTGCAAAAATAGACCTATCGAACGGGTCAGGGTGATCGGATTTCGCATTCGGGTAAAATACGGTTCAGATCTATTCCAGGTTTGGAAAATAAGGATTTTTAACGGGTTTCAGGTCGGGTTTCGTTTCAAATACGAGTTACTAACGCATTTTGAAAACGTTAATTGTCTTTTTTTCTTCGTAAATACAATTTTATTCTTAATTTTCTTAATTATCTAATTTAATACTGCCTCCGATTTTTTATTATCTTCCATATTTTCTTATTGGGCTGAAACATCATTTCTTCCCTATTTCTATTTTGGGCCATCAACATGTGGTCTAGAATCACCCTCACATTTCTATCTCTTCCTTCTTTTATTTTGAACCACACATTCCTACACCCTTATTTTCTTCCCCAAAACCAAAGGGGAAGATAATAAAAAATCGGAGAGAATATATGATATTAGTAAGAATAAACATGTTTTTTTTAATATATATTTTAATATATATTGATATAACATTTCTATAGAAAGTACTGACATTTTGTTATTTGAAAATTGGCAACACATATATGACAAATCTTGATTCGATTTATTGATTTAATTTTTTATAATATTTTTTTTGATAAACATATCATTTAAAACATACTCCCTCCGGACACTATTTTTTGCCCCACTTCATTAAAATACTCCTCACATATATTGGGCTAGTGGGGCGAAAAATAGTGTCCGGAGGGAGTATATAAGAATTTTATTTTTGAAAAAAAATTGTCCATAATATTAATATTTTTTAGTTTACCTATTTTCGGGTTGGGTCATAGGTGCGACGGGTTTTGACCAAGAATATTTGGGTCATTATCGGGTCGAGTCACTTTTGGGGTCGGGTAAATTTTATATGGGTTTTTTCCTGCGGTTTTCGGTCGGGTTTTTGCGTCAAGTCAGTTTTTGACAGGTTTGGTTGCATTACATTTTTTAACATGAACACATACTCTGGTGTTAGAGTTTTCCCGTTCTACGTAAATTTCTAGGTAACATTGTGTAAAATGAGACGAATATATTAATAATCATCTATGCAAAATTTGCATGGGTTAACACTAGTTTATAACTAAAATCAATACCAAACTCCCTCCGATTTTTATCTATCTTTCTTATTTCTTTATTGGGCTAAAACATCATTGCTTCCCCATTTCTATTTTAGGCCATCAATACGTGGTTTAGAATCACCCTTATATTTCTTTTTTTTTTCCTTCTTTTATTTTGAACCACACATTCTTACCTCCTTATTTTCTTTCCCAAAACCAAAGGAGAAGATAATAAAAAATCGGAGGGAGTAGAATGTAAACTATTACTACTACAGTACTACCAATCATCCAAAGTTATCATGTACAGTAGATATCATGATGCGAGTATTAATCGATTTTATTTCAGATACGAAGACAAAGTACTACTATTACGGTTCATTTGAGTAATATACATTTTCCCTATAATTATCTGCTTACCTATTTTTTAGGACCGTATTATACTTGTATGTTATTATATTGGTTTTTTAATATTTGTCCACTGGACACACGTTAGTAATTTAATTACGTAAAGATTCACATGAATAATGTTTAAGTATATGGTAAATATAAATTAATATATCAATTACTCATTATAATATTGTTGTTAAATTTGCCGAAATTAGTTAGTCTGTCCAATGGAGTCGTTATTATATACGGAATATACTATATGTACGTAGCATGCAGGGTTTTCCAAACTAAAACTAGTAATAATACGAAGGATATGATAAAATCTTGGAGGATTATGGAGGAAAAAGATAATATTGATCATAAACTAAACGTCGTCTGATAAGTTTTACGATAGCGACCACGGAGACTGAGGATTTGGATGATTCAAGCATTATCACTTGGATCCCCCTCCCTTGCATTCTCTTGCTCATACTCACCCTCCCCTTGTTGTTGGTTCCTGTCATGGATTGCTCTGCCTCTGTCACACCGGCAGTGACCTTCTTCTAGCTGCAGTTCCACCCTACAGGTAACTCATGATAGGTTTTTTTTGGATTTTGTTCCATGAATTCAATATCAAGGAAATTATCGAATACCTGTTTTGCGATTATGTTTTTATTCTACAAACGTGTGTATTATGACAAAAATTAACTGGTTTTGTGAAAACATGACTACCTTCCTTTACATGAACCTAGGTACATTGATCATGAATTAGTGGTTTGGATCGATGTTAAGCAAGACTAGCTTTACATAATTGGTTATCCGTTACAATGATGAAGGACAAGCTTAGCTTACCGAGGTGGGGATCTCTTTTATCTACACTAGATCGAAAACTATCCCTATGGCCTACGCCTACACTTGAAATGTTGGCATGGTGCCTAATGGAGAGGCAGTAGCTACCAGCCAAGTCGAAAAAGGTGTGAGATCGATCGAGTAGGTAGCTACTTCCTTACAAACCTCAAGCAACGGTTGTGTTTGGCTTCAGGTATAATTGAAGGCTGCTGAGTTAGGTGGTTAGTGGGCTGAGTGATGGCTAATTTCTCCATTGAATTGATGAACTTGCGTAGATGTTTGATGTACTCCGGGTATGTTTCGAGGTTGCAATGCGCCCCACCCTTTACCCACAACGGTTCATATTTCTCTTTTGAAAGTTCCCATAGACGCTTTCCATGGGACCAGTCAACAATTTCATCATTTGTTCCCTACGTGCACAAAATTATACGACTACTGACTATAGTTTTGTTAATAATAATAATACGAAGTAGTAATAAGGAAAAATTACAAAATACCACCATGTACTTACCGTATTTTACAAATTACCACCATGTATTTTGTTTTTTACAAAATACCACTTATATTACACCCTATATTTACAAACTCCCACCGTATTTCATTTCCGATCATTATTTAACTTCATTCCCGACTTATTTAGTAAATAAAATTTATAATGACAAAAATACCCTTCTCTTATTTCCACTCCAAAAACACTCAGTAACACGGAGTACTAAATTACTTGACTAAATGGTCTTGAACAAACAAGGATTAAACAAAATTCATCAATATTTTAACACACTCATCACTAATTCACTATCATCATTTACCAACCTCCATCACCAACCAGTCCACCGTCAATACTCCCACCACCACTCGCACTGACGCACACCTGTAGCCACCCGATTCCCGACTCCGAACCACAAGTGCTCATCATCGCACCACCTACTCTAACCTTTGGTCAGTCGGAATCAACCGGTGCAACATTATTTACGGTGTTTGTTGGAGATCTGCCGAAGCTAGGGTTTGAGGAAAGGGATTTTAATCGGACTGATGCGCACCGATGGAGATGCCGAAGGTGGCTGGTGCTAAGGTGGTTGAGAAATGGAGGTGAAGGTAAATGAAGTCGGTCGATGGAGGATGTTGATGGTGATGCAGAGGAACGGAGATGGTGGGTCGGTGCTCGCCATCACCATGGTGTTCGAATGGTGGTTCTTGGGCATGATGGAGGAGGAGGACTGGTTGTGCGAGGTGGGTCGATTGGATGGAGAAAGGTGGAGTGACAGTGTTGCAGGGGTCGACTTGTGGTGTTTAATGGGAGAGGAAGGAGAATGAAAAATGGATGAGTGCTGGTGGGGGTGCCGCCTAATTGATTGATGATCGATGAATTTGAGGCTTGTTATGATAAATTGATAATTATGATTTGTGATATGATGTTGATGTTTGGGAGTGAAAATTAGGGAAGGGTATCTTTGTCATTATAAAATTTATTTACTAAATAAGTCGGGAATGAAGTTAAATAATGATCGGAAATGAAATATGGTGGGAGTTTGTAAATATAGGGTGTAATATAGGTGGTATTTCGTAAAAAACAAAATACATGGTGGTAATTTGTAAAATACCGTAAGTACATGGTGGTATTTTGTAATGTTTCCTAGTAATAAATAGAGAAGTGCAGCAGTAGCAACAGTATCTGAATTACATGTATTACAAGCACTGGGCAAGTGACATTTCGAATTTTGTCAATATTCTGGAAGCAAGCAAGGAAGCAGGCATTTAGTTAATCACAACCGAAATCATTGACCCGATAAATTTTTACCAAAACAGTCGTCAACGTAGAACTTATCGACGACGTTTAGACCATGGTTATCAATGGATGCAATTTCTCTCTATAGAGGACCCCACTTCTTCCACCTCACTTTTTCTACCCATTCTCTCTCTTGTAAAATATTCCTACATCAATGGATTCATTTTTCTCTGCATATGGGGTCCAACCATCTCACAACATTTATCACACCTTATTACACATTTAATACCTTATCATACATTATTACACATAATACATTTAATTAAGGCAACTTAATAACTAATTGCTTAGTCTTTCCTCTTTTCTTCAATCCGTCAAAGTGGATATTTTTTCTCAATCCTTCTCCAAGGATTGAGGATCCATTGATGTATCACCATTTTCAATCCATCCACCCTATGGATTGAGTCCAAATCCATTGTTAACCTTGCTCTTAGTTCATGATCAACATTATCCTTTTCCTCCATAATCCTCCAAGATTTTATCATATCCTTCATATTACTACTAGTTTTAGTTTGGAAAACTCTACCTGCTATGTACATATTTGAGTATATATAATAACGACTTTTCTGTCGTGTGTCCATCAGACAGACTAGCTAATTTCGGAAAGTTTAACAACGATATTATCATGAGTAATTGATATATTAGTTTTAGTTTGGAAAACTCCACCTGCTGTGTACATATTGGGTTGTATTTATCATTTTCCTTAATTTATATTTACCATACTTAAACAATATTTATATGAATCTATACGTAATTAAATTATTAACGTGTATCATACGGACCTAAAAAATAACCTGAGCTTAATCTGAAGTGTCTTCTGATTCGACCTCCCAAATAGCCAAAGTTGTAGTGTATAATACACGTTTTTCGGGAGAATAGGGGTTCAAAAAAATTGCAAAAAAATTGGACGACATTTTCATCGGGTCAGTTGGATATACCACGCAAAATATGAGAAACAGACAATATTTGAGGGTGCTGAGGTAGGTATTACATCCCCACATGCCTAAAATCGTTTAATCTTCAAAAAAAAACGAAGTTATAGTTGTCGTTTGGGTGTGAAATTAGGCAGGGTACACCCTTAAGAGCTTATCTAAGCACCTCCCGATTTGAGCACCCGAACAACGAAATTTGTAGTGTATAATACACATTTTTTGGGAGAATCGGGTCAACTAAAAGAATTATTTAAAAGAAAAAAAATTGTCAAAAATGAGGTGTGAAAGAAAGAAAGGGCCAAATAGAAATAGAGATAGGAATAGGAAGGAAAGGAGGAAAGTAGGTGCGTGCAATTGGGTGGGATCTCATCGTGGAATTGGGATTGGGTAAAATTGATCTGAGATAGAGAGAAATTGGGGATGGCGATCGTACTACGTCTGCTACTGCTGCTAGCTCTCGTCTGTAGTTCCGTCGGGGAGATCCGGAAGACGGCGATCCGGTCAGACAGCCGGGCAATCATCCCAATCGACGAGTTCGGGTTCACCCACACGGGCCGCCTCGAGCTCAACGTCACCGGGATATCCCTCTCCAACGACAACGTGGATCGCTCCAAGGTGGGATTCTTCCTCGTCACCCGGGACTCCTGGCTCCACGTCCTCCAGCAGCTCGAGGAGGCCGAGGTCGGGTGCGCCCTCGAGTCCCAGCTCGTCAAGCGGGTCTACACCTTCAACTCCCTCGCCCCCAACTCCGACGGCTTCGGCTCCCTCTACGTCGAGACCGACTCCGACCAGTACACCCTCGTCTTCGCCAACTGCTACGAGGATCTCAAGGTCTCCATGAGGGTGCTGTCGGCCATGTACAACCTGGACGGCAGGTCCAGGCAGAGGGACTACCTCTCCGCGGGCAGGACGGTGCTGCCGCGGGTCTACTTCTTTCTCTCCGTGGTTTACTGCGGCCTGGCAGCCCTCTGGGTGCTGGTCCTGTACCGCAAGCGCGCGACGGTGTTCCGGATCCACGTCTTCATGCTGGCGGTGGTCCTCCTCAAGGCCCTGAACCTGCTGTGCGAGGCTGAGGACAAGTCGTACATCAAGAAGACAGGGAGCGCCCACGGGTGGGACGTCGTCTTCTACGTCTTCAGCTTCCTCAAGGGGATCACCCTCTTCACCCTCATCGTCCTCATCGGCACAGGCTGGTCCTTCCTCAAGCCCTACCTCCAGGACCGCGAGAAGAAGGTCCTCATCATCGTCATCCCCCTCCAGGTCCTCGCCAATGTCGCCCAGGTTGTCATCGACGAGACCAGCCCCTTCGCCCAGGACTGGCTCACTTGGAAGCAGCTCTTCCTCCTCGTCGACGTCGTCTGCTGCTGCGCTGTCCTCTTCCCCATCGTCTGGTCCATCAAGAACCTCCGCGAGGCTGCCCGCTCTGACGGCAAGGCCGCCGTCAATCTCATGAAGCTCACCCTTTTCCGCCACTACTACATTGTCCTCATCTCCTACATCTACTTCACCAGGGTCGTCGTCTACGCCCTCGAGACCATCACCTCTTACAGGTATCTCTGGACCAGCGTGGTCGCTGCTGAGCTCGCCACCCTGGCCTTCTACGTCTTCACCGCCTACAAGTTTCAGCCCCAGCCTCATAATCCCTACTTTGCCATTGATGACGACGAGGAAGAAGCCGCTGTTGAGCAGTTGAAGCTCGAGGATGAATTTGAGCTTTAGTTCAATCAGCCTTAGGTAATAGCTATGCTTTCTCATTCTTCTCTTGCCTTCCCAGATGATGATCAACATAAGCCTGCTCCCTACCAGCTACCAGTATATGTCCAAAAACATCAGCCTCTTGTTCATTCTTCAGATCTCTGCTGATATCATGTTTTTGTTTTGTTTTTTTGTTAATGATATGAGTCCAACTGTCATTTTTTATAGTTTGAATGCATTTTATGATACCTTGTTTCTTCTTCTCTTCTCTCTTGTTGAATAAAACCTATCCTAGTTACTCCACTCAGGCGCTCAGTACCGTCTATCACCACGTGATTAATTAATCCTTACTCCGTATTTGATAATGTAGCAAGGCTTCCTTGAATTCCCATCATGATTTTTCAACCTTCCGATTTCCTGAAAGTATATGATGTTTATGTTTTGCTGAAAACAAAGGTGATTGATTCTATCACTGGGTGTTTTTGTGGAGCGGGTTGCTGAGCATAACCAAGAATATGAATCCAATAGTTGCAACAGTTGAGCATTTCCGCAACTACAACATTAAGGTGTACATTGTACAGACTACCAACAAAGTCAGGAGCCGATATACAAAAGGTGTCGATGATTGTTAGGTAAATTACGGGATCATGAGGACTAACAAAACCTAGCCCCAAGTATGCAAAAATGGCCGGCCGATATACAAAAGGTGTCAGACAATAGTAGCTGATAAAGAGTACTTAACTAATCACACCGGTCGCCCCCGGTGAAATCCTAGTCCGGTACCAAAAGATCAATAGTGTTCCATAAGGATCCTTGCTTTCTGTTGGAGCTGACTAAAAGAGGCAATCTCTTGCAAATCAGTGTGTGAAATGATTTCGAATAGATTTTGGATGAAGCTAGCAGCTTCGCTCTCCCAACTCTGGACATTGTTATCAGGTCTCTTGCTGTGCCTACCAAAAGCTGACTCGAATTCTCTCGACTTGGTAGCAGCTTTCTGAAGTACACAGTCGGGAATTCCTAATTTTGTGATGGATCAAGAATGTCAGCATTGATGGGACTTTGATGTTCTACTGACTAGTGGCAATGGACAACGATAAAAGGCATGTCTTGAAAGATGGTGTTATTCCAAATGCAAAAATTACTCCACAGTAACTTACCTGCTATTCGGGCAACATTGACACCGTAACTTTTGGGACAAGCTCCAAGAGTCATCCTGTAAAGGAATGTGACTTCTTCCAAACCATCTTTTCCTTGTCCTACTTGACATGCCATATGACATAGAGATACCTGTATTCACAATCTCGTTGCTCAGAACTAAGGGGGAAAGAGTATCACAGCTCTTACATTTTGACAGCAAAATGCATAAAAAACATAAAACATAAAACAGGAACACATAACTTGCAAGCATAAAACAGAAGATAACCTTGGGATCTCTTTTATAATTTATTGCTAATCGATGATAATGGGTGGAAAACATGCCTCGACACTGCACTTCCCGCACAAAATGTTCAAGGACTGATTCCCTGCAGAGGAATACAGTACCAGAACAGACAGCTCAGCAGTCAGATGACGTTGCATGTTCAGAGGTCGATAGAAATAAAAAAAAAAATCCATTTCAAATCTGTATAAAATAGGAAAAAAAAAACATCTTAAAGCAAGCCAGTCCAGTTCTAGAGGTTCTTACGCAATAGCTTGTCCATCTGAAGTTGAAGTGCCACGTCCAAGTTCATCCAGTGCCACCAACGAATCACGAGTAGCAGATGTCTGGCAATAATACGAAAGAAGAACACCACTCTTTTAAACCAATGGCATTATTACTTCAATCAGACTTCAATCTACCAACATTTGGTTAGACCTAACTTGTGGTGACTCCAAAAGTAAAGTAGGAACAGAAAATCCATTTGAGCATACATGTAGACTGAAAATGTATCATCCATTGAAAATTATTCATCTAGGCCAAGCTCATAAGGTGAGATTCTCATTTGATTTAAGTGTCAAGACCTCAACTCTCATCAGAAAGCCTAGTCTGTCATCTATTGAGAATTCATGTAGACTGAAACCCCCAATTCCGGACAGGGAAAAACAGTTGGCATAAATTGTAACTTAAAGGAGTCTCACCAACATGGAAGCAGTTTCTGAAAGCTCCGTTAGAAATGTACTCTGTCCAGCCATAATGTGATCCTTCGCTCCCATGCGAACAAAAATACGATCAACAATGGATAGCTTAAAATGTTCTGCAGGAACATCTGCCCCTATCTGAAACATAGCCAGAATTGAGCATCAAACAATACAGGATGATCGTTCAATAATTGTTCATTTATGCGAGTTTTACCTGAGCTAAAATTACAGCCAAGCAAATTTGGCGAATAAGTGTTGATTTTCCACCCATGTTAGGACCAGTAAGCAAGATAAAGGTGGCATGATCAGGACCACCAATACTAATGTCATTAGGAACAAATGTCCCCTTGCTTAAAGAATGACTCGTAAGGAGTGGATGCCCTAAACTCTTTGCTATTAAATGAGACTCGTCATTGCTATTGGATTCATCTGAAACACTTGGTCGGCATGTGGGCCCTTCATAGCAATCACTAGCAATCACCAAGCTGATGAGAGCATCTAATTCTGCAAAAGGAGTTGCATAAATTGTAGTGATGTTCAATCATCAGTAGAAAAATAAGAAAATAAAACCAGTAAGTGGGTACGGTAGCAATTTTTTAGTAGATTTTCTGCTTACGCAGAGTTAACATAAGCACCACATTGATACAGCCGAGAACTAAACTTGGAACGCCAGCATACCTGCGACAACTGTAACCAACTTCCTCCACATTGTATGATGCTCACAAAAACGTTCAACTAAACCATGCAAAATCCCTTTTAAGTGGGATTCTTTCACAGCTTCAGCTTGGGCGAGCTCTCCAACTGTCTTCTTAATATACGGAGACCAATATCTGGAAAACCCCTGAACAATTCAAATCAAAATTGAATGAGAGAAAGAAGACTCCAGGCTTTGAATTCCCACACATTGCTTCTGAGTCAGTAATATAGTATGAGCATGCTCGGGCCTCAGCATAGTTTCTTAGAAATGAGTTTATGTTTCTAGAACTTTAATTTTTAAAAGTGTTCTTCAAAAGCTAGAAGCTCCAAATTGGTGCTTCTATTTTTGAGGGAAAAAGGATGGTTTTTGAGCTTTTAAAAAGCTACTTTCAACTTATGAATAATTGTGTTTGGACAACTAGTGGCTTTTGGCAAAAAGAAACACTTGGAAAAGTTGGGCCAAACCGCCAAACATGACTCATGTATCTTTCTGTTTATAATCATACAGACACTGCAATTTGAGATGCTAATTCACAATAATAAGAACAAGTTAGCCTTATGTTGGGCTGCAACGCAAATCACGAGACATGTGAATGCATACTTGTTGCAACTTATATCGTACAGGAAGCTTCATAACAATCTTCAAAGTTACTAAGAGTTATCTGCGTATATATTTCACATGTTTACCTTCTTGGATGATCGCAGCTCGTAGTCCTGAGGAATACTTTGGGACAAGCTTTCAGACATTTCTAAAAGGTATCTGTCCTTTCCAACAACTACATACTTGATCTGAGGCAATCACAAAAGTGTACATCAATTAATCCCATTAGACCATGAGATACAGAGAAATTAATATTTCAAAGCAAATTTGAAGGGTAATTGACGGCCTCTACCGATTTATCACCGATTAATTTTCGTTGTTCAACAATATGCTTCTCTAGATTACACTTGATCTCCTCAATCTTTACACAGGCAGTATCATATTCTGCATCAACTCCTTCATGAGGTATGATACGACCTGAACTGTTAGCTTCTACCCAATCAAAGGCCTCTTTAAATTGCTGGAAAGTAGAACTAACATCAGGAAGTTCTTTGCCTGTAATAAGCATGTTGCGGTTATCAGATAAAGTTTAATACACTCGTAAGAATCTTGGTCAGTACATGAAAAAATAATACTTATCTGACATTACCAGGAACTAGCAGGCAGTGTAACAATGCAGACTCAGTATAATCCAAGATGGAACCCAGAGAAGAGCAAGCAAGGGTCATTATTTCACAACCACGTAATGCTGAAATGAATTCCTGAAGCTGTTTTTTCGCAGCATCTTCATAAAGAATGATCTTATTTGCATTTCTTCCATTAGCTTCACTGCATTAAGCAAAATCAAGATCCAGCAATAAACTTTTAGAATGTAAAAGCTAACAAAAGTTAGATATGTATCATAGTTTAAAAAAGTGTGCCAGAGGCATGCCTAATTGCAAGGCGCAATGAGGCGCCAGCCAATTCGCCTCGGAATACCTGAGGTGCACAGGATCCAAAAGGCGCAAGAGCCGCACCCAAGGTGCATATAGGGAGGCACACCCAAATGTAACCAGGTGCACTGCACATGAGGCACATTGCTATGCAATTCCATATTTATTTATTTTCAAATTCTTTGATTTTACACTTCTCATCTCCTTATTCTTCATTTTCACCTAAAAATACATCTTAGTCCTCTTCAGAAAGAAAAAAGGTGACTATTGTCGCACAAATTTATTTCAAAAAAAAATCAATGTGAATCGTCAAAAAGATGCACGCCTTCATCTCCCATTGCCTTCGGATCCATTACCTTAGTGCGCCCTGCAGTTTCTCAAACTAAGATATGTATTCAGTAAAAAAAATGTGCACACCTGCTAGAAAAGAGACGGGAGAGCGATTTCTCCATGTCAGGCAACTTGGACAACTTCTCTCGAAATTCAAGAGCAAGTGATGAATTATTGCCCTAGAAAATATAGGAATTATATTATTAGCCACCATTATTTATTAATTCAAGATAACGGAAATATTGTCTACACAGGATGTGAGCAGTGGCTAAGGGCCTGCCACCTACGACACATAGAGATATAGCAGGATCGTAAGTTGAGTTTAAACACTCTCTGCAAGTTGTCTTGACTTTGGTACTACATGGTTTTCTTGACAGCCAATGTGTAAAATTACATTAAGCACATCAAATAGCAAAGCAAGTTCAATAGCATAGCACACTGGTCATGATAAAGTGGCAATCACAAAAAGTAGTGAGCAACTTCAGCAGCAAAATAAACATACCATACACTCATACAGAGGGAAAACAAAATTGTTTGCTTGTATTAACAACTCACATGAGTGGCAAAGAATTAACAAAAACCATCAAGTAGCATAATTCTGACAGTTTTCCGCAAAAGCAGTACGAGTATTTCTTTGGGAAATAATAGATTTGATGCAAAACAAAATAGACATAGGGCTGACAAATATACATGGCAAGAAAAAAACACGCGCCCTATTAGAAATATTTTT
The DNA here is from genome assembly GCA_958450325.1 of Agrostemma githago. Taxonomy (NCBI): domain Eukaryota; kingdom Viridiplantae; phylum Streptophyta; class Magnoliopsida; order Caryophyllales; family Caryophyllaceae; genus Agrostemma; species Agrostemma githago. The sequence continues at coordinate 17,464 of OY288249.1, forward strand.
GTATCAGAAAGGGAAACAGAACAAAATACAGAGAATGCCAAATGACAGCTAGCACGAAAGAAAATATACTGACAGAAATCAGAAACAAAACATACTCGAAGTCCTTCTACAGCATCTTGTCGTTCTCTAATTGATTGAACATGATACAAGGGTCTTGCAAGCCATGATTTTAGTAACCTCCTCCCAAAAGCAGTTGCACAATGATTGAGCTGGCAAAGCAGAGTCCTTCAAGAATGCAAAGAACTAAGATTAAAAATAGACAAGAAAACTATTACGGAGTAGTTGCTTGTATAGTTGTACGTAATGGATCGTACCCCGAGATGTCACCATTTTTACTGTTCTCAAATATCTCCAGGTTCTCCATTGCAGCGGCATCTAATACCATGTAAGGTTTTTTAAGAACATCACGGAACCCAAAACATGGAAGTCGCTCAAATTTAGCATATCGAAGCAAAGTTTGATCTAGGAAAGCCTGTTTCAAGTAGTAAAGACTGCCTCCAAAAGCCGACAGTGCAAGGGAACCATCATCACCAGCAGTTAAAAGTTCCTTAATGACTTCTGGAAGCTCACATGAATCATCTTCCGTACCAATGCTGGAGACTGCTGATTGAGTCTTATCAGAAGAAACAGAGGGATTACTGATGCAACTGTAGAAGCTTTTCAACTCATCAACTGTTTTCTCAGCCCCCCAAAATTCAAGACCAGGAACCAACTCATTAATGAGAGGCTTTCTTGTGTATCTGGTGAGTGCCCTTTCAGTCGCAAGGCTAAGCATATTAGCAGGTTTTACAATTTCAACTGGCCTTAGTTCTGAGAGAAGGCAGCACAAAGCGCTGCATTCCGCATCATCCTTCATCTAGGAAAAGGAAACACTGCATTATGGGAGGGGATCTAAAAATTTCAACTGCCGTTGGTTCTTTCTTACATTGTTTTTTCTTTTTTGCATTCAGATTGTGAGGTGACAAGTGCCATGTCTTAACATCAGATAACATGGTGCTAATACAAAGACGAACTTGAACCAAAATTCTGTACCCTCCCTTATCCTTAAAAAGAAACACTTCCCCTCATTTATGATACTGTATTAAGAGTCGTAGCAGCAAACATACGAAAGAAGAAGCAAGGATAACCATCTTTCATAACCTGGCAAAATTTCCAAAGACGGAGTCCAATTTGTCCACTCACCCAATAGAAAAGAAAGTGAACTCAATAAGTTTAATCTCACTGAAAAGCTGTCCTTTCTAAAGCCAACACCTGACTTTATTGGGCATAAAAAGGATGGCCAGTCCAGTAAAACAACTTTAAGATAAGATGCTGCAGAAAGAAACTACACAGTTGAGAGACATACCTGGCCAAGAATTACTCGGCTTGTAGCAACATCAGCAACACAAACACCATACACATGCTCTTCTTTATTATTTGAAAAGACTGGGCACTTTTCAGTCACTGAGATTATGTATGCTGCATCCACATTTATAGACAACTCTCCTTCAGTGAATGTCCCTTTAGACACAATGGCACATATTTCTCGTTTCACCACCTATACATTCAAGAGTTAAAAACTTTAGTTGAAAGCAGGCAATGATCCTGATTTAATTTTTTTTTCCAACCATCACTAATTATCTTACATGTTCATGTCCCCCCTTCCCCTCCCAACTAGGGAGAGAAGGAAGTTTAGTATAGCCATTTGTAATTTAAAATAAAGGCATGTCGTAGGAAGAGATCCTCCAAACCTTGTCTTTTGAGCCTTCCTTTTTATTACGTTTCTCGAGCTGATCGGGAGTTTCAGTCTGCTCCACCACTAACACCCGATAGCCCTATCAATCCAAGAAGGTGTTAACAAACAAGAGCTTTAATATCAATCTCAGATTTAAGGAAAAGGTGGCAGGTAAACCCCAACTAAGTAACAAGTAGCACTACATCAGATGTCGTAACAGCAAAGTAGGCAATTACCTTTCTTGCTAATTTCTCTACATTAACCGAAAAATTCTTTTCTGGGAACCCACAATGAGGCTGTTCTCCCTGTCAATGAGAGGGAATTTGAAGTTCAGAATACAGGGAATGAAAAAACTCTCCAACATGAGGTTCGTAAGAAAATGGCCATATACAAAGCTAAATGCACACCTTCATATACTGAAGATCAAGTTCTTTCACACCAACATGGGCATCCATTTCAAAAAGCTCGTAGAATTTGCCCATCTGAAACATTTACAATAACAATCAATACACTAGTATTGCTAGAGGTAAAATTATAAACTTTAGGGAAATTCTCAAGTTTTTCACTTTCTCTGTTGTACCCTGCATATGAGCAAACCCCAATTACACCCTTAAACTCCATTAGTAATTCATAACCGTGATTAATAATCTCAATGGCCGTTAGATTTGCCGTTGGAAATAACTAACGGAGTTTAAGGGTATAATTGAGGTTTGCTCATACCTAGGGGTACAACTGAGAAAAGTGAAAACTTGAGAGGTATAAGAGAGAATTTCCCTACACTTTAATATATGGACTCGCATATGTGCTACCTTAAAGAACATGACTTTGTCCATATGCTTTGCCTTAAACTCCCACCACTGTCTCTACATAAGGACAAAACATTTTTAAAGTCAAGCGCCTTTCTATAGACATCACTTCATACAGCTGATCATTAAGTGATAATGTGATTACCTGACCATCACTGAGACTTTTGAGAAATTGAGGGGGCATGTAAAGGGTTTTTGAATCATAATGTGGATCACTTGGGAGTCTCTTCTTGGCATCCCGTCGATCTCTGCAGAAAAAATGAAAATTACAACAAAAGGTGTATGGGAAAAGAGAGGAAAACCTATAAAGGTACAAAGTTGAGCTGAAACATACATCAGGAATGGCAACTTTTTCTCCTCACGAATACCAAACCTCTCCAGAGCGTCAGTGTCCATGGTGACAACATTAGTAGGTTTCATCTCTACGAAATATAGTTTTCCATAATAAAAAGAATGCAATCAGACATACAAGCCAAGAGACCGCTCAACAATGACAAATGGACAAAGCCTTAATTCAATAAAGCTTATGAGATAAGCTCATAACAATAAGCTAAATAGAATGGACTACTACCTAACTCCCACCCATGAGGAGGCAAAGAATAACAAGTATTCGGGTTTAAATTTCAATAGTTGGACATAGGACCTGCTTAGCGGCCCATCCGGAGCAGTAAAAACAGAAGAGAAACAAAAGTTTTCACCATTGCTGAAGTCAGAATCTGATAGCGAGAGAGTTAAAAGCTCCAACTCCATTATTAAATCAAAACGGTTTGTCCACTACTTAATACCAGCTTTTGATCTCTGCTCCTTACTAGTAAAGTCCTACAGCATTTACTTAACTTATCTTTTCCATATCTGAAAATAAAAGATATGAAGTCTATGTACATGTTTTAGGCCCCATTTCTTCTAAATCAACGATTTATCAAAGTATAGCCAAATGAATCAAACTATAGTCCCACGATTTTTGCCATCTTGTATTGCAAAAGTACTCGTAATATTTAGCAACTGGACATATATAGCGCAATGATACTACAAAATATGTAACTGAACAGAACATAGCACTGCACAATGATATACTATCGATACCTTTATAAATCACAGTGAGCAACAAAGTAACGTTATGACATCAAATAAAAACAAATTAAACGATTAATGATTATTCCACTATGAATGATACTCCATATAATGTATGAATCCAAATCGACATAAGCTAGCCCGCTATCTATTTACCTTGCACACTAGCAGCAGCAGCAGCAGCCGCCACCTTCCCAACCTTGGTACCGAATTCAGTAACCAAAAACCCGCTCTTCTTCCTCTTGATACTCAAGTCCACATTCCCACCACTGTCTTTTACAGGTCCGCCATCTCCACCACCGTCCATTTGCTTCCTCTTCAACCGTCCCACCGCCTTCTCTTCCTCGGACTCCTCGCTGCCCACATTTACACCCTTACCCCAATCCTCATCACTCGAATCGTCATCCTCCAGCGCCTCGGCCTCTGCCTCCGCACTCCCCTTCCCCTCATTTTCACTGTCGTCTTCCACGACAACCGACACCTTCCTTAACCTCTTGAACTTCCTGGTACATTTGACAGCAGCGTCCTCCTCTTCCTCTTCCTCTTCCGTCTCAACCCACTCAATCTTCTCTTTACTAAGATCGACCAACTCCTGGTCAGCATCATCATACTCCACCAAATGCTTCCCTGCGCTCTTATCGTACGCCTTCACACAACCTTCGTACCACTCCTTATCCAGCGGCCAGAAAACCCTAATCCTCTTACCCACCACATCTTCCCCCAATTCCTTTTTCGCCCCGATGACTAGCACGGGTTTAGGTCTCAAATTAGCATTAAGAGGAGACGGAGTTGTGGGCGGGGATGAATTAGGGGAATCAGATACAGAAGAAGGTTTAGATGCTGATTTTTTGAAGAATGCGGTGATTTGATGCTGTTTGTTGACTAAAGGAGATCTGCCATTGGCGACTAGTTTGCGGGAAGGCGCCATTGTTACGAGACAAATTGGGGAGTTGAGGAATGAGGATTTATACGCCCTAGTGAAGTACGGAGTAGAAAGTTTTAGGGCAAATCTTAGTGAAATGTGGCGGCAAACTTAGAACACGGAAGAATTTGGAGCAACTATTGCGGGAAATCGGGAGCTTTAATAATACTCCCTCCGTCCACTGTTTATCGCCCCACTCCATTAAAATACTCCTCACATATATTCATGAAGTGGGGCGATAAATAGTGGACGGAGGGAGTAGTACAATAGGTCGTTTTTACACGATTAACTTATTTGCGGTCAACAATGTTCTAACATGTTCCGGCACCTCAATTGTTATCTATTGCTCGAGGTTATTTCAAATGATCAAATCAATAATTCGTGCGATTTTTTATCATTATTATTTCAGGATAGGCGGTCTCTCGTTAATTTTACTGAGAGACTAAGTACAAATGGAAATAACAGTGGTACCAAACCATAACATAAAAAAGTATATTAACATAAAGAGGGTACACTTGTTATAAAAACAGGTACAAAACAAAATTGTCATTTAAGGGTACGAATAGGACATAGAGTTAAGGGTACGAATAGGACATAGAGTGGTACGGAAGAGTCGTCTCTCAATAAGTCATTGAGAGACCGTCTCTCCCAAGATTTTATGTTATTTCAGACCCCGAATCTTTCAAAAAAACGCATATTATACATAGAGAATTAAAGTATTATTCCCTCATATTTATCATTTTTTTTCCTTTTCTTTTGGACACGATCCTATTGATCCATCAATGTACTATAGTACTATTTGATCTGGATCCTATTGACTATTGATGTGGCTTCTGCTAATCGTGTACTATTTTGTTTAGCTGTTGGAGCTCAAATGTTGCGATAAATGAAAAAGTAAGTAGATCTCTCAACATTTACCCTAAATCTTTCAACTATTGAGTCATTGATGTAATAGGTGTTTTATTATACGGAGTATTTATTATAATATAATGCAAAAACTAAAAGAACCCACACACGTTCGTTGAGGGACCTAAATGTGTACAGAGATTAGAGTTTGAGAAGAGGATAATGAAAGCATGAATGAATAGTTAAGCAGAGAACTTATTATTAGGAGACTGTAACTTTGAGAAAGCCTTGTCAAACTGAGCCCATTTCTGATCGAGGGTACCAGTATATCCGACAGACATACGGACTAGGCCGGGAGAGATGCCTGCAAGAGCCTTCTCCTCATCGCTCATCTCACTGCTGGTGCTGCTGCCGGAGCAGGACATCAGCGTCTCGTAGTAACCCAAGCTGACAGCCATGAGTCCAAACTGGGTGCAGTTCTGGAGCTGATACATGAGCATGTTGGCGCGTTCCACCTTCTCCATGTCGACGCAGAGTATACCTCCGAACCCATACTGGGGGTTCCCAATCGACTTGAGCAGCTCGTGTTGGGGGTGGTCCTCCAGACCCGGGTATATTACTTTGATGCCCAACTTCCTCATCCTCTTTGCATACTCCAGTGCCCTTGAGCAATGCTCTTTCATCCTCAACCCCAAGTGCGGTATTCTTTCTGATAGTTCAAAGGCTACTTTTGCGTTCATTGTTGGGCCAAGCAGCATTAGGGACCCATGTTGCAGGTTCATCATTGAGTTTATCAGGCTTGCTGGCCCACAAACAGCACCTGCATGCAATGACATACACAGTACAAAATTACATACAATCAGCAAAAGTTATACCGAGTGTTATCAATGTACTATAGTACTATACCATGTACCATGTACGTCTTGTAAAGTGGGGGCTTGTTGCCCTGATTTGATTTTCGTTATCAATCACATCAAATCCGACTTATATCTTAACACAATATACACCGACGATACCTTTATGAAATGAAACTAATCGGTTTCTACAGTAAAAGAAAAAGAAAGCGACAAGTTACTACTATTATTACTAGTATCAATTATTATTATTATGTTTATTATGTTCTCCGAATCAGACGAATCAGTATTAAAGGAAGTGAAGGCAGAATATAGGTAGGTGGTACCTGCGATGATATCGGCGCCACCACTGATATACTTGGAGATGCTGTGGAGGACAACATCAGCACCAAGACGGGCAGGAGAAATAACGAGGGGAGCAAAAGTGTTATCCACAACAGCCAGCGTCCCTTTATTGTGGGCAATCCTGCACAACTCAGGGATGTCGGCAACAGTGAGAGTGGGGTTGGACATAGATTCAAAGTACAACAACTTTGTCTTCCCCTCCTGAATTGCAGCCTCGACAGCGGCGTGGTCAGTAATGTCGACGAAGGTAGTGGTAATTCCACAGGCGCGAGGGAGGAAGTGAGTGAGCAGGGCGTGGGTTCCGCCATACAAGGTCTGGGAGGCAACCACATGGCCCCCAGAGGCCACCAGCTGCAGCAGTACGGAGGAGATGGCAGACATGCCGCTGGAGGTGCAGTAGGCGGCCTCCGTGCCCTCCAGGGCGGCCATCAAGCGCCCCAAGTTGAGGACGGTGGGGTTAAAGTGGCGGCTGTAGACGTAGAAGTCCCTGTCGGGGCCCAGCTCCCCGGAGAAAAGCCTCCCCATGGTCTCGGGCTCCATCACCGTGAAGGTGGCGGATGCCTCGATTGACATGTTGACCCCACCGTGCTCACCGAACTCATGTCTCACGTTGGCCAGGGCAGCCACGGGGTCCTCCTTGTCCACGTGGGGTTTCTTGGCGACAAGAATGGGGGGAGTGTAATTGTCATTGTCGTCGTCCCCAGCGCTGCGTTTCTTGTTGCTCTTGCTATTGCTATTGCTATGAGGGATTGCAGGGGTAGTGGTAAGCATTTCAGTGCCCATATGTAACTAACACTGTTTGATTGAGATGGAACGGAAACGAAGGAAGGAGGTTGAAGGTAGAGAGGAAATTGGTGTGTGTGTGTTTTGAGTCCCAAAGATTGAGGATGCTTTATATAATACTCATGTAGGAGGGGGAGGGGGAGGGGGAGGGGGAGGGGATTCCCGTTTTGTCATAGGAAAGAAAACTACCTTAGTTATACATACGTCATCTTAGTAATACTCCGTACCGTAATAATATTCTACTATTAATAAATGTGAAAATTAAGTAAGCAATTAATCAAAAGAGTAACAATATCTCCTATAACAGTAAACATATCAGGTGGCAGTGAAAACAATGATCCCTCCATTTCCTTCCATAAATTCACAAATGGTCAACATTAGTTGTTCTTCTAAATTTGTGGATTAATACACAATACTTTCATGTCCAAATACATTAGGATGAACCAACGTATCCTTCTCAATCTTCCACAAACAGTTTCATCTCTCTCTCTCTCTCTCTCTTTCTATCACTACTGCTAACCTTCCTCTTTTTCATCAAATACTAATTCGTTTCACAACTGAATTCAAGGCCCATTAAATATGTTCATCCGTTTTTTCTTTTCTTTAAGGAAAACCACCTTTTTTTTTTAAATAACCGTACCATATCACTAGTCTATATTCTATATATATATATATATATATATATATATATATATATATATATATACTCCGTATATATTAATTGAGTGCATCTGTCAGCAGTGGATGCGCTCCTTCGCTGACGTGGCATGCTGTTATGCATCTTCTCATTAATATTACCAAAAATAAAAATTGCTAATCAGCTTACATATATATATATATATAGATACCAACACAATTCCTTTTATGTAACATTTATATAATTTATGTAATTAAATTATTCATCTAACATATAACATTTATGTTAAATTATTATTCATTTAACATTATTATAAATATTAAATATATTTAAAAACCTTGATTTTTTTTCTTAAATATATGTTTAAAAAAACCTTATTTTTAGAATACAAAAACTTGACATAGTAGTATTAATTTTTAACACCGAAATTATCGTAATACAAATCAAGTAAATTTAATCATACTTATTTAATTTATTAAATATAATACCAATATATATTGATGTCATTGAAAAATAAATGAAAAATAATAAATAAAATTAAACATGATAAGATACTGATAAGGATATAATAAAATAAAAGTAAATTTGACCTTGACAACTTAGCAATCGGTAAAAAATATAAATTTTCTAAAGAAATACTCCGTATAACATACTCCCTCCGTATCCATATATTCGTCCACTTTGTTTAATATATGCGAGAAGTATTTATATGGAAAGTGGACGAACATATAAATCGGATGAAAGTATTATATTAGTTAAGATTTTTAAAAAAAATCTCTTATCGTTTTATAGTGGCGATATACGGATTAATATTTAGCAGATATAATATTTTTACTCTGTATTTTTTATTTGCATATATACTCTATATTATAGAATATTTCTGAGTTTTATATGAAATGAAATATAAGAATAATTCACCCCTAATATTCTTTCACTTACTTATTCAGAACATAAAATTACAATTGCAATATTAATTTTTAATACTGAAATTTGCAAACATTAAGCAAAATCTATATATTTTAATTGATTTAACTAATTAATCATGTACGTATATATCGTAAATATAATAAGTTTGAAAAGAACTGAAATATATTTGTGTATTAGGTATATCTAATATACCAATTACGAGTTCAAATATTTTTAATTGATTATATGTAGACCTGTCAAAAGGGTCAAGTGGGTCGGGTCATATGGGTCAGGCCACAATACGGGTGAGGTTGTATACGGGTCGCATTAGAGTTAGAATACATGTAACAAATAGTTATGAACGCCTAATTTTTTTTATCCTTTTTTAAGTAAAAAATATTTTTTATATTAATTATTTTATTTTTTAATAGTTTTATCATTATACTCTTTAATTATAATTAATTTTTTATATTTTAAAATCTATATTAAAATCAATTTTGAAATTTATTTTAATAATTATTTTTATTATTAAATGATTAAAAAAGTTATATTAGATTAAATATTTGTTTATCTTTGTAATTTAAAATATTAGAAGTATTCTTTTTTAATCATAAATTCAAATATAATATTTAAATATTAATATTTTATTAATTTTAATAAATCCCCATTGACCAAACGGGTCGAATGGGCTGAGTTGGGTTTCGACCCTAAATTTATGGGTCATAACAGGTGCATGTCAAAGGGGTTGCGGATTGAAAAAACGGGTTGATGACCCTAAAAATTGGATCCAGCAAGTCGGGTCAAGTTTTAAAAGATCTAATTACATCCAATACACCATATAGATATAAGCATATTTGCTTATCTATATATAATGTCATTATTGAATTGATGTCATTGAAAAATAAATATAATAAAACAATCTGATAATTGTATATGGCGGAAAGTTCATGTGAATACTATAAAATATTCCTGATTTTTTTTTTTACTAAAATCAAGATTAAGAATAATTCACACCCTAATATTACGTCACTTACTTAAGGGGTGTATAGTATAATTGTTTATGAATGAAAATGTGAAATATATGACATGAATGATTATAAATACGAAATGACAATAATGTGTGAGATTATCGAGACTTCGACTTATATCTTATTGATTTTTTTTCTTGAACCTGAGAGGATAATTGGATAAGTAACTCTCACAACGTCACTTTAACTCCGTTAATACTTCAAATTTTAAATACGAGTATATATCACAATTTGATATTACTGACCCGTGAATTTCACGGGTTTTAAAACTAGTAAGAATTACAAAGAGAGTTCTTAATTCTTTCTTTTCTTTAAACACAAAGTTCATAGTACTCTTGTGGAATACATATATTTGTACTACTCCTACAAAATAACTACTCTATAAAATAAGCTCCTAAAATAAAATTTATTACAATAATGGATTTATTAACTTTTGTTAAAAAAATAACATACTCCGTACATATATAAGATTTGAAAATACATTTTGACTATTTAAAAATTAAAATAAATTGGTATTCTATTCTAAAATTTGTTCTCATCATCTAATACATACACACGCATGCCCTTACGTAAATTTGAATCATACTTTGTATATTATTTATTTTATTTTATTTTATTTTTGCCAGCGAAAACAAAAATACTTTGTATATTTATACGAGATCTAAACTAAAATGAAAAATGAAGGTGAAAACGTAAGGAGAAGGGAAATGAATACGAGTAACATAAAGGAGGAGGAAGGTAGCGACCCTACTAGCCTGCCTACTCATGCGACTAATTTGTCCTTTAGACCAAAAAAGTGGAATTCATTTCGGCTTTAAATGTTTCATCTTTTACGTGTTTTTGCATGTGAGTAAATTGCAAATGAAAGGCAAAGTGGACGGTTCAAAATTGATAAGGGTCACTGACACAGTGACACCCACCCCTCCAGGCTCCAGATACTGATGAGTGATTTTGATGGTCCATAGTTGCCATCACACATGTTCATGTTCTTGGGCCTTGGTGGTTGGTATGCCGAATGGATATCCTAGGATCTACTATAACCCTTTAACGCTATTTGAACAAATGGCCAATCACAACCCTTACCAAGTAAAGCTCGGAAGAGCTAGTTGAGCTAGTGTGGCCCGGGCTTCACCTGGTTCAATACCCGAAGTGGACAAAAATAGATGGTTACCCGTAGCTACCACTAAGCCCAACTAAGTGGACACAAGTAACGATCGATCGGTCTTTTTAAGATTGAAGTAAACTAAACTAAATTGAGGTTAAATTTAGAACAATATTGAGTACAACTATAAAAGGTGAGTAGAGTAGAGCTGTCATGGGGTACATAATATTGGGAGATTGGATAATTGGGAAAGTGATGAGATAAGAATGAGTACCAAATTCCACCGAAGCAAAAGCCCAAAGCACTCAGCACTCAGCACTCAGCTCCAACCTCCAAGTGAGTGGGAAGTACTCGTACTTACTAGTAGTCTTTTAAGTCTGCGTGGTATGGTATGGTATGGTCCCACAACCACGATTCTCCCGATACTACCCTTTCGGTTGGGTTGGGCTGGGCTGGACAAATTTGGATTCTCATCTAGGAGTAGGAGTAGGAGTAGGAGTAACAAACTTTATCAATTTGTAGATGAGTTTCTTTCTTTCATTCATTCATGTGTTGTGGCTGGGTCTGAGTCTGAGAAAAGAAGCCACGATAAGTTGTCAAAGACGAATGAATAAGCTCACCCTCACCTCTTACTCACCAGGCGAGTCCACACCTTCCCTCCTCGTCACTCCTCACTCATTTTATCTATTAATACGGAGTACCTTTCTTCCATATAAAGGTTACAAAACTGATCATCGGTTCAACCTCCTTTTGTAAACCTTAATACTATATTATTATTATAAATATAAATAAATAAATAAATAAATGATTAAATTCCAAATTAAAGGGAGGTAAATAGTACGAGTATGGATTTAGATCCTCACAGTTATGATATCTTATTCTAATCCAATTTATTCCAATGGATTGAACCAAACGAACTACAGTATTCTCTACCAGCACGCCACGTAGTGTTCCCTTAGCTGAAGGCAGTGGTGTCACAACTCACCAGAATTCCATCAAAGAAGCTAAAGACAAATTTAAAACAACTGTGATTACTCATTATTATTATTATTATTATCATTATTGCATAGAGGTATCCGTATAGGATGGATAAAAACACCACCTGGGATTAGTATGAAAACCCCCCGCCACTAACTACCAACTACGGAGTATGATTATATTCTCTCATGTCATGTACTCGTGTGTACTTCAATTTTATAATCATACCATATTACCATGCCTCATCTCCATCCATAACTGCTCACCACCCATTTTCGTTTGTCACGGGTCAAATAATATCCATTTGCGTGCTACCTCTTACCTTGTCTTACCTTTATCTTTTCTAACTAAGTGGTATTATTAGACTCGTCGCCGGGAGACTTCTCTTGAGAATAATATTGAATTTATTAAATTGGCCAAGTTGAATAACGATTCCATGGATCACAATTACATGAACTATATATTACGTACTATACACACTTGAGAAAAGCATTCAGCCAAGAATCATACCTCTGCCGGCAACAAGTCCCCTGTACACGGTGGGGCACAGTTCGATTGGGTTGAACCTTCAGGTGAACTCTTTTCCAGGTGTTGTAAAAAATCTATCACGCATGGGTCAGTCCATGGTGCCCCAAAGGGCGCTTCATTTCCAGCAACCCATCCCAAATGACCACCCTTTGGAGTCACAATCAATACACAGTTCTCATTTTCCTGACACAAGGTAACAGCATACACAAGTAAAAATGGTTTCGGGGCCTTTAGGATATGCAGCAAACCTAAATGGGACAACAACAACATAGACAACTCAAGAAACGATAAGTATACTATGGTGGTCTCTCCAGTAGTTCCAACACTTTAACACATAAAAATGCTAAAAAGAATTATGGCTCTGTAAGCGCTGAAATGAGAGTGAAAATCCAGAACTCTGAACTGAGGAAAAAAATTAACTGAACTGAATGAAATAAGACAGACATACCTCAATGGCCTTGCGAGGAATGCCTCTGGATGGAGCAATGGGATCATTTTCCGCCTGCACAACATCAACTCGTTGTTTAGATATGAATTCAAGAGATGAGAGGAAGTGAGGGTTGTATAGGAAAGGAAGGGATGTCAAAATAAACATTTCTCCCAAACATGTCTCTTCCCTTATTTTTCTTAAACACAACTTACTACCACAAAAAAGCCAAGCTACACCCCCCCCCCCCCAATGCATCCAAAACCCTTAATCCAAACAGACTGATATTCTAGCTCAAGCAATTGTTTCATTGAACCGAGAAGGGTAGGCTGACGTTTGTTAACTAAAATCCTACTATACGTCATTCAATTGACAAGTATATATTCTCTTAATATTACCCAAGACCATATTAACTAAAATCCTACTACGCATCATTCGCGGTTTAAGCTGATGTCAGCAATTATTTTATTATTCTATTCTACGGCATCACTTTTGTAGAAAGCCATTGTATTTATCAGGTCGAAGACCTCAAGAAAACATTGATCCCCCTTCGCTGTTCTATTATTAGCAACAATGAATGCTAGCAAAATGCAGACCAGGATGTAGGAAATGTCATTGTAACAAAAATATACTTGGATGCAAAGCAATGGCGTCCGAACATATTTAATTGAGTCTGCGCTGCTTGAATGAAAATAGTAGTCATCAGCTGACTTGAACCCGAAGGAAACTGCAACAATTTTTTATATCCGTGGATATTAATCACAGAGTTTAAGATGATAAAAAAAAGTGTTTGTTCAGAATAGCAAAGGACTTGAATGGACCTCGTGTCAACCCTTCATCGAACTCCTTCACAGTCTTGGCATTTGCAACCATTGGGATGTTGTAATCCCCATCGATGTCTTCAAATAAAGAGGCATGTCTAAAGCAAATTGAACATTAAAAGCAGTCCAAACAAAAATAAAGAAATAACAGCAGCATCCAGCAGCTTTAAGAACATGTGATCAAGAATAACAGCTTTTCAGTTTCAGCATCATTACCTTTTAAAAATTCTACGGAGACTGTTTGCAAGTGCTTTATCATAGATGTTATTAAACCCCTTGCGGAAATCCTCATCTGCGATAGGTAGATTGAACGGGTTACACAGGGACACTGCCCCAGCAAGAGAGCAGTTATGGGATTCCTGAAATTAGATAGAAGATTAACAATGGTAAGAATAACTAGGACAACGAAATTTTGCTGGAGGCAGATGAGAGTATGCAGCTAGACCAAAGATACTATCATCCATTAGATGCGGAACTATCAGAGAATGTTAAAATCTCGGAAAACCTTTTGAACGTGATGAAAATTGAAAAGTAATAAAATACAAATAATTTCTTTCACTGTATATGACAAAGTTATGAGTAACTCCCAAACAACCTCGCATGAAATAAAATTTATCTTTCCTGGCCATTTATTTGATACCAAAGCTAGGAACCTATTGAATGAACAAATGGACGTGACCATCTAGCCTCTCTCGCCTTTGGGAGTTAGCTCAAGCATCAAATGCGAGTGGTAATTAAAAACTGCATGGGTATGTGCGTCTATTTCCTTCCTAAAGTTGCCTATAGTAGCAGCATATAGACTAGGTAGTATTGTTAAAGTCCATAGGAGAGCATATATAAGTTGCACCCATAATTCATGATTCAAGGAAAAGAAGGGTGCAATCTAGTAATCCACTAAGAGTACTCTGTAGCTAATAAGAAGATGAAGATGAAGATGAAGATGAAGATGATAAAAGTTTACAAAGTAGAGGGGTGATGGATACCTGAGCCAAATAACGAATAAGAATATTAGCACCGAGAGACCAGCCAACAGCATATAGATTGGCCTTTGGGTACCTAGCGCCAACATGGGCAACCACTTGAGTGATATCCCCTGTGAAGGATGCTGAATAAAACTGCAGAAAGAAAGAAAGAAAGATCAAAGCAGAAATGCGTATTAGTATTAGTATTAGTAATTTAGGATCCCAAAATATGATTGATACCTGAGGGGTAGTTACAGGGCTATTAGCGCATCCACGACTATTGAAGACAACGACTCGCCAGCCCAGATTCCTGGCCCTAATCAACATGTGTCTCACGTAAGTGTCGCCGCTTCCTCCCGTCAGGCCTGGCTGCAGAATTAACTACTACGTACTATTCAGGGTTCTGTTAACCTAATTTGCGCAATTGATAAACATTGAATAAAGTTAATAATAGAGGACAGAGAAGAGGAACCAGCAGAATCAATGTAGGAGAGTTGGGAGGAAGGTTGAGGTGATCGGCGGCGACCCAATCGAGGGCGACGGCTCCATCATCGGGAGTTCTGATACACTCGCGGCGGAAAGTGACGTCGGGGAGTGACCTGAAGAAGGATGCGAAGATGGTCTCGAGGTGGCGGTTGGAACCGATAACCGGGAAATGGCGGTAGGGACGCTCTACAGTGTTCCTCAGGGAGGGAAGGTACTTGTGGAGGCCACCCCCGCTCACATCCACCACCACCTCCGACGACATTGCGCGTATTCCTGTGCCTATGCGTCGGTAGTTAGCAGTCATTGCCGGCCAATGCAGCACCGCCATTCTATTTTCGATTCTCTTCTTTCATTCACTCACACTGCCAGTAAATAAGTTAAATGTCGCTATCACGTCCGTTGTGTGACGATAACTAATAAACCGCCCTTTGTTTCTCCGCCTCACGTTGAATTTTACTCCTCAAATTAATTAAGCATCGTGTTGAAATTTTGGACTGTGAGTCCAACTAGCCAGCCCATTGGGTCATCGAAATTCGAAGTGATTTTAACTAAACCATAACCCATTTTAAGCTTCTTAGATTAGATGATTCCAGCAACAAAGGTCAGACATCTAAAATGACTCATGTATGAGTGACGTATGTACGGAGTAGTAAAGGTATAAAGAGAAGCCAGTTTGGACACAAATGACTCCAACTCAAGTCTGTCTTATAATTAATCACCATATAAATATAATAGCCTGAGCAACCCACCTTAATGGCATCCTCCTCTGCCGACTTCAACAACGCCACAAACACCACCCAAATCCCACACACTCCACCTACTGTCACTGAGGTTACTTATACCTTCATCCTTGAGGAGGTATAATCCTATTTTCCCTCTAGGCTCTACAACAAAATAAGGTGGTAATCAAGCCTGCGCTATCCGTCCATTTTTATTTTTCTACACCAATATTATATTCAAGCCCCGAGATCAATATGTAAATGAAAAAAAAATATACATATTACAAACCAATAATATATTCTGAGAAAAGCCTTACAAAACTTTTATCATCATAACTTTACATCGACCATCTTCCAGAAATTTCCTTTTAAGAACTCTAAACCCATCAACGATTGTATCAAATTATGATGATCGTCATCATCTTTTTCTTCCCGGAGACGCAATAGGTATAGTTCTTAAGAAGGGAACCCGTTTCGAGGAGGACCATTGATTTTCTCCTGTGATTCTCTAAAAGCAAGTATAATTCAAGTTGCTCAAGGATCCCACTTGAGTTGTTACCTGAATGTACACTACTATCTCACTGTACAAGAAGCTCGACTTGAAACCCTTAAGCAGCTTCTTCAAACATGTCTTCATCTTCTTCACGAGTGGCTACAGCACTCAGCTGCTGCTGCAACTGAAATCCAAGTCCACAATTACCACATTTAGCTATCAATTTGCAATGTCTCATGTAGAAAGTTAATTATAATGTGACAGTGTTTGTGATTTAACTACATAATAATATGGGTCCAACGCTCACCTAGCCAAAAAACGACTAAAGTTCGCAACCCTTTCCTCAAGTGTTCACTGTTCGCCTATTACTTGCTCACATGACCTAACTCCCTTGCCTACCTTCTCCCAACCCAACTCTTTACAACATGTTTTTGAGTTTGTCCTTCACCAAGATTTTAGGAGTTCGCTATTGGCTACTCTGTATAAGTCACTGGCTGCTAGTGCCTTAGTGGCATAAGTATGAAGAAGAGAAGAGAAGAGAGCAAATAGAAAGGGAAACATAGGAAGAGGGGTTTCAAGCATTTTCAGCAAGTTTAGAAAAAAAAAAGCAAACTGGGCCATGTACGCAATATTCAAAAATATGCTCACTGAGGAAAAATGAGGCAAAGTTGAGATTAGAAAGTTTGGATTATTTTGGAATGGCATCCAACATTCCAATGTCACAAATTTAAATGGCTTAAAATTGACCTGGACTTCGCCACAATGGTATTTTTATTTAATACGAGTATATTAGATGATTTTTAAAAAAACGGAGGGTATATGGTAGAATTTGGAAAAACACGTGACTAAACTAAAGAAATCCCTTTATTCTTTTAATATTGCTGTTATTTTCTTAGGCATTTCACTCCCCTCTTTGAGATACGAGGGCTCCACGGGGATGCTTTTGTGTATGCCTTTAAGTAAGCTACTAGCCTACTACTACTACTACTACTACTACTACTACTACTACTACTACTACTACTCTACTTAATCACACATGATCCAACCCAAAGATTATACAGGAGTGCATAGATCAAAGTGGACTTACCAGTACATATTTATTTTTCTCAGCACTCAGATCTTCAGCCAAATTTGCCATCCTGCAACAGGTCAAAGAATAAGGATGAATAAATTGATAAATCCTAAGACCAGAAAGATAATAAGAGGGAAACCATCAATGACGTTATGAGTACTCAAATTGAAAATATTGTTTATAAAATGTTGATCAACCTTCCTTGCAGATCTGATATCTGGTTTAAAAGTAATCGCTCCCTTTCTGAAGCTGCCGTCTCAGCCTGTAATCAAGGTAATGTAACTATCAAAAGCTTAAGAAAGCAAAAACATATCTTTGTCAATGGCAAATGAGAAGAGCTTTCTAAAGTCCCGCACTGCCATGCATGGTCAATTCCAGAGAAAGATTGCATTTATGCAAATAGTAGTTAAAATCTCCTTCTACTTCCGTTGCTACAAGATAAATTTCACAATAACCACCTTTCCTCAAAGAGTGTATTCGTGCAACAGTAGTTAAAATCTCACTTAACTTCCGTTGCTACAAGATAAAAACTTCACAATAATCACTTTTAGCTTGCTTTATACAACACTAGTTGACAAGTAGACCGACTTACCAAGGACTCAGCTACAAAATATGTAAAATGATGGTACAGAAGCAGATTAAAGCAAGATTCAAACAGTTGAATAAAAGTAAAACCAAGTGGTCTTAATCTGACAAGTGAAAAATATCCTCTGTACAGAATATGGTTATCAAATATAGGATCAGTCCAATCTCTAGACTTACACATCCATTTTCTAGAATACCCATTGCTGACACTGGAGGCAGTTTTCCGATCTGAGAGCCTGCATCAAATTCAGAAGATAACCATAACTTAGGCTACTTAGCTCAATTACTCAAACATTAACTAGAACAAACATACTGCACATATGAACTTACCATCAACTTCAGAAGGTTGCAAACTATTTAACAAACTCATTATCAGATCCTAATCATTTATGAGAAAAAATTGGTTAGAGACATTATCCACTTCAACACACCCAATTAGCTACCAAAAAACTTTTTTAAACATTATTTCCACAAGCATAAAAAAAATCAAGTGCGAGAAGGTTTTTCATACTTGCTGGATCGCAGTCTGCTGGAAAAGATTTTGGAGGTGAGGCAACAGAAGGGACGGAGTGACATTGCCACTGCACATTTCTTTGGTTGATTGACAGGCAACCTACAAACATAGGGAACAACAAATCTCAAGTCCCAAAATGATTTGAAACTGGGTACCATGAACTGCCATATGAGACCGTCATTTGAAAAGGTAACAACACATTAATGATTAAGCTCACAAGATCCCAAAGCAGCAGTTTAGAAAAAACTTGTTCGTAGAACTTCTAAACAACAATTAGCTGAGGCGTTTTTAACTAGACAAATCCACTAATCAGCATCATGAACGGTTCTTTTAAACAAAAAATGACGAAATTTATAGATGCAGAAGAGCATAAACATCCACTAAAGAACATAATACCGAAGATTCAGCGATAAGTACTTACGGTTTGCTTTGATTCAGAGATCCAATCACCAACGCTTGCCGACTTTCTCAGAGGTGAGCCCTATAAAATAAAGGAAATAATCTCAAAAATGGACCACATTACTAACAAGTAGTCGTGTTGACTTTAACTTAACCTGTGAAGATCTTCTAATTGTGGATGGAGTCAAATCCTAGAAAATATTACGTGTTAGTAGCTGGGGAATTGAATGAAAAACTTTTTATCCATTTAGAATGTTACCTTAGCTAGATCCACATTCTCAGAAGTTACAGAAAAACGGCCTTTTATTTGAACTAGATTAGCCTTTGATTTCTCATCCAAGGAATCTCTGTATCCTACACCAGAATAGTTCAGAAAATTTTCATTCCACTGTGCTAACGGTTGATAGGAAATTAGGAATGACACAAGAAGATATTCTATCAAAAATCATGATGTAGTAAAAGATATAGATTACTACCTGTTGATGATTTGATGGGTGCTGACAAACTGTTTGCTGATGCACGTGTTGGTAACATCAAGGGGCCACTAAAGCTTGGCACCCTACGAGGATTACTTTTATCTGATGCAGATTGGCTTTCATTCTCAGGCCTGAGGAGTACAAAAAGCGTGCTCAACAGAATGCATGACTTTAGAAAAATGTAGTGCTATGTTACTCAACTGGGGCACAACAGCACATGTGTACGCATGTGAGTGCCAAGCCTACTGAAGTACTGGGGACTGCTCTTATGACTATGAGACCATCCTATATCTATATCTATCGTTCTAAACTTCTAACCATGTAAGTCAAGTGTAAGCAGGACGTCACAAATGATAAATTTAGTTCCACAAATATCCGACATTAGGACAGGACAGTAGTCATTACTTCCAAGTTGCAAAGTACGATCAACGTCCTAATTAAGTATAAGCATATCTTCTTTCTTGTTTTCCTATAGTATTCACCGCTTCGAATGTTTTAAGCACTTTGATTGGTTATTTAAGACAAAATAGACTGTTAACCAATCTACCTTTCAGATATGCGGCCTTTCTCTGAAGAAGTCAGTCCAAGCACCATACCAGGCATAAGAGGCCCACTTTGACATTGACGGCCTTTAACTGCTAGAGGTTTAATCTTCATCTGTGTGTTATCCATATCCGTTGTTTCTGACTCTGTACTGAAATCAGCTTTCTCTAGGACATTCCCTTGCCCATAGGAATCTGAAAACTGACTTCTGCTAGTTTCAGCTTTGTTACTGGCACCATCAATTTGTCTAAGGACAGCCTGTTCTGCACTAACTTGTTCTCTGAAAGAAATAAGGAGTTAACTTCAGGATGATAAATTGATCAAAAGTAACTATACCATTATTTTGAAGACACATTCACTTCCTACAGACGCAGTGCAATAAAGTGAACTTAAATTTTAGTACCCGTGAACAGCACCACTAGGGGAAAAGGATTTCCCTGAAACAGATCCAGACTCTGCTGCAGCCTGCCAATAAAATACACAAAATTACTCAAAAAAAAACTATAACTTTAATCCAGTACTTACAAGTTGAAAAATATAGAATACGCAGTGCTTACCGTTTTACTGCTAGAGGCAGATTTTACACTTTCATCTCCTTCCCTTATTTCTAGTAAATCATCATCATCTTGGACCTATGGGACAGGTATGGTAGTTTAGAATGGAGAACAAGACAAGGAACATTTTAAAACATAGATGGATGCAACACTGGCATGGAGCCATAAATGTTGTGATTGGTATATAAACTGATTGAACACAAGAATAGTTCAGTCTAAAACTTATATCGATACTGGATAGGAATAGCAATACACAACTTTCTGTAGCAAGGTAAAGAAGAACCAGTGACCCAGATAAAGGTTGATCGTGAAGTAAACTGTAAAGATGCCATATGTGTAACGAAAATTTGATAACAATAACAAAATTATGCTATGACGAAGAAACCTTACTCACCAAAGAAGCTTGAGCTTTCAGATCCTCGAGATCAAAGTTCCAGGCACTGACGCCTCTTTTGTACTCACTCTGAAAAATAGCACACAAATAAGTCATTTAAAAGGAGTGGAAGACATAATTTTATAAATGGAAACTTTCTTCAGATAGTTTAGAATTTTAAGCTAAAATGTTAAGAATCTAATGCAGTGCTGAAAAAGGTCTGTTATGAAAATTGAAACAGACACAAATGCCATACCTGAGATATAGCCTCCTGCTCTGCTGAAGGCATTCTCTTCAGAGCAAGCTGAGCAGCATCTTTGAGCTAAAAGTATCAACATTACAAAGTAAACGCTCATGCCAAGAAAAAAGTAAATCCTACTAAACAGGTCAGAAATAATAGCAAACCTGCACAGCTTTCACGCGATCCCATAGTGGTGGCAAGTTTGCAAACAATTTCTTCACAGAAAATTCAGGAGGCTTAGCATGTTTGAAAAACGAATGTTTGAGCAGCTTCTCGGCAGTTGGTCGCTTTGATTGATCTTTCACCAGGCACATTGCAACCATTTCTTTAAAATTCTATTAAAAAACAATTAGAGAGACTTTAATCAGAATATTACACGGACTTTAAGCTCCGATTTAGAGCGCTTATAGCCTACCAACATAAAGTCAACCGTCAGATAATATTGTTACTGTGCAGGCCTGGGCATGTCAGAGAACAATAATCTTTAAATTACACAACAATTGAGGTCAGAAATGAGTACTACGTAACACAAATAATCTTCAACTCATGTTGCATAATTATCTTTCTTTTCTCCACCCACCCACACAGGTCATCGACTATTACATTATGCTCAGGCAACCAACATTTTCTACATCTTCACATGATACAGACCCTTAATCTCTATCCCTTCCATAGACCAGTTTTCTGAGAGCTGGTGAAGTAGTCTGAAGAGGAGAGAGAAAGCAAAGGATTTGGAAAATGATTGCCTGATTCAAAAGGTACCCCGAACTTTAAGAGTGAAGCTATTCTTTTGCTGGAAATGACCAATTAGCTACTTGAAAGGCAGTCACAAAGTTAAGGATGTGTTTTAAGTAGTCTAACAAAGTTAAGGAAGCCTTAAAAAGTTGTCTGAAATTTGACCTTTGAGAATTTTTTGTCCCGATCATAGTCAAGACCTGGAGGAGCATTCTGTATTGTCATAAGGAGAACCTGAAGATAAAAGTGAAAACAGTGAGCAATGTGTCAGAAACAAGCATTGGTTTTCTGTCCAAATATGGTTACTGAGCACAATTAGTTTGAAACCTTCATAGGAGGGTACTTTGAGAAGGGTGCGTGACCATGTGCTAGCTCCAATGCAGTTATCCCGAATGACCATATGTCAGCCCTGAGAACGAAAAAAGGAAGACAAACTCAAACACATGTCAAAAGGCAGCAAGAGTATAGTAAAATGGATCCTACTGGACAGAATTCACCACTCCGAGCTACAAGACTAGGCTCTACTTTCAAGTTTTCTTCAATAAGACAACCAAATTGGGCATCTTTCATCATTACTAATCTACATTAGTAGACTTGACAAAACTCAACATAGAAAATAACTGTCCGAGTAAGATATAAATGCAGCAAGGGTAATCAAGAGTATGCTTTTGGAAACGAGGAAATACTGCATAGCATTAGTTTGTTGTGTAATATAACACTACAAGTGTCACCTTCCAAGCTACAATGCCAACGTTGTGACAAAGAAAGAAGGTACAACCATTCACAACGCGTACTGTATTCATTACCAATAGATGCAATTCAATGATATATGACAAATTTAGGTTTGGGTATAGATGTTGAGAAAAATAAAGAAAATCCACCACAGGACAGGCAAAGTAGGTTCTATATCTCTCTTCTTTTTAGAGCATCGACGTATCATAATGCTAATTTTCAAAATCAAAGCTAATAATGACATTCCTCGTGTCACAAGATCCCTACTTCTTTCTTTGTTTGGCAAGATTACATGAGAATGAAAAATAAAGAAAATCCACCACAGGACAGGCAAAGTAGGTTCTATATCTCTCTTCTTTCTAGAGCATCGACGTATCATAATGCTAATTTTCAAAATCAAAGCTAATAATGACATTCCTCGTGTCACAGGATCCCTACTTCCTTCTTTGTTTGGCAAGATTACATGAGAATGAATTTCCGGTGCAGTTCATCTGCCACAACTATAAATTATGCGTATTTGTGGAACAAAACAAGGGATATCAACAAAACCCAGATAATATTTTGACGTACAAGATGGTCAACGGGAGATGACAAGTTGCAGCAATATATTTATAAACGAGGAAGATTTTCATATGACAATAATCAAAGAAAAAGACTCACTTAAAATTGTATCCACTCCCAGGTTGCAATACCTCTGGTGCCATCCTAAAATTACAAATAAGCAATGCGGCTCAGATGTATATGAAGGGCAAGGAAATAAGAATAATGAAAACAAACACAAATAAATGTACACAACGAACTGACCAGCATGGAGTTCCAACAAATGTGTTTCTCGAGCGCTGTCTATCGCCATTATCAAACATGCAAGCGGACACACCAAAATCGGCAAGCTTTACAAGCCCATTAGTATCAAGCAAGATATTCCCTGCCTGTATAAAAGGAAACAAGACAATGGTGAATCAAGTAGAAAATATAGTCTACGGCTAAGCATACTCAACAGTCAACATTAAAAGGGATTTTGGTGGGATAGTGCCTACTAATTACATGATTTTGCATTCTAGACTTCCGGCACCTAAATTTTTTTGTCCCAGAGGAACGACTTCTCTTGCCGAATACTACCAAAGTGAGAAATGTGGGTGAAAAAGTGAATTTAAAAATATCCTTAAGTGTACGGGAACAAACCTAATTTGACTTTTGTGACCTAAACCTACAAAATTTAACCGCATTGTTACAACATATAAAGATGGAGGGTTTATATTATAAGGTCTAAAACTTAGAACCGTTTTTACTTGATGTGGCTTGAACATACGCTCTCATGAGCTGAAAATACTAGGACTCTTCTTCTACCATGTACGGAGTATTTGTTATTATACCCATCATAATCAATACTTAAATAAAAAAAAAAAAAAAAGGGATAAGATGACAACGAAAGTAGGGAGGGGAATATGGAAAGTTAGGAGGAGGAGGAGGTAACCTTAACATCACGATGAATATGTCCATGTCCGTGGAGATACTCTAAAGCCTTCAAGGTTTCTTTAAGGATGGAACAAATGGCAGGCTCTTCAATCCCGTCGGGATAAGCGGTCTTCATTAAATGTAAACAAGAGCCTTCGGCCATAAAGGGCATAATGACCCATAGGTTTCTTTCAACGACAAAAGAACAGAATGCTTTAACGACATTGGGATGATCAATCAAGCTGAGTGTTTGAGCCTCCCTGCGTATGTCATCCTACGTAGGCAGGCAGAGTAGAATGATAAATAGGTATGCAAGTGAGTTACTCATATGAATGAATGCATTGGTATTAAATGCAAGTTGAGAGTTGGTATCCCACGGTGGCCGGAAAGTAAGTAAGCATACATGCATACACACTCCAATTTTCGTTTTTAGGGTTTGAACGTCCATAGATGAGAAATACTACTACTACTACTACTAATGCTGCTGCTGCTGCTGAATTCGATCATATACTAACTAGTCCACTCAGTTGAGTTAGTTAGTTAGTAATTAAGTAGGGTTTGGGGGAGAATGATTGAAAGGAAAGGAAGGGAAGGGAAGGGAAGGGAACAAACGAGATTGGAGTAGCAGCGATCGAGATCCAAGCACTTGATAGCAACGACTTGATCGAAAGGAAGGTAGATCGCCCTGAAAACGGTGGCACTCGCGCCGTACCCTATTTCTTCAAGCAGCTTGTAATCCTCTGCCTTCACCGAGTAACTCCTTCCCCCTCCCCCTCCTGCTCCCCCCGCATTCACCCCCGTCTTCCCCATTCCAATTACGCACACACTAACTCTCTCTCTCTCTCTCTCTCTCTCTCTCTCTCTCTCTCTCTGCTTTACTGCATCAATCAATCAATCAATCAAATCAAATCAAATCAAATCAAATCAATGGATGAATGAATATTAGTACTCCCTTCCCTACTGCTTGCTTGCTCTCTCTCTCTATATATATATATATATACGCAGTCAGTCGGCAGTGATATCAGTCTTTGACTTGGATTACCATACATACATACCTGACCCAGTGACCCCCCTTTCCAGTTTCCAGTTTCCTCCCTCCCTATATCTTTCACTGATGACTCTTTTTTACCCCTTCTTGACTACAAGAGTACAAGATGAGAGCTGAAAAGGAAAGCAATCAAGCACACGCAATATTCTCCCTTTTGGGCCTCCTACCCCTCCAAATCTTCGCTTTTGGGCCTCTCTTCTTGCTTTCTCTTATTACCACCCACGGCCCACACCATAACACCATATTCAATCTAATCTAAGAGTAACACCCTTATATGTAAATTTGTTTTAAGGAAAGAAAATTACTTATAAGGAGTACATAATTTAGTAAATAGTTAATGTTATTTATGAAACATCAAAATTTATCCTCACCAATCGATTACATGTAATTGTAAGATACGGAGTACTTCGTATTGAAGAATGTGGAGTAGTAAACACTTAATGTTAATGTCATTCAACGAGGAATCACTTTGCAACTAATATAACTATATATATATATATATATATAACTCCTCTACCTCTATGCGTAACACTTTAGTAGTATGAATGTACAAGATGCATTTTCTTGTTTAAATATCACAAACAATCAAATTAATATTCATTTAATCTCTCTCTCTCACTTTAATAAGATTGTGAGTGTGGAGGGTGAATCTAGCCAATAAAATAAGAGTGTCCTCACTAACAAAGGCCGTCTAGTTTGTCCCAATTAGGTGGTCAGACGAATTCAAAATGAATCTCATAAGCGAGCTACCACGAAATAGGAACACATAAAGATTGATACATTATCCACACTTACACAGGTACTAACATCAAGAATTCTATAGATAGAAAGGCGGATCCAGACTTAGACAATTGGTAATTACTAGTGAACAAGGTGGTAATTGATTGGAGGAGGAGGACTAGCAATTATCGTTGACAATTTTAGACTTTTCAAGTATGATTTTGCCTTCCTTGTACTTCTGAGATTCCTCATAGGCTCGTTCATACTTCCAACCAAGCAGCTCATGGCAATCGGAGCAATAGACATCAGCCACGGTGTGGAGACCAGTCATGAGGTGTCTGTCCTCTTTGGGGCCAACATCGATGTTCATGGCGTGGGAAAACAAGAAAGCCCTGCTATTTTTGCCCTGAAAGAAATCAAGACAAGTGAGTAGACATTGATTGTAATCCGACTCCTATTAGCAGGTGAGTGTATTTGAATAATTGAATGTCTGGGGGTTTGGTTGCAGAAAACAAGTGTATATAGTTGTAGGTACCTGAAAGGCTTTAGAGATGACATGGTCGTGGAGGGCAACGTTGTTGCGACAACTATAGCAACTGTAGAGCCTAGGACCGATGATGAGTTCCGCCATCAAAACAATCCACAATCACTGCTTCTGCTTGCTTACCTATATATATATAAAAGGGGAAATGAGGGTATCTATCTTTAATCACTGCTTCCTTACATTCTCAACTACTCTTCTGAAACGTACTGTAGTGTATTCAAAGGACTAAACTAAACTCAGAGAAGAGGATTAATGAATGAATGTTAAAAAATAAAAGATCCTAATTACAAATGTTAGGCTAAATCCAAAAGTAGTAAGAAAGAGTAAATCATGATGATAGAGATAGAGAGAGACGACATACCAGCATACCACACCCTGAAGAAGAAGAAGAAGAAGAAGAAGAAGAAGAAGAAAGTTGAGAAATGGGAATTTAGGGTTTCCACTCTTCAGATCATCATCTCCATCATCTCTTATTCTTACTCCGTAGTTAGTTAATGGGGGTACGGTGGGGGCCTTAATGTCTTATACTCTTATCACATCATTTGGAATCAATCCTATTCCCTTCCCCATCTAGATGGATGCCGTATACAAGTACGGAGTATTTTTTTTTAAGTAATGGAGTATTTATATATTATTCTATTGAGTAACTTTCATAAAAATTACAAATAATAAAATACTACTCGTACTAACCTAATTCCCCAATAAATTTTGGAGATATATAGTTTCATATTAATCGATGATCTAACCGAAAGTAACTTATTTTTTACTAACCTAATTTCATTTGTTCAATGAAACAACACTTAATATATATAGTATAGCCTTACAAATTCATTTGTTCATAATAAGCTCAATCTTAGTCTTAATTAACCATATATTTTTGATAAAAAACTGTTTTATGATTAATAAAAATCCCTATTTTCCGTATTAAGTAGGACCTTAGAAATAAGTATCCCATGGTACGAGTGACCCTAGAACAATTTAATTTGTTGTTGTCGTGTTTATTTTATATTTGTGAGAAGATTGTTTGGTAACAAGTCTTAATCTAGTATCTGGCATTTTGCGAGAAGAATCTCCAACTCAAACACTCCAATACATTACATTTTGCATATTCCATTCATTAGGGAAACGAGTAGTTGAAGGACTCAAGGAAGGACAGAGAGGTAACCCCACGTATCACGTATGTTGTTGTTGTTGTTGTAGTCAGCCTCTGCCATGGAAGATTCATTTGATCAAGATACTCACCACATCCCTTTATGTACGTTAGTTAACCCCCTCCATCCTCCATCCTCCATCCTAATGTTAAACTTCTAAAGACATTTGTTTTGTTTTGCAGTACAAGAACATGAGAGGGTAGCAGATGAAGGAATCATCGGCACTTCTTCTTCTTCATCATCATCATCGTTGCCAAAGGAACACCAACACCATGATTCAGATGAGAACTCGCCGATAAAGCAGGTGGCGTTGACAGTGCCAACGACAGACGACCCGGAGCTGCCAGTGCTGACGCTGCGAATGTGGGTGCTGGGGACGCTGTCCTGCGTGGTGCTGTCCTTCCTGAACCAGTTCTTCTGGTACAGGACAGAGCCCCTTTCCATCACGGCCATCTCGGCCCAGGTGGCGGTGGTCCCCCTGGGCCAGTGGATGGCCGCCAAGCTGCCCAGGCGCACCCTCCTCACGGGGACCCGCTGGGAGTTCTCCCTGAACCCGGGTCCCTTCAATGTCAAGGAACACGTGCTGATAACCATCTTCGCTAATGCTGGGGCCGGCACAGTGTATGCAATCCATGTTGTGACGGTGGTTAAGATATTTTACAAGAAGAACATGACCTTCTTTGTCTCCTTGCTTGTCATCCTTACAACTCAGGTGCTGGGGTTTGGATGGGCGGGGGTATTCCGGAGATACTTGGTGGAACCGGCGGAAATGTGGTGGCCCTCCAACCTAGTACAAGTCTCCCTGTTCAGGTAATTTAATTTCTTACCAAAACTGAATAAACAATACAATACTCACTCCAGAGTAGACTTTTGTTAGACAGACAGACAGACAGACAATAAAGAATAGCTAGCTGTCTTTGCTGGGAGTAAATGACAACTAACTTGCTTGGAACTCGGATTGGAATGGAGTGTAGAGTGTCACAAAACTACATCTACATGGCTGGCATAATATAATGTAAACAGGGGGGCCCTATTCAACATTCTCATCATGGAAGAATGAAGATCAACAACATACAATAGTATTATTGACAACCTACCCTCCCTACATCATCTCGCTCAAATAGTCAAATAGCATTTGCAGGACTGTGTATTCAATTTGTAGTAGTCATCTAATTCTAATGCTGCATAGTATAACCATGACAATACGACAGCCCGACCCAAGTAGTTAAATTGGTAGAAGAATGAATTTGAGGTTTGATTCGTATAACAAATCCGTCTTTCATGGAACAGGGCTTTACATGAGAAGGATGAACGCCCCAAAGGCGGGCTCACGCGCACCCAGTTCTTCCTGGTCGCCTTCATTTGCAGCTTCGCCTACTACATCTTCCCGGGCTATCTCTTCCAAATGCTCACCTCCCTTTCTTGGATCTGTTGGAGCTTTCCAACATCAGTTCTAGCCCAACAGCTGGGTTCCGGCCTACATGGCCTTGGAATAGCCGCCTTCGGCCTCGACTGGTCCACTACCTCATCCTACCTCGGCAGCCCCCTTGCAAGCCCCTGGTTCGCCACCGCTAATGTGGCTGTCGGTTTTGGCCTTGTCATGTACGTCATCACGCCTACATTTTACTGGCTTAACCTCTACAAAGCCAAGACCTTCCCCATATTTTCACAAAAGTTGTTCACCACAACAGGTTCCATTTACAATATCACAGCCATTGTTGACTCCAATTTCCACATCGACGAGGAAGCTTATGAGAAACAAGGTCAGCTTTATTTGAGCACCTTCTTCGCCATGACTTACGGGGTTGGTTTCGCTGCACTCAGCGCCATGATTGTCCATGTTGCATTGTTCCATGGCAGGTACTGTAATTAGTTACGTATATTATTGGGGATGTGGATGCTCAATTCTCATCTTATGTTAGTTATAAACACAAATGACAGGGAAATATGGGAGCAGAGCAAAGCGAGTTTCAAAGATAAGAAGATGGACATACATACAAAACTTATGAGAAGGTACAGGGAGGTCCCTGAATGGTGGTTTTGGGTCATTTTAGTCGTAAATATAATTCTCACCATCTTTGCATGCGAGTATTACAAAGAGCAGCTTCAGTTGCCATGGTGGGGTGTTCTGCTTGCTTGTGCCATCGCATTCGTCTTTACACTTCCCATTGGTATTATAACTGCAATAACAAATCAGGTACTTCACCTCAGTTATTACAGCTCCCTTGTAGTATTTTAACGGTAAGACACCCTTAATTACCCTGAATAATGTGCAGCAACCTGGTTTGAACATCATAACCGAGTACATAATTGGATACATCTACCCTGGATATCCAGTAGCAAACATGTGTTTCAAGGTGTACGGTTACATCAGCATGACACAAGCTGTTACCTTCTTGCAAGACTTCAAACTCGGCCATTACATGAAAATTCCGCCTAGAACTATGTTCATGGCTCAAGTAAGTTCTGACTTCCGACTGTTGACTCTACACACCAAGGTAACATTATGCTCACCTATGTGAATGTCAAACATTGCAGGTGATGGGAACCCTTATATCCTGTCTGGTCTATCTGGGGACAGCATGGTGGCTAATGGAAACGATTCCAGAGATATGCGAACAAACAGCCTCAAACAGCGTGTGGACATGCCCAGGTGATGCTGTGTTTTATGATGCTTCAGTGATATGGGGTTTGATAGGACCTCGCAGGATATTTGGAGACGAAGGAGTGTATGGAGCAGTGAACTGGTTTTTCATAGGAGGAGCCATTGCTCCAGTGCTCGTTTGGCTGGCAATGAAGGCCTTTCCAAACCAAGAATGGATCAGGCTAATCAACATGCCTGTCTTGATAGGTGCGACGGGAATGATGCCACCAGCAACTGCGGTGAATTACAGTACCTGGATACTGGTGGGATTCCTGTCAGGATATGTAGCATTCAGATATGCACCAGAATGGTGGGAGCGCCATAACTATTTGCTATCAGGTGCGCTCGATGCAGGGTTAGCATTCATGGGGGTGGCATTGTACCTCTGCCTGGGGTTGGAGGATGTGAATTTGAATTGGTGGGGAAACGAGCTTGACGGATGTCCCTATGCATCTTGCCCTACTCAGAAGGGCATCTTCGTCCAAGGTTGTCCTGTTGTCTACTCCTAGTTCTTTCTTTTGCTTCTATATGAATTCTGGATTCCTATGCACTTTGTCTGTACATTATCATTGCATTAATGTCACTCAACTCTGTAAGATGACTCCAGCGAGAGTGCTTCAATTCTTTGAGTCAAGTTCTCAAAAAAAGAAGGAAACATGTTAATCAACCAACACGATCTATATTAATATTACATAAACTGAAACATTTTTAAATTTCATCCACATTTTTCACTTCTACAAACAGTCATCTCGTGAATGAACAAAAATCCGATACAAGCACCTTCAAGCCGATTCTAGGTAAATAAATAATAGGGGAAAAAAATACTCCGTATGGAATAAGCAAATATCTTGAAACAAACATCTACCCAATAATCTAAAATGGGATGAGAGCTTGAGCTCTCAATAAGTGGAGAAGACACTCTCTGTCTAAACACTATTTGTGCCATAGTAGTAAATTGCAGATATCACTGCTACTGTCAGGAGAAAATGCATTCTTCTGCTTGGATACTGAATCTTGCATTATCAACGCCAACGAGCTGCGACCCTCATAGTGGTCTTTAAAGAATCACTAAGTTTTCTTATTTCTTGATAAAAATAGTTTGTGATAAAATGGGCGCGTCATATTATGCATTTAGTGGCTCCGCTTCAGGATCTCTTTCTTTCATTGCTGTCCATTCCTGGGGTTCTGCAGCAGGGAAAAAAAACTTAATCAACCCAGTAACATTACACAAGTGCCTCAATGGGTCTGCCAGTTATGTCGAAAACATACGGTTCCCAATGATTTATACAGAGTAATAATTAAGCGCAAACAGTTTGATGAACCATTGCTTTATATTCAATACAGTATTATATTCCAAACTCAAAAAAATTGGATGTTTTTTTGTAGTATGATAATTTCCTTAATCAAACCAACTTTCGGCTTCCAAACTAGCAAGGAACACTAAGAAGTAAGAATCACCACCACGCCAAATTACGGACTTAGCATAACAATGCAATTATCATTATCAATTGAATAAATTAATACTGTGTCAACATAGCACAAAAACTCACTTGGTCTTTGGCTGTCTGCAAGAACCAAAAGCCGCCTCTGTAAAATTGACGCCACAAATAGGAAAAGCGAGCACATGCCAAACATGACCGTCATAGGGAATGCATCAACCTGAAGAGAACAGGATTTCAAGATTTTCAAGTTATGCCCTCAGCCAAGAAAGTATTAGTCTGACTGTAAATAGGGATTAATGGGTCTACTTACATTGTAAAGCACAATGCATACAAAGATGTTCAAAGGTATGCGGAAGAAGTTCATGATCGTACTTCTGGCTTCCTCGGGGATGTATTGGGACCTCATTTTCATGATAGACGGCCAGAAAATCCCCACACATGCCTCAAAAACACAGAACCCTAAGAGCTGAATACAACCAGCAAAAGTGATACTTCCACCTTTCACTCCAGCAGGCGCTACGAGGAACTGAATCATACAAACCAACATATCAGAAGCAGGAGTTGATTAAGTGTCAGTTTTAATTAAGATAGTTACAGAAACATACACTAGTTACTATTGGCAGTGTGAGAGAGGCAGCAGAGATGGTAAACACGATCTGCATGTAGCTCTCTGTCTTGGCAGATCGAGCCATCAATCTTGATGCAAAAGAGCTTCCTAGCATAGACGACAACATGAATGTTGCAAAGATAAAGCCATGAGGAATTTCTTCGTCATTTGGGCTCAAAGCTGGAGTCCAAAGAAACACAAATGTATACATGGAGCCTTCAAACAAGGACTGTATGGCACCCAGCAAAGCAATTTTCTCATCTGCAACCACAAGTGGGGAATAATATTAGATCAAGGTTCCGGGTAGATTAAAACGCATTTATTTTCCCTGGCTCTGGAGGGTCTGACTGACTGACTGACATGACACGGAGTCGGAATAGGAGAGTAAGGATGGTGGTCAACGAAAAACTGACATTGAATTGAGCAATGAATAACGACTTCAATTAACAGGATATAAATGAGGGAGGTGAAGATCAGAATGAATGCATTAATATCAATGTGGGCCTTCAGAGGCTGCTTCTACAGTAGTAAATGCTGCAGCAACCAAATACGGAGTACTACCTACACCACATGGTTAACTTATTGCTAGATTTGATCATATTCCAAATCCAAAGACTACTGAACTTTTTGGCAAATGGAAATCGAAAGACGCCACAACAACCCAAAATGCGTAGGGATTAATCTTGTTTATGGAACATTTGGCAATTAAGAAGGTAACTGTTGATAGGGGAGGATGATAGAGTCATGTGAGTTAGTGTGAGATTAAGGAAAGGTAGGAAATGAGTAAGTACTGACCAGAAGCAATAGCAAGAGCGGCGCCCCTGAACTGGGTGAGCAAGTCTTTGTTTTCAGAAGGATCGCCAAAGTTTTCAGGCCAGGAAGAAATGATAATAACCATACCAATAGCAAGGAAACAAGAAGCAGCATCGAAGGGGGCGACGGGGCCAAATCCGAAAGTATGAACGAGGAGATTTCCAAGCAAACCGGCCAAAATGGCAACAAGACCATTGCCAAGGAAAATGGCTTTGGAGAAAGTGAGGGAAAGCCACTGCTGCTCAAAACCCCTCTGCATAAAGAAAAAAAGAAAAGCATAAGCGAGTGAGTGAGTGAGTTTCAAGTGATGATATAGGGAGTAATAAAAGGAAGGACCTTGTTGTGCTCGGCGACAAGCCAGGACTCGAAGGCGGAAAACAAAAGGGAAGTGGCAATGCCTCCCAGAATGCGTCCAATCATAAGAATACGGTACTGGGGAGAGTGTTTGGTGACGCAGCTGAGGATATAAGTAATACAGTAGGTGACACAAGCCCTCTTCCGACCTCTGCAAACACACGAAGGAGCAGGAGTCAGCAAAAGATTGTGAACTGGTTTTAAAGTATTCAAAGTATGATGTAGAGTACTCCGTACGTTTTATCGGCAAGGGAGCCAACAACAGTGCCGAAGAGCATGGAGGATCCGAAACCGGCGATGAAGAGGTGGCCGATATCGCCTTTGCTGAAGCCGTAGGTTGTGTAGAGGTAGTACACGTATGGGCCTTGTAGCCAATCTCCAGCTGTTGGTTGTTAATTCCATCAACATCAACAACAACAACATATAAATCATACCATAAATATGAAAAAGAGGGAATGAATGAATGAAAGAATAGAGATAGATCTGGGAGGTACCAACCCATCATGAGAGAATAGACGAGGAGGTAGTTGTTCTTGAAGGAGGAGAAGAGGGAGGAAGTGGTGACGCGATCCTTGGAGCTTTTGCTCAGCTCCAGCCCACTCACCACCGCCGCCAGCCCTCCGAACACCACCATGTAAAACAACTCCATTTTCTCAGATCGGGAATCAAGAATGGAGAATGATGAAGATGAAGATGAAGAGGAAGATGTGTATATGTGTTATGTGTACAAATGTGGATCTGATAATCTCATCTAAATATAGTGAATACACACTACACACTCTCAGTATTTCACTAGAGTAGAGTAGAGTGAGACTGTACTGTAATCTACTCTACTGTGAGAGTATGTATGTATGTATCTATAGTGTGAGTGTGAGTGTGAGTGAGGCAACCGACACTCTCTCTCTCTCTGCCACCTGTGACCAACCAGCCAGCCAGCCAGCCAGGGTCCAGGGAGGGAGGAACCAACTCATTCATTCATTCATTCTACGCACTTTCATTTGTGTACGGTAGAATGATCAATCATGCGACTCATCATTTGGGGAATATGATCAAATAATAAATACTTCATCCGTCTCAATAGAAAATTGTAATGAGTTAAAGAAATAAGATGAATTGAACTGGTATAGTTATTAGTAGAGCAGTTTCCGATTCATGTGACTAGTACATGTACATGTAAATTTAGAGACTACTGTAGCGTAATCTGAATACTATTAGAGGTTGAGTTGGCCGGCCGGCAAGTGGGGTGGGGAGTATCTATCTGCTGCCTATCTGGTATGGTAATGGAGTAATGGTAGTACAGACTAACACTGGATTTAAAGTCCCCCTCCATCCCCATGTTTCCACTTTCCACTACCCCACCATCTCAAATCTCAAATCTCAAATCTCAAATCAATTGTCTTCCCATTCACACTTTCCGCAACCAACTTCCTCCATTCCCATTCATCCTCATCCTCTCATTCCCCAGATTTTATACTTGGTACTTTGTTTTGTGTCGGCAGGAATAGGATTCAATTCCATCCAATGCTTCTATACAAACCCACCATCATATGCTCATTATTATACTCACTCTACTCTAAACCACACTTAGTAATGTCAACCCAACACATTAATCATTCATATGAGGACCTCCTGCTCCTGCTCCTGCTCGTCGTAAGCAACACAACATTATCGAGGAGGAGGAGGAGGATGTAAGTGTGTAATATCAGAAATTTAACAATGTTCGAAACCCGACACGACACCATCATAATTGTCCAGTATATAAAAAACAAAATGTAGGGGATTTAATTACACATGACTGGATTACCCTTGGATTTAATTATACATGACTAGATTACCCCGACTACTCTATGATTGGATTTGGGAATTAAAAGGCCAACTAGTGGTGCACATGCACTGCACAACAACAAAAGGAAGAATACAGAAAAAGATAAAGCACAGGATTAGGATTAGTTTCACAGAGAAATACTCACTTGATATTAGGGGGATGGCAGTGCCATGTCATCTGCACTTTAATATGGGTCTTCATCTCCGAACCACTACTTCACTCATCAAAACCCCTCTCTTCCTGTCTACGGTTAAATGCAGCAGCAACCCGGAACAGCAGGAAACAGGGGGGCTCAACAAATCCTTGTCCAAAATCGTGGACGACAGAGTCGATGAGTTGCTGCAGAAGGACGAGAACAAGGAGCTGCTGGATAAGCTCAACAAGGCCTCCCAGCGAGTCCAACTTGCCAGGGACGAGCTTGCCCACATCCAAAGGCAAGAAATCGAAGCCCTCCAAATGCGGGAGTATGTCGACCAGCTGGAAGCCAGAGCCTCCCAGGTGCTCTCTCTCTCCCCCTCCCTCTTCCTGCCCACAGTAATGCACATCCGCACCAACTAAAATGAATCAATCAATGCATGTCGATGTCCTTTTAGATTGCAGAGTGCCAGCAGCAAGTATTGGAAGCGAGAAAGATACTGGAGGAAGCAGAAGAGTCGTTGGAAGGGAACGTGGAGGCCGCCACAGAAGAGGAGAGGCTGGAATTGCTGAAAGCTGCTGTCATATCCGCATTGGTAGGGACCCTTGCTGCTGCACCCATCTATCTCACTCAGATGGATGTCACTCCACAACTCTTCCTGCAGCTAGGAATCGTTTTTGCTAGTTGTGCATTGTTCGGAGTTACCCTTAGGTATGCGGTCAGACGAGACTTGGATAACATTCAGCTTAAAACAGGCACCGCTGCAGCCTTCGCTTTTGTTAAAGGTACTCCCGTCACTCTTCAGTAGTTAGCGAGGAAGATATACTACCGTGATAAGAGTTGACAGTTGAATGCTGTGATGGCAGGGCTCGCGGAATTGGGGGCAGCATCACCTCTGGAATTGAGTTCCGAAAGTCTCGTATCGCATGCTTTAGATGCAGCCTTCTTTGTGTCTCAGGATTTGTTGATTTTTGTTTTTGCTGCTGTTACTCTCGACTTCTGTTTTAAGACCAGAGTTATAAGTCCTTTTCCTATCAAACCATCCGAATGAATAAAATGGATGTTTTCCAAGTCTGTTTCGTCAGCACGAATGCCAACTACAGTTGATAATAGTTGCAAACAGGAGCAACAGTAGGCTGTTTTCTGAGAATCTGTGCAAATATTGGAGGAAGAATAAAAGCAATCCTGCATTCCTCCAGTTAGAAATCAGAAAGGAAATAAAATAAATCCTACTAGGATGGCAAGAGAGGCATCAGCAATAATTTAACATTCCTTATTCTGAATCAACACCTCACACTTGTTCAGGTACACATTGGAGAAAGTCTAACAACATATTGAAAACTACACTGCATCATGATGACAAGTGATCTGACTTGATAAAATACAAGCAACTGTGCTACTCCTTGAGCCATTATCCCCAATTCCTCATCCCGATAGGGAGCAGCAGCATTTGTATCCTCTGTTCTCTAGTTTGGCTCCACAAATAGACTCCCTTGAGGATGCAAGCCTGCTTCTTTAAGTGTCAAAGACAGCTTTTCTGGCCCAAAGACAGTTCGCGGGAAATTGGAGACTAAGCTGTACTTCTCAATATTTGAACACTCCAAAGAATCAACATAGTCGTATATGGACTGGACGGTTGCACTGCTATGAAATCTTCTATCTTTCCGTTCTCCAGTGGGGAATCTCACCAAGACCTGGTGTATTTGCAACATTCAGAGGAAGGGTTAAAACCAAGATATTCTTCCCTGATAAAGAAAAAAAGGCGGAAAAAAAACTGGATAAAAGGAACCATCAGACGTATTTAGTCAAATATTTGTATGATAGGAAGAGTTAAGAAAGATGCCACAATGCAACACTGTATCCTAAACTTGAGATAAAGAAGAGAGTTACTTGAGTGACATCAGGTCCTTTCTCAGGTTCAGTACCCAGTGAAAGAGCTTTTTCCATCCTTCTACGTACTAAAGCAGCTTCTCTTTCGGCAGCTTCTTGTACTTCTCTTTCTCGAGCTTCTTCTTCCTCTTTGCGTTTTCTCTCTTCTTCTGCACGTTCTCTTTCAATCTTCTCTTGTTCTTCTATCCTCTGCCTTTCCCTGGCCTGCCCAACAGCGAAATGGGAATCGACAAGTTAGACAGGAAAAACATGATGCCATGTTTCAGTCTTAAAGACAGTTACTACACAGTTCTGTCCAAGAAAATTCAGCATTGAATTATGACAAACCAGCTCTCTACCTCCCTCGTCTCAAAAATATTTCCTTCTCAAATTATACTGTATAATATGCCTAGTCTACTTCACCTCATCTGCACTGCTGAACTGCGGCATGCTCGAAAACAAAGTGAATATGACCACAAATACGAGGTAGGTAATATCTATACTGATACGGAACCTTAGTTCTAAAAGAGGTGCCAGTGTTAGTACCTGATCAGCTTCCAGTGCGGCCCTATAAGCAGCATCTTGTTCCTCCCTCAGGCGTATATTGTTTCTCCTCTCCTCTGCTTCAAGCCTAGCAGAGACAAGTACAGGTGCGGTTTCTTCCAGAACTCTCTGCAGTATAGAAAGCATTTCCTCAGGAGTCTTTGGCCCCTCGATCTGGAACAAACAAAAAATAAAGTTAAACTTAATAGGGTAGTTGAAAGGTAAGTGATTGAATCCTCTCATATATGATATATTCATTGCATGAAATACAGTCCATGATCCAGTCATAAGTAGAACTAATTACACGAGGAACTAAGAATCAAGGATAAAACCCAAAGAGTGAATAGTTTGCTAACATAGGTACGGAGTATATGACAGCATACACATCCATCCATGTCTATGACAGTCAAAATACATGGCAGCTCCTAAGATGGCCCCTATTTGAATTCATTCTTTCTTTCTTTGAGGTAGCCATTTGGTTTGGGAGGGAGAGTAGTTCTGCCTTCCTCCCACAAGTTGGAGATAAACAGCATTGGAACAATATTTGGGCAGCCGAGAATGAATAGAAAAGAGAATAGAGTGGTAGAACTGGGAAGAGAGGTATACCTGCTGAAGTAAGGCAATGCGCTGATTAGTGGCAGCCATAACGACAGCGCAAAAGGGGAACCTGGAAGCCTTGAAGCTGTTACTCATCTTAAACCCCTCGCTGGCCCGAATACTCCCACCCCAGGACACGAAATTCTCGTTGACAAAGGCTGCGAAGACCTCACTGCAGAGCGTGGTGTCGCAGAAGGCGGGGGTATCGGGATGGTCAGGGGAATGCAAGTAGACGAAGAGCAGCTTATACTCGTGCCTGGACCTCTGCAGAGCCTCCATGAATCCCTCCGACACGAACCTCGGGCAGGCAGGCCGACCGTACTCGCTCTGGAAATCCGCAACGAACAGGGCGGCCTCGGAGGCGGCCGGGGAGGACTGGAGGAGCGGGCGGGAGGCGTGGCCGCCGATCATGCCGAGGGAGTAGGAGAGGACTCCACCGACGGCCCAAACCCCGAGGCCAACCGCGCCGGAGATCAGGCCTAGACCTCCCGACAAGACGGAGAAAGGGAGCGTGACCAGACGCCATGCGATGCTAGGGGCGACGGAGACTTCAGAAAGTGGCTGTGCGGTGGCGGTGGAGGTTGACGAGGCGGAGGGGAGGAGGTGGTGGTGGTGGTCGGGCGGGGAATTAGGGTTAGCGGTGAAGGATGCGATGGCGAGCTCCAGATCCCAATTGTGAGCGGATAAGATGTCGGTGCACAAATCGGTGTCTTCTAATCCCGTAATGGCTTGAAAGTAAGCCACCTTATCCTGTGAATCCACCATTTCTTCTTCTTCTTCTTCTTCGACTACTTCCGCATATATTTAGAATAATAATAATAATAACTGGAGTAATTGATTAATTAAGTGAGTGAGTAATGATAAGAAGAGAAGGAGGTGGTGATGGTGAGGTAGGATTAATGGTTGAATCAGAGTGTTTTAGGAAAAGGAGCAGCAGCAGAAGGAGAGATCTATCTATGCTTATGAATTATGATGATGATGACGATGACGATGACGATGACGATGAGGAGGACCAATATCTATTTATCACTCCGATCAAAAATCAAATCAAATACTATGAAATATTCAAAGCTCATGCTTAAGCTACAGAATTGAAGCACATTGACATTATCGATGGATAAAAATCCCTATTTACGGAAAGAAATACATGAGCAATTGCCTAATAATCATATTAGAATCAACCAAGACCTAACCTCTCACCATGTTACAAAATTTGGTAACCATTCTCGGCTGTTGTATTATTATTAAAATATACGGTATGATTCTTCTTGATTTAGAGTGCCATATAAAATTTCGTATATTTATATGATGCCATTGTTTTATAAATACTTGGATGATTTGTTGTTGATGATGAATCTCTATCTTTTACAATTCTTAATTGTAAATGTATATTATAAACTAAAACATGAGATAAACCTAAATATGTAAAATAAAAAAAAACAATGACAATAACAATGTTATAATAGCATATCCTTACAGTTTCCATGGAATTAACATTAGTTTGATTAATCAGCTAAACTTTAGTACTAATATGATTGAGAAGCCTACTGCTTATATAATGGAGTAATGACAGCTACAATTCTTGAATGAGTGTGTTGTTGTCGTCGGTCTTCGTTTTCAGTTCACTGCCTACTCATGATCCGCCATTGTTTAGATATTCCAACTGAGATGCCTTTTCAGCTTCGACAAGCGCTGATAATGAAGGCCATACTTGTTCAGGCTGCTCGTGCACCCAGCACATCATGAACTCAACTTTCATTGCACCTGACTTGAGCTTGTTCTTCACCTCCGCCTTACTTGTCTTTCTTTGTTTCTCCGATTTCACCTCTCCCTGTGCTGCCTGCATCATTCTCTGCGGATCACACAGTCCACAAACTAAAGGAGCACCACTCACTGAAATCTGGGATCGTGAAATCAGGGCATCTCTGGTCCAAGTGGAACCTGGGTATCAAGGATTTGTTCGGAGTCAGATTGGGGTAACTTTACTACAGGCTGGATGAGCCGGGTTCCTTCATCGCTTAGAGATGTAGCTCTTGCAGAAGGTTTCAACCACCACGGCTCTATAAGCTTACTCAATTCTCCGCTTGTCATCGCTCTTTGGAAAAGCTTCTTCTCTTCAGCACTCAATTCTTCATAGTATAACTCAACACCCACATACAAATCCTTTTGCTTACAACCCACTCAGTATGAGGAAGCTTCCCGAGGAAATTTCAGATACATCTGGGGGAAGGGAGAGCAGGCAGGCAAGCAATGAAAGAGCAAGGAGGTACGGTACTATTAGAAGTGGAAACAACAAAAGCACAATACTAAAAAGGAACTTGTGAATCGTATCATCTGAGAGATTTGAGTCTGCGGATCCAAAGATAATTGAGTGCGAACATATACGAGAGCAGTGACGTACAGGAAACCTTAGCCTGTAATAATAATAATAATAATAATAACCCTGGATCTATAAGCATCATCTGAATCGCGATAAACTCACATCTCCATCCGATAAAAGTGGTAGGCAGAGAAATTTTAAATTGAAACGGAATTTAGGAGCATGCATATATATATATATACCATCCTGAGATCATCGTGGGCATGGAATATTTTTGTGTATATCCATCCATCCATCCATCATTTTGTTGTTGCATGAGTAGATGGAAGGGTGTGGGCAAGGGCAGCAGAATGCATAAGAGAAACACACAGGTAGAGAGCAATAGAGTCCTGGAAGACACAGTGAAGGCAGAAGAAGGGCAGTCTGACTTAGGGTTGGGTTTAAGGTGGTAGACACGTAAGTGGTTTACGAGTAAGAAATGGGGGGCGTGGACGGGGAAGGGGAAGGGGAAGTAACCCAATTACAGCAACTGGTGTTGCTAATTTGCTTCCAAATACTCCGTATAGTAAAAGAGAATAGGATTACAGATTACTGATTACAGTAGTAACAAACAAACAAATAAATAAGGCCAACCCGTGTTGCTTATTGTGAGTCATTTGAATAACAAGCAAGGAAGGAAGGTAGTATATAGTATCGTGCCATGATTATCATTAATCAACAACTTCTTATTATTCAAAAATAAATACACAAAGACGAAGGGAGATAGAGAAAGAGATAATAAATAGAGGCGACAAGTTGCAGACGGATCATTATCTCCATTTACCAAATCGAAGAAGAAGAAGCAGCAGCAGCAGCAGCAGCGATGAAATGTTCATTTCCAGAAACACCTGGAAATTAATTAGTCCTTACTAAATGTGCATTCCTAGGGTTAGGGTTAGGGTTTTTGGGATTTACGGTATATATTTCCAACCACAAATCCTTCCCTAATTACAGATACAACCCTTATGCCCTGCAATTGGCTTAATTTAGGGTTAATTACAGATAATTTAGGGCAAACCTTAACCTTAACGACATACATGATCAATTGATCACAGAAAGAATGGTGCCGGCTAATTTCGTCAGAGATTGCTGCTGATTTCTGGTTGGTCAGTCTTTCTAATTCCAGTCAGCTTCTAATTTCACACTCACTCACTGTTGAACTCAATTTACATTACATTACATTACATTACTTGCAGACTTAATGACTGCAAACAACATGACTCTCGGAAAAACTCCAATTAAATTCCCTCCGTCTTCGTAAGTTAACTACGTGCTACTTATCTACGATGCTTATTCAAGTAATCTCTGGTGTCAAAATTTGATGCACTTGTTCCAGGCAAAGATTGGAACTACTCTGGACGCGGCACCGACTCTGTCTGTTTCTGTGTCTGTACCATCCTCCAATCAGGTTTGCATTCACTTCAGCTTATCACTCTTACAAGCCCACCATATATCTATCTATCTATCTATCTATCATTGCATTTTATCTTGTTTGTTGTTGTTGTTGTCTTGTCTTCATTGCAAACCCAAAGGCATTTGATTACAAGTAATGATGAGATAACTACTGTTATGCTACTAATATACTATGATGAATAATATGAATATGCTCCTAGACAATGACAATGACAATGAGAATGAGTATGTTCACCATTCAATTTTCTGAATCATAAGGTTTCAAAAGATCATAGACATAGCCTCTATTCATTCAAGTTTTGGGAGCTAATGAGTGTAGTAGTGTACCCTATCTTCTCATAGTTTTATGAATCAAACTAAGTGCCATCTCATCTCATGATCATCTCTTGGATTCAAGCTAGGAATGCAAGGCAAAATGATAAGGCAGCATTGACCTAGAAGTAGAAAGAGAGAGAGAGAGAGAGAGAGAGAAGCAGGCGTGACTTGAGTGATATGCACACACTGGAGTACCATTTAGAAATGGGCCAGCCCAGTTGAGTTTAGTTAAAGTAGGCTATGCTAATGCTATGCTACAAACTTTTAAAAAAAGTCCACCCATTAAAGCCTTAAAGGCTTTGCTCTTTTATTTTCGGGCCGACCATAATTATTACTAAGATTCTCAGATTGTTTTCATGGCATTCACAAACATGCCATTATTACACCCCCTCCCTCCCTCCCTCCCTCTTTAATGCACCATACCAATCTACTGTAGCTAACAAGAAAACACTTCACTCCAGCATAATAAGAATTAGGAATCTACTTACTCCAACTTTCGATCATTGTCGTAATTCAATTGTCAAGTTGATGTTGAATACACAATCGTATTGTAAACCTATACAATACAAGGATCGAGGCAGGAGAAGGAAGAGAATTCTACTCCACTTATGTATGGAGGAGTACTTGTGTTTTAAGACTAAATACAGATATCTAATTAACATACTAATAATATTGATATAAGAAGGGTAGTTTTGGTGTACAAGGCAGCTAATTAAACTGAAATTACTAGATACTATGATTAAATGATAACTTTCCTACTTTGGTGCCGCCTACAGTTCTATTCCTACAACTCTCTCTGTCTATAGTCTATACACCCCCCCACAAAAGAATTCCTACAATTCCATTCCCGGTGGTATTCTTTCTAATCGCTACCCTAAAGATGAGCTCAAATGGAAATCGGTAACCCATGCCGTTGGTAGCTACTCCACATCGGGGAAACATTGACGTTGTTGATGAGTTTCTGGGACTCAACTTCTCTACTGATTCCTCCTTGCAAACTCTGCATCAGTGACATAAACACGTGCATTCTTTCCACGCCTCTCTTCGCCTGCTTCACCCAAACGCCCAACGCTTGTTTAGGTTTTTCAAACCCCCGACTCATGTAAAAAAATACGGAGTATGAAATTATCATAGAAAATATACCTCAACCGTGAATTGTGCCCAAATCTTGCCATTTCTTTCTTCCATAACTCCTTTGAGGATGGTCAATCCGAAGCCCTTAACTATATCTGCCATCTCTAGGAAGTATTCCCGTTCTTCGCATAGAATCTACATTGGCCTTATGTCAAACAAGCTTTCCTCTTAAGAAGGAAATTCAAATCAAAGGTGTTTGCAATGAGTGAGTATATCTTTACCTCGATCAGCATATGACCGGGGTGACCAAGATCCTCGACTATGATTGGGCAAAGGATGTTCGAGCCACCGACTTCATATGCCCAAGTCGCACCACGACTACTACTTTTAGGAGCCTGTCCTGTTCCCTGTCCAATCAACTGAACAACCAATTACTCCGTTTATCAGTTGGTTTTCAATGTAGTAAGGAGTAGTAATCAATCAAAAGCCTTCTTGTGTACCTTTGGTTCATGGACTTGTTTTATTTTGTCCGCATGTTTCGTCATATTTTGCAAGTAATCCATGTGTTTGATAGTCTGCCCCAACAAGGCATCGATGCTTAGCTGCAACATTTAATGAAACACTTATCAGACGGCGCTCAAGGATATAATAATAAGAGATGATGAAGGACAATAAATACCTTTGCACCATTAGGGACAAGATCCCTCAATTCATTGATGCGCTCTGCGATCTGTTGGCGGTCTTTGGGCCTCGGTTTTTTACTTTCTCCAGGCTTTGCTCTCTTTTTCGCGGGTTTTGCAGGCTCATCTGGTTTCCTGCTTTGCGAATTAACAGTACTAATACAGCTCTTGGTGTCCATGCCATAGCTGCACAACAACCCTGTTTCTGACTTGGGCACGCAATTTGTCAATGATTCAAAATCTCGGTATTGGCCAGCCATGCAAGGATAGGGGGAAGTGTGCTGAATTAGATCGTTGATCATTTCATATCCTTCAAGCCTCCTACGTTTAGATGGAGGCCATTGATCATCTAT
This sequence comes from Agrostemma githago, assembly GCA_958450325.1. Taxonomy (NCBI): domain Eukaryota; kingdom Viridiplantae; phylum Streptophyta; class Magnoliopsida; order Caryophyllales; family Caryophyllaceae; genus Agrostemma; species Agrostemma githago. The sequence goes on from OY288249.1 coordinate 62,058, forward strand.
GTAAGAGTTGGAGGAACGACCAGTTACGGTACCCTTGTCATTTCTCAGGAGATGTTCGAGGCCTAGTTCCGAGAACAACCCCTTTTTAGGTGCAGCAATACTGTGTCCTCCCACCTCTGAGACATTGTGTGTATCCCCCATGCCATCATTTACATTTTCTGTCCAAAACTCAGCCAACAGTGGAGCGTTGTCTGGATTCATTGCATTACTGAGAGAACTTTGCAACGAAGAAGCCGGTTCATTTCCCTGAATGCTAAAAAACCCATCATTTCCCGAGGTGTGCGGGGGGTTATCGTGAAGCATAGCACACAGTTCTGAGGAATCAGCAAGCCACTGTGCAATATCATCCATTTGGAAGCCTATTGAGGGTGATGGGAATTCAGTGGCTGCAGCAAATTCCTCCTCAAACAAGTCTTGGGTGTTTGTAATCAGAGACGCGAAACTAGGGTCGACTAAAAAATCTTTATCCACACTCTCATCTCCGATTTTTTCGTCATATGATCCGAACTGAGCATCTAACAGATCAAACACCGAAGAACTTCCCACATCTTCAACAGTGTTTAACCATGATGTAGACACATTGTCTGCACTGAAGATATTCTGAGATGAGGTCATGGAAGCAAACACCTCATTCTGGCTACTAGCAGCTGAAATCAAAGACGGAGAAACAATTCCTTCAGGAACCACCCCAAGGGTTTCCTGAAGAATCGCCTTCAGTTGATCCACGATTTGCACTGTTTCATTCATCTAACAAAAAATATATAAAACTTATCAGTTGATTAGCAAATAGAGAGTATAACATTAGAACTCCAGGTATCTCCTGCACTAACCTCTCTGAAAGAGCCTAATTGTACCACGCCTCGTGACTTCACAGGCAACAATGCAATTGTCTGCAGGATGGAAGGTGGATAAACTTATTAGGCTATGTTTATCCACAGAGAAGTGTGCATTGTGTGTTTAGACTAAAATCCAATGAAACAAACTACTGGTAGTAAATACCTTGATTCCAGATGAAAACTGGAGGCCAAACTCGGAAACATCCTTTGAAACACAACACAGAATGTTATAGATTAGTAGAATGTAGGAGTAGTGTAGTTTGAAAGAACACACAATGTAGGAGTAGTTTATACATACCCAAGATATGTCAGCTGCAGACATCCATCTATGCTTCCCATCAACAGCAGCTCCACCAATTCTTCTGAATTCAATAACAATAACAATATTCATTCATTCATCATTCATTCATCATTCATTCATTCATTCTAGTTAGACACAAATTCTCGAGACGGCCTTCCAAGAAGATATAGTGAAACCGTCTCTTATGATTGGGTACTTACAAAGCATTTTCATTTCTTTCTTTTTAGAGGGGTGTACTTGTATATGGATTAGTCTGACATTGTTTATGGTAATACCGTCTTCTAGAAGAAAGAAGCATGTACTCGTATATTATACATACCCTTGAGCAAGGCTGTGGACTTGAAGAAGCATACTAGCAACTACATTCCCAGCATGCGCCATTGAGTATGCATCCTCCATGGTTAACATCCTAATTAAGTCATCATCAGAAAAAGAAGAAATCAAATTGATGCTGGTACTGTAATTATTACAGTATCAGTATGTTTAATCCATTTACACAAAGAAAAGAAGGAAAGCAACTTACATAGGATTTTGAGGATCAAAACGCCAAAGTAGAGCATAACACCACCCATGGCTCATGCATAAACTCTTAAGTATCATCTTAACATCTTCATTCACCATTGTAGTAAAATCGATCAGGAGAGACAGACAGAGAGAAAGAGAAAGAGAAAGAGAGGAAGAGGTGTGGTGTTTTTAAGAAGAGCAAAGGGTAAAAAAATGATTCCTTTAAACCCCCAGAAAAAGCTGCTGCTTTCCTAATTTTCCTAAACTCCTCGAGCAGATCAAAAATACAAGAAAACAAAACAAAATTACTGATTGCAATCAAGAGAGAGAATACACTTGTTCCAACAAAAGCATTAAACTTTTGCACTGATTACAGAGAGTGTTGGAGATTGTTGTTGAAGATAAAAGAGAGAAAACAAAAACACCAAGAATGAAAGAAAGACAGAGACGGAAATTTGGTAAAAAGAGCAAGCAATATTAAAGGAGGTAAGAAGACAGACAAAGGTACTGCAAAAAGTGAGATTTGTAAGAGATTGTTTTTGCTTTTATTTTCCACATACTCATTCAATTTCAATCTCTCTCACCTCACAGTCACCCCAATATATCCCGGCTACCTATTTAACCCCTCATAATATATATCCGTCTTAACCTCAAAAATTCATGTACTTGGTTTCGATATTCTTATTGTATACGCGTATAGATTATCTTCGTATTCTATCTAAGTATCTTCTAAATATTGAACATGTTTGTTATAATATTAACGGCATAAAGAAGAATTTATGTAATCTTTGCTCGATATAATCTCGGATGCCGTTTTAAATACAGGAGATTGCTGAGATCCTCTTCATATTTATGGTCTCTATCACCCATACTTTTACTTGATACTCTCAAATCTTTACCATCATCATAGTCATAGTAGTATAAGTATATACGTATATACGCTGATTGTATAAAAATACTCCGTACTGTAAATGATTTGGTATAAAAGAAGAAGTTTTAGTGGTGCATTTAATACCAAAAGGTAACATAGACATAACATTTGCATTTTGTCAGCATTCAAGTGAATTGCTCTCCATAGACATTAGACATTAGACAGTCTTCTGTCTTCATACTTCATAGCCCATAGCCCCCACATATATACACTACCCTACTTCATAATGGAACTCTTAGCCATTAAATTTGAAAATGCCCATTTTTATTTTGAGTCGAAGATCTTAAAATGTGGCAAAAAGTTATCTGGTTTAAAAATGCCGATTTTGTATGGAAGAATTCATTGTATTTCATTCCTATTCTTTGAACAAACGTGAACCGAGTCAATATTTCAATTTATATAAAGGATCGAGTAGCTAGCTAGGGAATAAAGGGGCATGAAAAGAACCCCTCCTCCTCCTTGGATCACTCTAGTATTGGGCATTGGGCATTGGTTGGTTGTTGTTTTTGTTGTCCTAGAGAGTTGTGATTTGGGAGTAGTGTATTGCTTAGTGCATCAGACTGATAGTGATAGGATTGTGGCCACTCAGGGCACATTCCTCTTGTAAGTTTAACCCCGGCCCCTATCAAATGTATGTTCAAACTTAGACGCATCCTTTTATGAAAGCCTAAGATCATGATTATAGTACATATATACTACACTGCTATGCACTAGGGCTTATATACTAATCAAACTGTTACCACTTGATGACTCATTGTGCTGTCATATGTCCTTGAGAATTGAGTTAATATTCTTCATTCGCCTCACTTATCTGCTTGCATTGGTCTTCGTGATTCCATCCTTGCACCTTGCCAACCTGGCCTCCCATCTTCATTCTACTCTTGGTCAAAGATTCTAGCTAGCTACCTTCCCTTTCTTCCTAAACCCCACCCACATTCTTCCGTCCTATATATAAATAATATCAGAAGAAGATAATTAAATGTATCTTCCGGACATACAGACTATATTATATTACAAGGTTTTCGGAGATTTGGGAGAGAGGAACGTGTTATTGAACCCAAGTTTACAGGCAAAACAGCAAGCTAAGCTTGGCACCCCTTCCAGCTCGATTCACGTCGTCTGCTGCTTTGTCATTGGTTATTGTTAATTGGCAGAGAGCTAGCTAGCTTAAAGTTCAGGAAGAGGAGCCGATCGAGGAGGAGACAGCATGGAGCAACTTAATTGAATAATTAGTGTGTGACAAAGACAAATTAAATAGACAATTAACCCATTAAACCCGTCAACTGTATTGATTGATCAAACGTGATAATTAATACATGATGTGCGTCCGCACATATTTATACAACTCGTATATAAATTAAAACGTATAGAAACAAATAAATTTGGGTAAGGGACTCTGATTATAAGTAGAGTCCGACATAATTAAGGTAAACAAAATACAATCAAAGAGCTTAGTTATGTCTCGATTCCAACCACAAATTCTCCTATGTATGAGTCTGTCTCATAGGAGAATTGCTCTAACCCGAGTAAACAACTAGACATTGTTAGGGTTAGGGCTTTGATTAGGAGGAGTAGGCGCAGAAGCCACCTTTCGACCACGCTCCGATTGAGAGCTTTGTGCGAACTTAATACTCCCTTCATGCATTCCATCTCTCTTCTCAGCGTCTGAGTACTCCGCCACATAGTAGTGTTCCTCTGTCACACTTTCTGAGGGGGGCAAGAACATGCTGCCCCACTGAGGAAAATGAATTAGCATCACCGGCAGTGTACAACACACGGTCATGACTCCCATGTATAATAGCCCTTTATCCGTAGTGAATGTATCCGTCGTAAAGAATATGAACTGGGTCAACCCTGACCCGATGTTGCCCCCCGCTCCGGTCAAACCCGAGATGATCCCTAGGGAGCGACGAGAGACGAAGGGGACGATCCCGAAGGTCGCCCCACAAGCGGCTTGGGCACCCAAGGAGAAGAGGACAAGGGCTACGATGGCTGTGGTGAGCTTGGAGGATAGTCCGAGCCATATGCAGAAGAGCCCGCCCGCGGTTTGGAAGATCCATAGGGTCCAAAGCCGACCTCTCATCCCGAAGTAACGGGCGCTCATGTCTGAAGCGTAGCCTCCAAAGGGACGTGAGAATAGGTTGGCCATTCCAAAGCTGGCTGCTATGATTCCGGCTGTGTGCAATGGGAGGTTGAACCTGTCAAACCAATTGCGCCATTCAGTTAGTCTCAATTAAAACGGTCATTCCTTTATATAAAAAGTTCACTCATTTATTAATAATAAATGAAACTTTTTTTTTTTTTTTTACGGAATTGAACGTCTTACTTAAAAATATAAGTAAGGATGAAGTATGCAAGTTAATGTATGTACCTGTCGAAGAAGTACTCAGCGATGACGTTGTCAGTCGTCAACTCTACACCCAAGGAGTAGCCGTACAATAGAACGAATATCCATGTTCTGTAGTTGGAGACGGCATACCAAAACACCTATACAACAAAACAAACCATACGTTATTATTCATATTGAGTTTTTTAACACGTTAGTTGATGTATGTACAGCTTTTATTTGTAGGATTGAAAAACAAAGTAAATTATTACCTTGGAGAACTTGTCCTTTTTAATTTCACCCTTCTTTTGTAGGGCACCTAAGTTACCATCAGGCAAATCCTGACCAAGAACCAACACCAAAAGTCCCATAATAATATGAAGCCACCCCGGAATAAAGAAGGCAATTCTCCACGCAGTAAATTTAGTAGCCCCAACTCTTTGGATAATTTCAAACAACACAGGCATAAGAAGCTGTGTTGCACCACCACCCACGTTACCCCAACCTGCGGCCGTCCCATTCACCGTCCCAATAATCTTACCGTTAAACATCGTACTCATCCAATACTGACACGACACGAACGTGGCCAAACAAAACCCTATCATGAACCTAACGGCCACGTACCCTGCTGCGTCCTCTATGAGGGCCATGCAGAACACGGTGGGGGCCGTCAGCATGACTAGGAAGGCACACGCGTAGCGTGGGCCCATCAGGTCGCAGAGTGTCCCCATGATAAGCCTAGAGAAGACACTTCCAGACACCGAGGCCACTGAAGCGTTACCTATGTCACGTTTGGTGAGGTCTATGTTGTCACGTATTATAGGGACTAAGGGTGCGGCCGCGAAGGTGGATATGTAACACGTACAAAACGATATCCAACTTAAATGAAATGTGGCCATGTGTGGTTTTGCCAATGATAGAATCTTGAATTTGGTGGCCTTGTGCTCCGTATCCACCGGCAACGCAAATTTGGCCGTCGGGTCGGTTGGCACGGTGGAGGGTGACACCGAAAAGGCAAATGATTGTTCCTTTCCGGTGACTCCGTGCATTGAGCTTCCGGGCTCACCAAGCTCCTCCTTATTATTTGCCATTATGAAACTCGATCTTTATTTTTGGTTTATTGGATCGGAATTAGATGGAGTGTGTTAATGGTAATGGTAATGTGTTTTTGTTGTTATATTTGAGACATGTAGATCAAGTGAGGTATATATATATATATATATAGTGTAAGTATGTATGTAGTACGTAGAAGAAAAGGTTGACATTGTAAAAGGTGACATGCATAAGTTGATAATAAAGCCAATTGAGATCCGAATGGTTAATGAGATTATAATACAAATAATAGAGCCAGTTGTATTAATGAAAGGGTTTACAAAGTCATTAATGAAGACTTTGAAACGAAATTAATAAACTTAATGCCCCACGCCGCATCTTCCTTCTATATTCTATTTTGGGAGGGAGGCTCATACAAGATACCAAAAGTTCTTTTGCCCTTTGAATCTTACTTTTGGATACTTTGAATCATTTTATACTCCATATATACCATTATTACTATTAGGACAACAACTTTCTTATACGACTGTTCTATTTTATATGACTGATCCAATATAAAAATATCCAAATTAAAGATGAACGTGCAGTGTTATCATTTAGAAAAGGAGAGTTATATATAAAGGTAACTCTTTAAATTTTTACGGATTAATTTTATGCTATAGAACAATCCTACAGTTTGAGTCTGTATTATTAGCTAGGTGTGGTTAAGCCTAGATAGTAATGAGGCATTACTCAAAGTGTGGAGCTAATCAGCTTAAGCTAGCTGTTGTAAGTTAATTAGTGTGTGTACGTGTAGGATATTTGTGAATTGACGTTTAGTTAACCAATAATATGTTATTGTGTAGTAAGACGGTCTCATATTGATTTATATAGAACGTAAACTCATGGAGTTGCCTCTTCACATAAATGGATCTTGAGTACACGTATGTAATTTTGTGTTAATCAAGGGGTTGTAATTAGGCATGCATTCGGGTATGGAGTAGTGAAGGTAGTATATAGGTATGCTGTGATCTTATAAATTCTACAGAATATTCATTTGAGATCCATGTGAATACTCATAATATGTTGAATTGTCTCCACCCCACCATATATAAATCTAATACTCGTAGTAGCTATCAGATATATATTCATGTATATATATGTTGATACATCTATTCAGTGGAGTATTTACCTGTGTTATAAATTATAGGGGCCTTAGCTTATATAACATGCATGCTCGAGTACAAATCCAAGTTTACTAGTATTGCATTTGCATGCCCCAAACAAAAATTGCAATTGACTTGGAAAGAGTTTAGGGTTTGCTCAAGCTTTTATTTGACTTTAATTTATTAGTTACTACTGTACGGAGTATTAATGACAAAATTAAAGTAAAATGGGGCTCCACTTTTGGGTAGGCAGAAGAAATGTAGAATAATGGTAGACAATGTTACAAGCAATGCATGGTGACGCTGAAAGTAAGACAATATTGGTGATGTCATAATCATTAGAGACTTTAATTTGACATAAATTATTTCGTACTACGGTTTCATTCATATATGCATGAAACGATGTAAAAAAAAAATAACTTCATGTATAGTATTATTTATAAATGAGTGAAGTTTTTTATACGAAGAGACCGTTATATGTCTTACTGAGTACACACTAAGTAGTAATTACTTTTAATTTGGAGGTGCTTGTTAACACGAGTAATTAGTAGTCCGTATTATGGAATAGCAAGGGATGGAGTAAATAATGGAGTAATAAGAGCAAGTGGGTTTGAATGGTAGCGACATCCACGAAATAGTTGACCTCCGTTCGTTCTGCTTGTTATTATCGACCATGAGAATACTAACCCACTTGTTTGTAAGTCGCATTTTACGTCTAAATTAGATGCTTAATACTCGTATGTATAGCTTAATTCTTGTCACTTCTTAATTTATACCCATATGCCATACTTAATTACTCAATATATATATATATGCCCCATGCATTCATTATATTGATGCATATACTTATTAAAAAGCTTACCTTCAATACAATATATGTATGTTAGTTGGTTTAATAATATGACTAGTTTTTTACATGCATGACAAAAGACCTCGCTTATATATCTTCTTATGAGCGAGATTCGAGAATTCTTATTACTATATATATGTATATACTAATTACTACGAGTAATATGAGTCTATATATGACTCAATTATGGAGTATATTATATTGTTTCAATGTATAGACGATGATAAAGGGTGTATGTGTTTATTGTACACTATGTTTCCTTGATAAGGCTCTTTAACTTAACTAGTTAAGGCACTGAGTTATATATTCGTACGTGAACGTACGTAAGGTAAGATCCCGAAAATTGTAAACTTGGACAAATTCAAAGGGGTCAGTATAGTAGTGCATATATACATGCATATAAGTCCTCAAATCACCCTTTTAATTTGGCTTCTCATCTCATCAATTTGTCCTTACATTTAATGTAGAAAACTAGACATCTATCTAATATTCCATATAATCTAACTATTCTACCTACTTAAGAGTTAAGAGCATACTATGACTAACCTCCAGATCTATATATGCATGCAACTACATATATATATATATATAGATAGGAATAATATAAGGGGTGATCTGATTATTTATATTGCTAGCTAGCTTGAATGTTGCTCCATCTTAGAGGTCATAATGATACCAAATTTTTACTCGAGATGGAGATTTTCGTTGTACGTAGTAATATTGTAACGGATTAAGTATTTATTCATTTACTTCATATGGACAAGTGGACAACTTAAATTCAGACGAATTGAATTGATCGATGAAATGACGGAAGCACAAATTATAGTCGGCTCCTAATAACCGTATATTAGTTGTACGACTCCTAATTAAAAACAAAACAATGTGAGTTGTACGACAACCTACATAATCTATTATTTTGGCATTTTATGACATTATTCTTATTATTATTATTATGAGTTCATATTATCTACATGTTGCACCACATAAGTGGCCTGGTTAACGTGTCAAAGTGTATAGTATAATATATATGAAAATATCCTTCTGTTCTTTAGCTTGACGAGCCTACTAATCACTTCTCAATTTTGTATAATAAATTAATAATATGTAAAGTTCAATTATCATGTAAAGGTGTCATCATATATGTCGACACATAAATATTTTTAGGGATTTAATATTTTACTAAATCTTTCTTAGCTTTATCATTCATGTGGGTAAATAAAACAAGAAATCAAAATGTATCCATAACAAATAACTTATCTTTATTATCGAGGCCTGGGTGGCATTTGATTGATAATTAAAACCTAAACAATGTGTGTGTATTAGCCAATCTGGCAGCAAATAAGTTGAGCACATAATCGTAAAGAATAATGCAGGCCAAAATAATGTTTAGGGTATCCCAATTCTATTGGTGCGTGCATATAGAATTTGATGAAGGGGCCGGGTGATTCCTAGATAGCGGAATGATAAGGGAATATTAAGATTTATGTAGTATCACAAATGTTGGGGGTGGATGATTTTAAGCGTGAAACGGTTCATTTTATTTATTATTATCGGTAGATTAGTGATGAATTTTCTTATAGTGTATATTAATGGCGATTACCTTGGAGCTTTTTGGATGCTATAAATTAAAGTTTCGATGTAGTTGGATGGCTGGCAAATAATGGTAATCAATCAATCAATCAATCCATTTGGTGTCCGTCCGTCCTAAAGAGAAGTTGTTTGTTGGAGTGATGGTGGTGGGCAGTGAGTATGTAAGTATTGATATCTGGTGACTGGTGTTGGATATGAATACTAGTCTGGTGTTGGAGATTAAAACTATAATCTGGTGTTGAATGAATAATGATGAGAGTTGTTATGGACTAGAAAGGAGTACTGGTAAGATGTAAGGTGGTCCATGGGCTTTTATGCGTTGGTGTTGGTGTTGGTGTGGAGGCTAACTAAGCCCATCCTTATCCTTGGCCACTTGTTTGTTTTATGAGGAGGAGGAGTAAGTACTAAGACAGACACAGTAGTGTAAATGAATGAAAGAAAAGCATGCGGGAAGAGGGCGGGCCCATATTCACACAGACATCGGGCAGAGGGAGGTCAGTCGGGTTTTATTCTCCTTCTTCAAAAAGCAAACGTCCTCTCCATTACACATACACGTTTGGTCATCTCAACTCTTTTCAAAGGACACACATACAATACAAGATTCTCCCCGTTTCCCTCCCCATCGCCGCCATTCCCTCCCCAACTTTCATTTCTCTTATATCTACCTTCCTTCCCCCCACCATCACCACCACCACCACCACCACCACATTCACATTCACATTCACATTCACATTCACATTCGCATTCGCATTCATTTCTTCACTTGTTCAGCAGTGCATCACAACGGTACGCTGGAGCCCCCACTATATATCTGGCCCATACTCACCACGGCTTACACTCAGCACCTAGTAGTACAACTGTACTCCCTCTCCACCACATTGATGTTCCTACTTTGACTTGGCACGGTGATTAAGAAGAAAAATATAGAGACGTATAAAGAAATGTGATAAATTGTTGGGTGAGGTTTAAGATGTCAAATCACAAAAGTAACCAATAGGAAGAGAGTATATTAGATGAATAAGGAAAGTTTTGAAGTGGGAAAATCATAGTGAAGTTTCCTTTTAAGGAAAGTGAGAAAATTTTAGTGGTGGGGAGGGAGTACAACATTTCTAAATATTCTCGAGTATCTTAAAACAGTACAATCGCACACTATAATTCACTCATTCATTACTCACACTTATACTATAGTAGTATTCAATTTATATATGTTGTTTTTCCAATGACCCAACCCAAGGTATTGTGTTTAAGTCCGTCACAAATCATTTCCAAAGGATTCATTAAATAAGCAGTAGCATACTGAGTAGTAATTGGGAGTACAAGTACTAGTTCAGAGACAAATATTCTCACTTCTCTTCTTTTTTTAATTTAATGGGTGGGGCTGCCTACTAATTGAATACTGTACCAGCATTCCATCCCAAAATGAATTTCATATGGGATGATTTTAATGAAATAAGACAATCTTAACAGAACGAAATAATATATTGGAGTATAGTATTATAATACGATTAAATATATATATATATATATATATATATATATATATATATATATATATATATATATATAGGTTTGATTGGAAAGAAAATGTGGATGGAGTGAGTCCGTAATAAAAGAAAGGAAAGGTGAGACGAAATGATGCATTCCCCGATACCATCATCCATTTCCTACAAATTGTAGAATAGAGTAAATTGGTAGGGATGGAGTAGCTAGTATTGTACTGTTGTGGTTTCTTGAAATTGAAGTATACTGTACTTGCTTCCTAGTTACACTACTCACTACTACTCACTACTCCACTCCACTAGCTTCATTATACTGCAGGCATCAGCTCCTCAATGGACGACACAGCTCCTCAATGGACGACACACCAGCAGCAGCAGCAGCAGCAGCAGCAGCAGGTAATATGTATGTAGATGTGGAGTCACAACAAATGAACATCCATTTTTTGTGTCCTAATTAATTACTTGCTGCTTTTGTACTGTATTAAACTTCGTTCTCCATACTCTATATGGATGGATGCATGTTTTTAGCTAGCCCGATCGAGAAACAAAACAAAAATTGTTAAGTAGTAGTAGTAGTGGTTCATCTTTTTTTGTTTTTGGTTTTGTCTCAGGTAGGTAGGTATACATAGAGTGGAGTATATTTTTGTCACCTCTATCTATCTATCTATCTATCTCTTCATAGGAGTATAGTACTCGTATTAATCTGCTGTATTTGTATGCCCTTTATTTGTCTCTTTGTTTTTTTTGCTTTATTCACTTCTACTTCTACTTCTACTTCTACTTCTACTTTGTTGGATCTTCAACCCAAATGTTTTTTCCCTTTCGCTTTTGTCTCCATTCATATTCATATTTATACTTATAAATTCATTCTTGGATTCATGCTAAAATTCCGCTTTCAATCCCTAATCCTTCACTTTTCATTTTGCTTGCTTTCTACTCCAATTAACCTTACTTTCTTACTTTATTGTTTCTGCTTTGAATACTCCACTAGGAGATAGTGGTGAAGGCGGCAATGGAAGAAAAAGCATCCTCAAATAGTATTAGTAATGGTAATGGTAAGAAAGGAGTATGTTTAGAAAGGAAGATTAGGCCTAAAAAAGATGAAGCTACCAACTGTCCAAGGTGCAATTCCAGCAACACCAAATTCTGTTATTACAACAATTACAGTCTCACACAGCCAAGGTATTTCTGCAAGACATGTAAGAGGTATTGGACTGCTGGTGGATCTCTCAGAAATATTCCCGTTGGTGGTGCTTCTAGGAAGAACAAGCACAACTTCCGATCTTCCTCTTTTAACCCTAATCTTAATAATAATACTAAGATTCTTACTCACCATGGACATGGACATGGTGCCCAAGATCTGAACTTGGGGTTTCAAGAATTCGCTACTCTTTCTGAATTTATTCAATTACCGGCCCAAATGGAAACAGCAGCAGCAGCAACCCCTCATCATCATCATCATCATCATCATTTGTCAGCGTTGGAGCTGCTAAATGGGATTACATCATCATCATCTTCTTCTTCTTCTTCTTCTTCAAGGATGAATCCATTTATGGTCTCATCTTCGGATCATCATCTGAGCATCAGTAGTGGGTACCCAATTAGTATGCAGGAGTTGAGGCCTAACTTGAATTTCTCCCTCGATGGGATTCACTACAGCAACAACATCAACATCAACATCAACGCTGTTACGACTACTAATACTAGTCCTAGTGATCAAGATCAGCAAATTAGAGAAGAGCATGAGGATGCTGCTGCTGTTACTACTAGTACTACTGGATATTGGAGTGGCATGTTGGATGTTGGAGGATCTTGGTGAACAACATCTATCTGTCTATCATCATCATCTGCACAAATTAACAAGTTTTTAAGTCTTCCCTCTGATCTGATACCCCTCTCATCATATTGTGTGTTTGCGCATGTGTGTGTTTAGTTTCTTATTAAGACGCCAATATCAGTTTTAATGGTAAAATGGATTCGAATACTACCACTTTGATCGTCTTGTAATCCTATCCTATGGTACGTGCTGTCAAAACAGATGTTGTATGTTGTCATCGTCTTAAACAACATTTTGTGTATTGCGTGGTGATCTGATGTAGTTTGGATTTAATTTTAAATCTAACAGATTGTGATTATAAGTTTATTAATTACTCGTATTTTAAATTACATGATGGATTGGCCTGGCCTGGCCTGGGTTCCTCTTCCTGATCAGTCAGTTGTTATCTAGAATTCTAGTTCTAGATTCATAATTGTGGTAAGGAAGTAGGTTGGTGGGATGTGAATTGCACAGTGTTATACTACTGTTAACATAGACCAAAACAAGTACTGTAGATAAATAGCCCATGGATTGCGGAAGATTAGTTGGATAATTAATGATGCATGTATATTATGTGTACAGCTATTATATGCCGTTTGTCTTAGCTTCAACTCTTTCCGTCTCGATTATTTGTTTATCTTTTATGTTAGGACTAGTAGTGTATTTATTAGTCCGTGAAGAGTGTTTCGCCGTGTTCTCAACTCAATGGCAAAGAACGAGTATGTGATGCGTGTGTTGATGAGTACTTTGATATGAGTTTTCAAGAGCACCAAGCTGAGGTCTTAAGTCTTAACCTATCTAGGGCATGTTTAGATTAGTTGGAGTTTTACTCTAATGAAAAAGACGACATGTTGGATCAAATTCATTCTCGTTTTTACTCGTAATTTATTGTATTGTTGTTGCGATAAAGGGCATATATATTGAGTTTTGATGTAGGACAGGAGAGGTCTTCCTTGAAGGCAAAAGAGGGATATTAAATTGTGGGAGTAGAACAAGTGAAGTATCACCATCCTTGTTGCTGCTGTACGTATGTTTCACCTACTTTTAATTCCCTGAAGAATAACTCACTACTGTTTCTGTTTGTATGTGTATGTATATCACTGGCACTGCCCTCATAATTTGACTTGTTTCTTCCTGTTGGACCCTCTGTAGCTCACTCTTTCTTTGTTCAATCCTTTACTTCCTTCGTTTCCGTCAATAGCCTATCCATTCATTTTACATTCAATCCTTTACGGGTATATTTATACTTTCTATTCTATGCTGTAATAATACAGTAACAGTAAAAAAATTTCCGTCTTTTTAACTTAATCTTTGTGTATAAATAATGAAAGAGTAGGGAAACTGAGATCTGAGAGTAAGATCTGACAATGACCTTCCAATATTTTGGTCTTGGGGGAGTGGACCCACACGACATTCTCCTAGGCAAGTGTGCTTAGTGGAACACTCTTGCTTCCCCACTTTAATTTGGATCTTTCTTTCCGTATTCCTTTCTTTTTTTTTCTCCAGGGTACTTTTACTTCCTCCGTTAAGTTTGTTTTTTTAATGTTTATTTTTTTGAATCTATTTTCTTCACTCTTTTTTTTGAAAGTGAAGATCAATATCATTAATAATAAGCCATCCGGCATCTACAAAAGATGTCAAATTGAACTGAATACAAATTTGTGAAAAATAAATAAAGAACATCATTGAGACAAAGATCTCTATTAGAATAATGCGCTTCTGCATAGCCTTCTATATATCGCTGTTTATTGACACAGCCTTTCGCGAAGGAATCTATAGATCTGATGAAATAGATCCAACATGATGAACTTCCTCTATTTTGACAAATAGTAGACCGAGATCTGACCTCAATTGTATCGCCGTACGTAGGGATTCCATTGCTCTCATGATCTTGCACATAGTTCTTGAAATCTAAGCCCTATACTAATGTAAGGGACTGAAACCTCGAAATAAAGGAAAAAACCTTGAAAACAAGGACGAAACAACTCTCATAAAAGAGAGACTTTTATTGAATAAGATTCGATAACTAGTGATTGAGATTTCAACAATTTTTGGGGCTTACCATCGATTAATCATCGATGGAGGCCCCAGATCGAGGAGGAAAAGAAGGGTTTTTTTTGGGAGAAAGAGGAGAAAAACTATTCTTCACTCTTTTCTGTTGAGTTTGATTTTCTTTTCTCTTTTCATTTAAGGAAAGTTTTTCACTTTTCATTAATTAATTTAATATTTCTCTTTCTTACTTTTCACTTACATTCTATTTTTTTCATTTAATTAATATATTATTTCTCTTTTACACCTTCCATATTCTACTAATATAATACCCTTTCTTATTTTCCTTCCAAAAAGAAATGGGAAGAAAATTTCCTTCCAAAAAGAAATGGGAAAAAAATAGGCAATCGGAGGGAATAGTAATTATCTATATAACTTCAAATATACTCCAGAATAAAAGATAATCATGTTAAATCTTTTTTAAATTATTTAATTGAGGACATTATGAATATCATTTTTTAATATAATTTTTAGATCCTAAAAACTCATATGAGACTGTCTCATGATAATTTACTATGAGACCTTTAGACGATCTCATACAAGTTTTTGTATTACTGAAATACTTCACATTCATAAAAGACCATCTAGATATGTTCTGAGTATAATACGGTATATCTAGGATTGGGAGATGGTCGAGTTGTGATCTCCTTATCATTATCAACTGTAGAAATAGATTACTTGAACGAACATTAGTACGTTACTAATGTTGTAGACTTACTTAACTACGACTCATAATGGCGACAAATATTACGAATATGACTCATATTGCCACAATTAAATTTCAATAAACAAATATCACAATTATTTTGAAATATGTCCTATCATTTTTATGGATAAAAAAACTAGTTTTAATAAAACAAGATAAAAAACTAGTTTTAATAAAACAATAGCACGGATGAATACATAAAAAGATGTGGTGTGGATTTATTATTGGCATGTGGTGAATTTAAAATAACTAATCGAGTAAAAGTGCGAGATAAAGTGAGAGAGTGAGATTTGGGGAGAGATGATGAAGAAGAAGGTAACGATGAAGGGGTTAATATTATTAATCTGGGTAACTAATTTAATGCAATTTACACTGGGAATTTGGCTTAATCTTCCAAAATCAGGTACTAAGTGTGTTTCTGAAGAAATTCATCCCAACGTCGTCGTCTTGGCCGATTACTATGTCATTTCCGATGAACCCGCTTCTCAAGAACCCACCATTTCCATCAAGGTTTTATCCCACTCCTCCCTTTTCATTTCTATTTCTATACATATTTAATTTGGTATGATACGATATCATAATCATAATCATAATCATAATTGCATGGCTGCATTATGACTCTTAATTACAGTCGCGATCGAATTTTGGGCGAGATGTGAAATAAATACCCACTCCATTCAAATCACTAATCACATGCTTTTAGAATATTTATTGATCCCCATTTTACGTATTCTTCGTATATTCACAATGATAATCAAACCGAGAAGAAGGGGTAAGTTCGAGTGACAAGAGCTTCTTACTCACGTGCGGGGCAACACGCTCTTGTCTAGACAAAAAGAAAGAAATGGTAATCAAACAAGTTGTGATTCTATTTAGTAGTAAAAAAATGTGACAAAAGAGGATTTGAATGTGAGATACGGATACGGGTAAACAATGACGCACCTCAGAGTCCATTCACTATTGTTAGTACTCCCCGTCTCACTTAATATAGTAGTAGTTACCTTTTGAAGGAGGGATCAGAGTATTATTATTTTTGTTGTTAATTATGTATGGGGATGTACTAAATAGGTAACATCACCATTTGGAAACAATCTTCATCATAACGAGAACGTGACACACGGTCAGTTTGCGTTCACGACTCACGAGGCTGGCAACTATCTTGCTTGTTTATGGATGGACAACTATTATCCCAAAGGTTCAGAAGTCAGTGTCAACCTCGACTGGAGAACTGGGGTTGCTGCTAAGGATTGGGAGTTAGTCGCCAAGAAAGAGAAGATTGAGGTATATACATATCTTATGCAATTCATTTCTCTGCATCTGTATGTGGATTGAGATACGTAACCTCTCGTATGCTCGCTCGCCACAAACAACAATTTGCGCGTACATTCTCTGACTAGTCGAACGTGTCAAATGCTACTCCATAATGTCCTTATATATACTCATATTTGAAGCATACTCGATAGCTAAATATAACATTATCTTAGAGTTTGAGCCACTATGTCAGCCTTGTGTAGATAATTGTAGGGTAAGATTATCGGTGGTCTTATACTCCGTATGAGTCTTGTCTCAGTTAATATTTAGGGTAATATAATACTTATTCTTTATTGGTGGCAGGGTGTTGAACTTGAACTAAGGAAACTTGAGGGAGTAGTAGAAGCCATTCATGAAAATCTCTTGTACCTTAAGTCCAAGTAAGAGCTCTCTCCAAACTTTTCCAACATTTTTTTTGTTTGATGTTATTTACCATATTATTCTGCCAAATACTTACCTAGGTGTAGTTTCAAATGAGTGTTGAAAAGGAGAAATAATGGGTAAAAACTCGTATCATTTCCGGGAAAAAATAAAATCATTAGTAACTTCTTTGTATTAGTAAGGAAAAATTATAAAATATCACCATGTATTTACGGTATTTTACGAATTATCATATCTACGGAATATTTTGTTTTTTTTTACAAAATACCACCTATATTACTATGTATATTTACAAAGTTCCACCGTATTTCATTTCCGATCCTCATTTAACTTAATTTTCGACTTATTAAGTGAACTTATACAATGACGAAAATATTCATACATCTCTTCCAATCCAAAATCATCACCATTCACCATATCATCACCAGTAACTCTCCTGTGAGATCGTCTCACGGTAATTTTATCGTGAGACCTCTCACATAGGAGATGGTTACAAATTTAGTAACAACCTCTTATATTAAGAGGTCTCACGATAAATTACCGTGAGACGGTCTCATATATACAAGTTTTTGTATATCATAATTCATCCAAAAAAAACCGTCGTTTTTACTTCAATACCATCATTCATCAGTCATCACCCCCTCCATCAGTCATCACCATCTCTCAATTTAATTGTCCTTCATCAGTCATCACCATTACTCCGTATTATGGATCGATTAAGGTCAAAATTGACATTGCCCATTTCTCACCCAACATCCTGCAACTCACTCTACGCACAATTCACCAATTCCAATCACCTCAAAGCCCAACCAACCCTCCATCATCTTCTTCACCCTTAACCAAGTCACTCCTACCAACATCACCACCGAGCCTCAAGCTTCACTTCTCAATCCTCCATCATTTTGGGTTTAATTCTTGTTATGAACAATGGTTTTGGATCATGATTTTGTGCTTTTATGATCTTAATTTCGTGTTTTTTAAACCCTAACCCTAACCCTAACCCTAACAAAATTCCCCTAAAAATGAGGGTACTCATCGATATTGAATTGGATTGGAAGAAAATGTAAGGTATTTTTGTCATTATAGAACTTATTCACTTAATAAGTCGGGAATTACTCCCGTAGGTTAAATGATATAGATCGAAATGAAATACGGTGGGACTTTGTGATTTTTGGTATTAGTAAGTACGTAGTTGATAGTTTATTTAATAGGCAGCAATTTTGGTTTTGGGTTTGCAGGGAGGCTGAAATGAGGACAATGAGTGAAAAAACAAATGCAAGGGTTGCATTGTGCAGCATCATGTCTTTAGGCATTTGCATTACGGTTTCTGGGTTGCAGTTATTGTACTTGAAACGTTATTTCCACAAGAAGAAGCTGATTTAATCATTTAGTAGATGTCGATTTTGTTAATCACCTGGGGGATTCATTACTTTCACAATCATAATATCTTACTCGACACTAATTACAACTTGAATTTCGTATTTTGTTTAGGGGTGGTTAGGGGTAAGTAGCGGTGGTTGTCGTAGGGGCACGGATTTTGATTTTTCAGTATATGATGAGTACTTTTTTTTTGAATATTGTCCATTATTTCTCCTTACTTCGCACAGATGTCACCCTATGTTATTTATCAATTGAAACACATGATTTGAGCCAGAAAAGGGCCAAGATGAAGATATGAATTAGATCAAACAAGAAATTTATTGCTGTGCTGAAAATTTAACAAAAAAAATTGCAGGGAGTAACTTAGAATGAGAATGTTTGGGAAATTTGAGGCAGAATGTAAAATTAGGCAGATAAGTGAGGAGGGGTGACAGAGCTATTGCTTACTCTCTCAATCCCCTCTGACAGTCTTCTCTTAGAAGACTTGGTTCTGTAACACCATATTTCAAATGCCTCGGTTAAGTCAGGATACCCCAGATGCTGAGATTCCATCCAACCCGCTAGTATATCTGCCTGATCATCTGATGGCAACGTCACTATCATCGAGACAATGGCTCCTTGTATAATCTGGCACAACTCTTCATCCATCCGACAAACACCTTCCAAAGTATCGAAAACAGGCTTCATCTTCTGTATGAGAGGTAACCATGTCTTCAGTAATTGCACCTTGTTGGCTGCTGCAACAATCACACTCCCGTAGCTCACTGCATCGAATACTTTTGCAGTTATTTCAATCAGCTTTAGCTTCAGTCTCCACATGGCAGACTCGAACTTGTTTTGTTCGACCACTGTTTGAATAGTTGCTGATATCTCGGCCCATTTCAGCACAAACTCTCGCATCAAATTCATTTTCGGAAGTACATTACACAACCACTCAAAACCCAACAGGCTGTTCAGCATATTGCTCTCAGATGTTTCCAAGTCCAGGTCAGACTGCAAAAGGAGTCCAGACAACTGGGTGTGAAGCATGGAAAACATCCGACAAAGACCGTTGGTCATCTCAGATTTTACATCCTCATCAGCCGTAACCAACTGCATGTCATCGTCCTCCCCAAGCATGTACTCAATCTGCTCTTGTGCAGACGTCCGAATCTCATCCCCAAAAGGAGTAGGACTAGGAGCAGATGACAAGGACATGGCGTAGTGGACTGCAGCTAGAAAAACTCGTTTAGTGGCATCAGAATCAAGTGGTTGAAGGCGTGCCAGAATAGGCATAGCTACATGGCCGAGCCTGGGCATGAGTCTTAGTATCTCCTCCTCCTCTTTATCCTCCCAAGGAGCAGCTTCTAAGTAATCAACACAACTTTGCACTACGTCGTGACACTGTAGAGAAAAGGCGACCTGAAGAATGCCAATGGCGGAAGTGACACTAGTCCAGGAATCAAGCAGCAAGTGAGGTGGTAGGTGAAGGTGGGTTAAAACATCAACATAATGGTTGAAGTCGGCGGTGGAGCAGTGAAGGCGAATGCAAGAATTTGGGTTTGGCACAGAAAGGAGGTCGGCGAAGTAGGGGCTCTTAGCCCTAAGGATTTCAGCATCAAAATGGAATAGTTTGTGAAAGCTTTGGGTATTTGTCAAGCAAATGGTTACAGTTACTCCAACTTCCTGGTCCATAACCATAATAAGCTACCAGAAATGTTTGGTTGGTTCATAACTATCTACTTACAGCTGAGAGAACAGCAACAGATGATAAAAATTAGACAGCTGAGATGATATCCAAAGTGCAGCTCAAATAGTTGATACAAATTGGATTATGAATCACTGAAAACATATAGAAGAAGAAGGAGAAGACATAATAGCAGGAGTGCATATGAATTAGTAGTAGTAAATCAAACAAAGGATAAGGGATAGGGAGAGAAGTGAAGGGTACCAGTGAGATTGAAGAAGTGAAGAGAGGTGTGAAATTGGGGATCCAGTAGGAGGAGGAGGCAGCAGCAGCAGCTAAAGAAAGAAAGAAAGAAAGAAGGAAGCAGGTATATGTGTCTCATACAATCTTCATTGTTTTCTTTTTGTTTATTTTTATGTTTATGTTTATGTCCGCACACTCCCTTGTCAATTCTTGGTTGGTCTTCCCATCTTCCTCACTCCAACGGACCCAATCACCTTGATAGTACTCGCAGACACAGCACAGACACGATAGAAAAAAAAACACGAGGACCGTAATATTCATATTGAACTAAAGGAATATAAAAGTGGTAAATATCTAAATTTAGGAACTTATAAAATCAAAGTCGTAATGTGACAAATCTAAATTTAGGAACTTATGGTACAATTTTCGGTCATTTTTATTTTGAACCCCAAAACCTCTGAAAATACACTGCAAAACGAGCTGCTCGGGAGGTCATGTCGGGTCCCGTTTCGAATCAACCCGATTTTGATAACACGTGACTTAGGTGTCTTCAGGATGCTGCTTGCCTGATTTCATGGCCAAACGACAAGTATAAGTCGCTTTTACATGATAAACGTGTCTTTAGGTTGGGGTGGTTAACACACACTGGAACCCCAAATTTCGGCCATTTTTATTTTGGACCACAAAACCTCTGAAAACCGTGTATTATACACTACAAAATGAGCTGCTCGGGAGGTCATGTCGGGTCCCGTTTCGAATCAACCCAATTTTGATACCACGTGACTGAGGTGTCTTCAGGATGCTGATTTCATGGCCAAACGACAAGTATAAGGCCCTGTTCTTTTGGACTAATATTCAGTCAGTTTTAGTACAATTCAATTAAGTTCAGCTCCAGAAGACATATTTTGTCTCTATATTTCATTCCACTTCAGTTAAGTTAAGTTCAGTCAGTTTCAGTCCAAAAAAATAGAGCCTAAGTCGCTTTCACATGATAAACGTGTTTTCAGGTTGGGATTGATTAACACACACCAGAACCCCAAATGTTCTCCGTTGCCCCTCATATTTTGTGTAGAGATTCCTAAAGACCCTAGAAACCTCCGAACAATTTTCGGCCATTTTTATTTTGGACCCCAAAACCGCTGAAAAAGATGTATTGTACACTACAAAACGAGATGCTCGGGAGGTCATGTCGGGTCTCGTTTCGAATCAACCCAATTTTGATACCACGTGACTGAGGTATCTTCAGGATGCTGCCTGTCTTATTTCATGGCCAAATGACAAGTATAAGTCGCTTTTACATGATAAACGTGTTTTCAGGTTGGGTTGATTAACACACACTGGAACCCCAAACGTTCTCCGTTACTCCTCATATTTTATGTGGACATCCCTACATATCCTATGAAACCTCCAAACAATTTTCGACCATTTTTATTTTGGACCCCAAAACCTCTGAAAAAACGTGTATTATACACTACAAAACGAACTGCTCGGGAGGTCATGTCGGATCCCGTTTTGAATCAACCCGATTTTGATGCTGGGGTGTCTTCAGGATGCTGCCTGCCTGATTTCATGGCCAAACGACAAGTATAAGTCGCTTTTACATGATAAATGTGTTTTTGAGGTTGGGGTTGAGTAACACACACCGGAACTTCCAAACGTTCTCCGTTGCTCCTCATATTTTGTTTGGACATTCCTACAGACCCTATTAAACCTCTGAACAATTTTTGGCCATTTTTTTTTTGGATCCCAAAATCTTTGAAAAATGTGTATTATACACAACAAAACGAGCTACTCGGGAGGTCATGTCGGGTCCTGTTTCGAATCAACCCGATTTTGATACCACGTAACTCAGGATGCTGCCTGCCTGATTTCATTGCCAAACGACAAGTATAAGTCGCTATTAGATGATAAACATGTTTTCGGGTTGAGGTTGATCAACATGTACACACCGAAACTTCCCAACGTTCTCCGTTACTCATCATATTTTGTGTGGACATTCCTACCGACACTACGAAACCTCCGAAAAATTTTAGGCATTTTTATTTTGGATCCCAAAACCTTTGAAAAATGTGTACTCCGTATTATACACTACAAAACGAGTTGCTCGGAAGGTCATGTCGGGTCCCGCTTCGATTCAACACGATTTTGATACCACGTGATTGGGGTGTCTTCAGGATGCTGCCTGCCTGATTTCATGGCCAAACGACAAGTATAAGTCGCTTTTACATGATAAACGTGTTTTTGAGGTTGGGGTTGATTAATACACACCGAAACCCCCAAACTTTCTCCGTTGCTCCTCATATTTTGTTTACAGATTCCTACCGATCCTATGAAACCTCCGAACAAATTTTGGCCATTTTTATATTGGACCCCAAAACCTCTGAAAAATGTGTATTATACACTACAAAACGAGCTGCTCGGGAGGTCATGTCGGATCCCGTTTCGAATCAACTCGCTTTTGATACCACGTGGCCGAGGTGTCTTCAGGATGCTGCCTGCCTGATTTCATGGTCAAACGACAAGTATAAGTCGCTTTTACATGTAAACGTGTTTTTGAGGTTGGGGTAGATTAACACACACCAGAACCTTTAAACGTTCTCCGTTGCATCTCATATTTTGTGTATACATTCCTACAGACCCTATGAAACCTCTGAATAATTTTCGGCCATTTTTATTTTGGACCCTAAATCCTCTGAAAAACGTATATTATACACAACAAAACGAGCTGCTCGGGAGATCATGTCGGGTCCCGTTTCGGATCAAGCCGATTTTGATACCACGTGACTGAGGTATCTTCAGGATACTGTCTACCTAATTTCACGGCCAAACGACAAGTATAAGTCCTTTTTACATGATAAACGTGTTTTCAGGTTGGCGTTGATTAACACACACCAGAACCCCAAACGTTATCCGTTGCTCCTCATATTTTGAGTAGAGGTTTCTACAGACCCTATGAAATCTCCGAACAATTTTCGCCGTTTTTATTTTGGACCCCAAAACCTCTGAAAAACGTGTATTATACACAACAAAACGAGCTGCTCGGGAGGTCATGTCAGGTCCCGTTTCGAATCAACCCGATTTTGATACCACGTGACTAGGGTATCTTCAGGATGTTGCCTGCCTAATTTCATGGTCAAACAACAAGTATAAATCGCTTTTACATGATAAACGTGTTTTTGAGGTTGGGGTTGATTAAATGATTAACACACACCGGAACCTTCAAACGTTCTCCCTTGCATCTCATATTTTGTGTATACATTCCTACAGACCCTATGAAACCTCCGAATAATTTTCGGCCATTTTTATTTTGGACCCTAAAACCTCTGAAAAACGTGTATTATACACAACAAAACGAGCTGCTCGGGAGGTCATTTCGAATTAAGCCAATTTTGATACCACGTGACTGAGGTATCTTCAGGATGCTGTCTGCCTGATTTCATGGCCAAACGACAAGTATAAGTCCTTTTTACATGATAAACGTGTTTTCAGGTTGGGGTTGATTAACATACACCGGAACCCCAAACGTTATACGTTGCTCCTCATATTTTGTGTATAGGTTCCTAGTTTCCTACAGACCCTATGAAACCTCCGAACAATTTTCGGTCATTTTTATTTATGGATCCCAAAACCTCTGAAAAAGGTATATTATACACTACAAAACGAGCTGGTCGGGATGTCATATCGTGTCCCGTTTCGAATCAACCCATTTTTGATACCACGTGACTTGGGTATCTTCAGGATGCTGCCTGCCTGATTTCATGGCCAAACGACAAGTATAAGTCGCTTTTACATGATAAACGTGTTTTTGAGGTTGGGGTTGATTAACACACACCAGAACCTTTAAACGTTCTCCGTTGCATCTCATATTTTGAGTAGAGGTTTCTACAGACCCTATGAAATCTCCGAACAATTTTCGCCGTTTTTATTTTGGACCCCAAAACCTCTGAAAAACGTGTATTATACACAACAAAACGAGCTGCTCGGGAGGTCATGTCAGGTCCCGTTTCGAATCAACCCGATTTTGATACCACGTGGCTGGGGTGTCTTCAGGATGCTGCCTGCCTGATTTCATGGTCAAACGATAAGTATAAGTCACTTTTACATAATAAACGTGTTTTTGAGGTTGGGGTTGATTAACACACACCAGAACCTTTAAACCTTCTCCATTGCATCTCATATTTTGTGTAGACATTCATACAGACCCTATGAAACCTCTGAATAATTTTTGGCCATTTTTATTTTGGACCCTAAAACCTCTGAAAAACGTGTATTATACACAACAAAACGAGCTGCTCGGGAGATCATGTCGGGTCCCGTTTAGAATCAAGCCGATTTTGATACCACGTGACTGAGGTATCTTCAGGATGCTGCCTTCCTGATTTTATGGCCAAACGACAAGTATAAGTCACTTTTACATATAAACGTGTTTTTGAGGTTGGGGTTGATTAACACACACCAGAACCTTTAAACGTTCTCCGTTGCATCTCATATTTTGTGTAGACATTCCTATAGACCCTATGAAACCTCTGAATAATTTTTGGCCATTTTTATTTTGGACCCTAAAACCTCTGAAAACGTGTATTATACACTAGAAAACGAGCTGCTCGGGAGGTCATGT
Source organism: Agrostemma githago (assembly GCA_958450325.1). Taxonomy (NCBI): domain Eukaryota; kingdom Viridiplantae; phylum Streptophyta; class Magnoliopsida; order Caryophyllales; family Caryophyllaceae; genus Agrostemma; species Agrostemma githago. Next base: position 87,263 of record OY288249.1, read on the forward strand.
CGGATCCTGTTTCGAATCAACCCGATTTTGATACCACGTAGCTGAGGTATCTTCAGGATGCTGCCTGCCTGATTTCATGGCCAAACGACAAGTATAAGTCCTTTTTGCATGATAAACGTGTTTTCAGGTTGGGGTTGATTAACACACACCAGAACCTTTAAACCTTCTCCGTTGCATCTCATATTTTGTGTAGACATTCCTACAGACCCTATGAAACCTCTGAATAATTTTTGGCCATTTTTATTTTGGACCCTAAAACCTCTGAAAAACGTGTATTATACACTACAAAACGAGCTGCTCGGGAGGTCATGTCGGATCCCGTTTCGAGTCAACCCGATTTTGATACCACGTGGCAAGGGTTTCTTAAGGATGCTGCCTGCCTGATTTCATGGCCAAACGACAAGTATAAGTCGCTTTTACATAATAAACGTGTTTTTGAGGTTGGGGTTGATTAACACACCAGAACCTTTAAACGTTCTCCGTTGCATCTCATATTTTATGTAGACATTCCTACAGACCCTATGAAACCTCTGAATAATTTTTGGCCATTTTTATTTTGGACCCTAAAACCTCTGAAAAACGTGTATTATACACAACAAAACGAGCTGCTCGGGAGATCATGTCGGGTCCCGTTTCGAATCAAGCCGATTTTGATACCACGTGACTGAGGTATCTTCAGGATGCTGCCTGCCTAATTTCATGGCCAAACGATAAGTATAAGTCGCTTTTACATAATAAACGTGTTTTTGAGGTTGGGGTTGATTAACACACCAGAACCTTTAAACCTTCTCCGTTGCATCTCATATTTTGTGTAGACATTCATACAGACCTTATGAAACCTCTGAATAATTTTTGGCCATTTTTATTTTGGACCCTAAAACTTCTGAAAAACGTGTATTATACACAACAAAACGAGCTGCTCGGGAGATCATGTCGGGTCCCGTTTCGAATCAAGCCGATTTTGATACCACGTGACTGAGGTATCTTCAGGATGCTGCCTTCCTGATTTCGTGGCCAAACGACAAGTATAAGTCGCTTTTACATATAAACGTGTTTTTGAGGTTGGGGTTGATTAACACACACCAGAACCTTTAAACGTTCTCCGTTGCATCTCATATTTTGTGTAGACATTCCTATAGACCCTATGAAACCTCTGAATAATTTTTGGCCATTTTTATTTTGGACCCTAAAACCTCTGAAAAACGTGTATTATACACAACAAAACGAGCTGCTCGGGAGGTCATGTCGGATCCTGTTTCGAATCAACCCGATTTTGATGCCACGTAGCTGGGGTGTCTTCAGGATGCTGCCTGCCTGATTTCATGGCCAAACGATAAGTATAAGTCGCATTTACATAATAAAGGTGTTTTTGAGGTTCGGGTTGATTAACACACACCAGAACCTTTAAACGTTCTCCGTTGCATCTCATATTTTGTGTAGACATTCCTATAGACCCTATGAAACCTCTGAATAATTTTTGGCCATTTTTATTTTGGACCCTAAAACCTCTGAAAACGTGTATTATACACTAGAAAACGAGCTGCTCGGGAGGTCATGTCGGATCCTGTTTCGAATCAACCCGATTTTGATACCACGTAGCTGAGGTATCTTCAGGATGCTGCCTGCCTGATTTCATGGCCAAACGACAAGTATAAGTCCTTTTTGCATGATAAACGTGTTTTCAGGTTGGGGTTGATTAACACACACCAGAACCTTTAAACCTTCTCCGTTGCATCTTATATTTTGTGTAGACATTCCTACAGACCCTATGAAACCTCTGAATAATTTTTGGCCATTTTTATTTTGGACCCTAAAACCTCTGAAAAACGTGTATTATACACTACAAAACGAGCTGCTCGGGAGGTCATGTCGGATCCCGTTTCGAGTCAACCCGATTTTGATACCACGTGGCAAGGGTTTCTTAAGGATGCTGCCTGCCTGATTTCATGGCCAAACGACAAGTATAAGTCGCTTTTACATAATAAACGTGTTTTTGAGGTTGGGGTTGATTAACACACCAGAACCTTTAAACGTTCTCCGTTGCATCTCATATTTTGTGTAGACATTCCTACAGACCCTATGAAACCTCTGAATAATTTTCGGCCATTTTTATTTTGGACCCTAAAACCTCTGAAAAACGTGTATTATACACAACAAAACGAGCTGCTCGGGAGATCATGTCGGGTCCCGTTTCGAATCAAGCCGATTTTGATACCACGTGACTGAGGTATCTTCAGGATGCTGCCTGCCTAATTTCATGGCCAAACGATAAGTATAAGTCGCTTTTACATAATAAACGTGTTTTTGAGGTTGGGGTTGATTAACACACCAGAACCTTTAAACCTTCTCCGTTGCATCTCATATTTTGTGTAGACATTCATACAGACCTTATGAAACCTCTGAATAATTTTTGGCCATTTTTATTTTGGACCCTAAAACTTCTGAAAAACGTGTATTATACACAACAAAACGAGCTGCTCGGGAGATCATGTCGGGTCCCGTTTCGAATCAAGCCGATTTTGATACCACGTGACTGAGGTATCTTCAGGATGCTGCCTTCCTGATTTCGTGGCCAAACGACAAGTATAAGTCGCTTTTACATATAAACGTGTTTTTGAGGTTGGGGTTGATTAACACACACCAGAACCTTTAAACGTTCTCCGTTGCATCTCATATTTTGTGTAGACATTCCTATAGACCCTATGAAACCTCTGAATAATTTTTGGCCATTTTTATTTTGGACCCTAAAACCTCTGAAAAACGTGTATTATACACTACAAAACGAGCTGCTCGGGAGGTCATGTCGGATCCTGTTTCGAATCAACCCGATTTTGATGCCACGTAGCTGGGGTGTCTTCAGGATGCTGCCTGCCTGATTTCATGGCCAAACGATAAGTATAAGTCGCATTTACATAATAAAGGTGTTTTTGAGGTTCGGGTTGATTAACACACACCAGAACCTTTAAACGTTCTCCGTTGCATCTCATATTTTGTGTAGACATTCCTATAGACCCTATGAAACCTCTGAATAATTTTTGGCCATTTTTATTTTGGACCCTAAAACCTTTGAAAACGTGTATTATACACTAGAAAACGAGCTGCTCGGGAGGTCATGTCGGATCCTGTTTCGAATCAACCCGATTTTGATACCACGTAGCTGAGGTATCTTCAGGATGCTGCCTGCCTGATTTCATGGCCAAACGACAAGTATAAGTCCTTTTTGCATGATAAACGTGTTTTCAGGTTGGGGTTGATTAACACACACCAGAACCTTTAAACCTTCTCCGTTGCATCTCATATTTTGTGTAGACATTCCTACAGACCCTATGAAACCTCTGAATAATTTTTGGCCATTTTTATTTTGGACCCTAAAACCTCTGAAAAACGTGTATTATACACTACAAAACGAGCTGCTCGGGAGGTCATGTCGGATCCCGTTTCGAGTCAACCCGATTTTGATACCACGTGGCAAGGGTTTCTTAAGGATGTTGCCTGCCTGATTTCATGGCCAAACGACAAGTATAAGTCGCTTTTACATAATAAACGTGTTTTTGAGGTTGGGGTTGATTAACACACCAGAACCTTTAAACGTTCTCCGTTGCATCTCATATTTTATGTAGACATTCCTACAGACCCTATGAAACCTCTGAATAATTTTTGGCCATTTTTATTTTGGACCCTAAAACCTCTGAAAAACGTGTATTATACACAACAAAACGAGCTGCTCGGGAGATCATGTCGGGTCCCGTTTCGAATCAAGCCGATTTTGATACCACGTGACTGAGGTATCTTCAGGATGCTGCCTGCCTAATTTCATGGCCAAACGATAAGTATAAGTCGCTTTTACATAATAAACGTGTTTTTGAGGTTGGGGTTGATTAACACACCAGAACCTTTAAACCTTCTCCGTTGCATCTCATATTTTGTGTAGACATTCATACAGACCTTATGAAACCTCTGAATAATTTTTGGCCATTTTTATTTTGGACCCTAAAACTTCTGAAAAACGTGTATTATACACAACAAAACGAGCTGCTCGGGAGATCATGTCGGGTCCCGTTTCGAATCAAGCCGATTTTGATACCACGTGACTGAGGTATCTTCAGGATGCTGCCTTCCTGATTTCGTGGCCAAACGACAAGTATAAGTCGCTTTTACATATAAACGTGTTTTTGAGGTTGGGGTTGATTAACACACACCAGAACCTTTAAACGTTCTCCGTTGCATCTCATATTTTGTGTAGACATTCCTATAGACCCTATGAAACCTCTGAATAATTTTTGGCCATTTTTATTTTGGACCCTAAAACCTCTGAAAACGTGTATTATACACTAGAAAACGAGCTGCTCGGGAGGTCATGTCGGATCCTGTTTCGAATCAACCCGATTTTGATACCACGTAGCTGGGGTATCTTCAGGATGCTGCCTGCCTGATTTCATGGCCAAACGACAAGTATAAGTCCTTTTTGCATGATAAACGTGTTTTCAGGTTGGGGTTGATTAACACACACCAGAACCTTTAAACCTTCTCCGTTGCATCTCATATTTTGTGTAGACATTCCTACAGACCCTATGAAACCTCTGAATAATTTTTGGCCATTTTTATTTTGGACCCTAAAACCTCTGAAAAACGTGTATTATACACTACAAAACGAGCTGCTCGGGAGGTCATGTCGGATCCCGTTTCGAGTCAACCCGATTTTGATACCACGTGGCAAGGGTGTCTTAAGGATGCTGCCTGCCTGATTTCATGGCCAAACGACAAGTATAAGTCGCTTTTACATAATAAACGTGTTTTTGAGGTTGGGGTTGATTAACACACCAGAACCTTTAAACGTTCTCCGTTGCATCTCATATTTTATGTAGACATTCCTACAGACCCTATGAAACCTCTGAATAATTTTTGGCCATTTTTATTTTGGACCCTAAAACCTCTGAAAAACGTGTATTATACACAACAAAACGAGCTGCTCGGGAGATCATGTCGGGTCCCGTTTCGAATCAAGCCGATTTTGATACCACGTGACTGAGGTATCTTCAGGATGCTGCCTGCCTAATTTCATGGCCAAACGATAAGTATAAGTCGCTTTTACATAATAAACGTGTTTTTGAGGTTGGGGTTGATTAACACACCAGAACCTTTAAACCTTCTCCGTTGCATCTCATATTTTGTGTAGACATTCATACAGACCTTATGAAACCTCTGAATAATTTTTGGCCATTTTTATTTTGGACCCTAAAACTTCTGAAAAACGTGTATTATACACAACAAAACGAGCTGCTCGGGAGATCATGTCGGGTCCCGTTTCGAATCAAGCCGATTTTGATACCACGTGACTGAGGTATCTTCAGGATGCTGCCTTCCTGATTTCGTGGCCAAACGACAAGTATAAGTCGCTTTTACATATAAACGTGTTTTTGAGGTTGGGGTTGATTAACACACACCAGAACCTTTAAACGTTCTCCGTTGCATCTCATATTTTGTGTAGACATTCCTATAGACCCTATGAAACCTCTGAATAATTTTTGGCCATTTTTATTTTGGACCCTAAAACCTCTGAAAAACGTGTATTATACACTACAAAACGAGCTGCTCGGGAGGTCATGTCGGATCCTGTTTCGAATCAACCCGATTTTGATGCCACGTAGCTGGGGTGTCTTCAGGATGCTGCCTGCCTGATTTCATGGCCAAACGATAAGTATAAGTCGCTTTTACATAATAAACGTGTTTTTGAGGTTGGGGTTGATTAACACACACCAGAACCTTTAAACGTTCTCCGTTGCATCTCATATTTTGTGTAGACATTCCTACAGACCCTATGAAACCTCTGAATAATTTTCGGCCATTTTTATTTTGGACCCTAAAACCTCTGAAAAACGTGTATTATACCCATCAAAACGAGCTGCTCGGGAGATCATGTCGGGTCCCGTTTCGAATCAAGCCGATTTTGATACCACGTAGATGAGGTATCTTCAGGATGCTGCCTGCCTAATTTCATGGCCAAACGATAAGTATAAGTCGCTTTTACATAATAAACGTGTTTTTGAGGTTGGGGTTGATTAACACGCACCAGAACCTTTAAACCTTCTCCGTTGCATCTCATATTTTGTGTAGACATTCATACAGACCTTATGAAACCTCTGAATAATTTTTGGACATTTTTATTTTGGACCCCAAAACCTCTGAAAAACGTGTATTATACACAACAAAACGAGCTGCTCGGGAGATCATGTCGGGTCCCGTTTCGAATCAAGCCGATTTTGATACCACGTGACTGAGGTATCTTCAGGATGCTGCCTTCCTGATTTCATGGCCAAACGACAAGTATAAGTCGCTTTTACATATAAACGTGTTTTTGAGGTTGGGGTTGATTAACACACACCAGAACCTTTAAACCTTCTCCGTTGCATCTCATATTTTGTGTAGACATTCCTACAGACCCTAAGAAACCTCTGAATAATTTTTGGCCATTTTTATTTTGGACCCTAAAACCTCTGAAAAACGTGTATTATACACTACAAAACGAGCTGCTCGGGAGGTCATGTCGGATCCTGTTTCGAATCAACCCGATTTTGATGCCACGTAGCTGGGGTGTCTTCAGGATGCTGCCTGCCTGATTTCATGGCCAAACGATAAGTATAATTCGCTTTTACATAATAAACGTGTTTTCGAGGTTCGGGTTGATTAACACACACCAGAACCTTTAAACCTTCTCCGTTGCATCTCATATTTTGTGTAGACATTCCTACAGACCCTATGAAACCTCTGAATAATTTTTGGCCATTTTTATTTTGGACCCTAAAACCTCTGAAAAACGTGTATTTATACACTACAAAACGAGCTGCTCGGGAGGTCATGTCGGATCCCGTTTCGAATCAACCCGATTTTGATACCACGTGGCTAGGGTGTCTTCAGGATGCTGCCTGCCTGATTTCATGGCTAAACGACAAGTATAAGTCGCTTTTACATAATAAACGTGTTTTTGAGGTTGGGGTTGATTAACACACACCAGAACCTTTAAACCTTCTCCGTTGCATCTCATATTTTGTGTAGACATTCATACAGACCTTATGAAACCTCTGAATAATTTTTGGACATTTTTATTTTGGACCCCAAAACCTCTGAAAAACGTGTATTATACACAACAAAACGAGCTGCTCGGGAGATCATGTCGGGTCCCGTTTCGAATCAAGCCGATTTTGATACCACGTGACTGAGGTATCTTCAGGATGCTGCCTTCCTGATTTCGTGGCCAAACGACAAGTATAAGTCGCTTTTACATATAAACGTGTTTTTGAGGTTGGGGTTGATTAACACACACCAGAATCTTTAAACCTTCTCCGTTGCATCTCATATTTTGTGTAGACATTCCTACAGACCCTAAGAAACCTCTGAATAATTTTTGGCCATTTTTATTTTGGACCCTAAAACCTCTGAAAAACGTGTATTATACACTACAAAACGAGCTGCTCGGGAGGTCATGTCGGATCCTGTTTCGAATCAACCCGATTTTGATGCCACGTAGCTGGGGTGTCTTCAGGATGCTGCCTGCCTGATTTCATGACCAAACGATAAGTATAAGTCGCTTTTACATAATAAACGTGTTTTTGAGGTTCGGGTTGATTAACACACACCAGAACCTTTAAACCTTCTCCGTTGCATCTCATATTTTGTGTAGACATTCCTACAGACCCTATGAAACCTCCGAACAATTTTTGGCCATTTTTATTTTGGACCCTAAAACCTCTGAAAAACGTGTATTTATACACTACAAAACGAGCTGCTCGGGAGGTCATGTCGGATCCCGTTTCGAATCAACCCGATTTTGATACCACGTTCCTAGGGTGTCTTAAGGATGATGCCTGCCTGATTTCATGGCCAAACGACAAGTATAAGTCGCTTTTACATAATAAACGTGTTTTTGAGGTTGGGGTTGATTAACACACACCAGAACCTTTAAACCTTCTCCGTTGCATCTCATATTTTGTGTAGACATTCCTACAGACCCTATGAAACCTCTGAATAATTTTTGGCCATTTTTATTTTGGACCCTAAAACCTCTGAAAAACGTGTATTACACTACAAAACGAGCTGCTCGGGAGGTCATGTCGGATCCCGTTTCGAGTCAACCCGATTTTGATACCACGTGGCAAGGGTTTCTTAAGGATGCTGCCTGCCTGATTTCATGGCCAAACGACAAGTATAAGTCGCTTTTACATAATAAACGTGTTTTTGAGGTTGGGGTTGATTAACACACCAGAACCTTTAAACGTTCTCCGTTGCATCTCATATTTTATGTAGACATTCCTACAGACCCTATGAAACCTCTGAATAATTTTTGGCCATTTTTATTTTGGACCCTAAAACCTCTGAAAAACGTGTATTATACACAACAAAACGAGCTGCTCGGGAGATCATGTCGGGTCCCGTTTCGAATCAAGCCGATTTTGATACCACGTGACTGAGGTATCTTCAGGATGCTGCCTGCCTAATTTCATGGCCAAACGATAAGTATAAGTCGCTTTTACATAATAAACGTGTTTTTGAGGTTGGGGTTGATTAACACACCAGAACCTTTAAACCTTCTCCGTTGCATCTCATATTTTGTGTAGACATTCATACAGACCTTATGAAACCTCTGAATAATTTTTGGCCATTTTTATTTTGGACCCTAAAACTTCTGAAAAACGTGTATTATACACAACAAAACGAGCTGCTCGGGAGATCATGTCGGGTCCCGTTTCGAATCAAGCCGATTTTGATACCACGTGACTGAGGTATCTTCAGGATGCTGCCTTCCTGATTTCGTGGCCAAACGACAAGTATAAGTCGCTTTTACATATAAACGTGTTTTTGAGGTTGGGGTTGATTAACACACACCAGAACCTTTAAACGTTCTCCGTTGCATCTCATATTTTGTGTAGACATTCCTATAGACCCTATGAAACCTCTGAATAATTTTTGGCCATTTTTATTTTGGACCCTAAAACCTCTGAAAACGTGTATTATACACTAGAAAACGAGCTGCTCGGGAGGTCATGTCGGATCCTGTTTCGAATCAACCCGATTTTGATACCACGTAGCTGAGGTATCTTCAGGATGCTGCCTGCCTGATTTCATGGCCAAACGACAAGTATAAGTCCTTTTTGCATGATAAACGTGTTTTCAGGTTGGGGTTGATTAACACACACCAGAACCTTTAAACCTTCTCCGTTGCATCTCATATTTTGTGTAGACATTCCTACAGACCCTATGAAACCTCTGAATAATTTTTGGCCATTTTTATTTTGGACCCTAAAACCTCTGAAAAACGTGTATTATACACTACAAAACGAGCTGCTCGGGAGGTCATGTCGGATCCCGTTTCGAGTCAACCCGATTTTGATACCACGTGGCAAGGGTGTCTTAAGGATGCTGCCTGCCTGATTTCATGGCCAAACGACAAGTATAAGTCGCTTTTACATAATAAACGTGTTTTTGAGGTTGGGGTTGATTAACACACCAGAACCTTTAAACGTTCTCCGTTGCATCTCATATTTTGTGTAGACATTCCTACAGACCCTATGAGACCTCTGAATAATTTTTGGCCATTTTTATTTTGGACCCTAAAACCTCTGAATAACGTGTATTATACACAACAAAACGAGCTGCTCGGGAGATCATGTCGGGTCCCGTTTCGAATCAAGCCGATTTTGATACCACGTGACTGAGGTATCTTCAGGATGCTGCCTGCCTGATTTCATGGCCAAACGATAAGTATAAGTCGCTTTTAGATATAAACGTGTTTTTGAGGTTGGGGTTGATTAACACACACCAGAACCTTTAAACGTTCTCCGTTGCATCTCATATTTTGTGTAGACATTCCTACAGACCCTATGAAACCTCTGAATAATTTTAGGCCATTTTTATTTTGGACACTAAAACCTCTGAAAACGTGTATTATACACTACAAAACGAGCGGCTCGGGAGGTCATGTCGGATCCCGTTTCGAATCAACCCGATTTTGATACCACGTGGCTGGGGTATCTTCAGGATGCTGCCTGCCTAATTTCATGGCCAAACGATAAGTATAAGTCGCTTTTACATAATAAACGTGTTTTTGAGGTTGGGGTTGATTAACACACACCAGAACCTTTAAACGTTCTCCGTTGCATCTCATATTTTGTGTAGACATTCCTACAGACCCTATGAAACCTCTGAATAATTTTTGGCCATTTTTATTTTGGACCCTAAAACCTCTGAAAAACGTGTATTATACACAACAAAACGAGCTGCTCGGGAGATCATGTCGGGTCCCGTTTCGAATCAAGCCGATTTTGATACCACGTGACTGAGGTATCTTCAGGATGCTGCCTGCCTAATTTCATGGCCAAACGATAAGTATAAGTCGCTTTTACATAATAAACGTGTTTTTGAGGTTGGGGTTGATTAACACACCAGAACCTTTAAACCTTCTCCGTTGCATCTCATATTTTGTGTAGACATTCATACAGACCTTATGAAACCTCTGAATAATTTTTGGCCATTTTTATTTTGGACCCTAAAACTTCTGAAAAACGTGTATTATACACAACAAAACGAGCTGCTCGGGAGATCATGTCGGGTCCCGTTTCGAATCAAGCCGATTTTGATACCACGTGACTAAGGTATCTTCAGGATGCTGCCTTCCTGATTTCGTGGCCAAACGACAAGTATAAGTCGCTTTTACATATAAACGTGTTTTTGAGGTTGGGGTTGATTAACACACACCAGAACCTTTAAACGTTCTCCGTTGCATCTCATATTTTGTGTAGACATTCCTATAGACCCTATGAAACCTCTGAATAATTTTTGGCCATTTTTATTTTGGACCCTAAAACCTCTGAAAAACGTGTATTATACACTACAAAACGAGCTGCTCGGGAGGTCATGTCGGATCCTGTTTCGAATCAACCCGATTTTGATGCCACGTAGCTGGGGTGTCTTCAGGATGCTGCCTGCCTGATTTCATGGCCAAACGATAAGTATAAGTCGCATTTACATAATAAAGGTGTTTTTGAGGTTCGGGTTGATTAACACACACCAGAACCTTTAAACCTTCTCCGTTGCATCTCATATTTTGTGTAGACATTCCTACAGACCCTATGAAACCTCTGAATAATTTTTGGCCATTTTTATTTTGGACCCTAAAACCTCTGAAAAACGTGTATTATACACTACAAAACGAGCTGCTCGGGAGGTCATGTCGGATCCCGTTTCGAGTCAACCCGATTTTGATACCACGTGGCTAGGGTGTCTTAAGGATGCTGCCTGCCTGATTTCATGGCCAAATGACAAGTATAAGTCGCTTTTACATAATAAACGTGTTTTTGAGGTTGGGGTTGATTAACACACACCAGAACCTTTAAACGTTCTCCGTTGCATCTCATATTTTGTGTAGACATTCCTACAGACCCTATGAAACCTCTGAATAATTTTCGGCCATTTTTATTTTGGACCCTAAAACCTCTGAAAAACGTGTATTATACCCATCAAAACGAGCTGCTCGGGAGATCATGTCGGGTCCCGTTTCGAATCAAGCCGATTTTGATACCACGTAGATGAGGTATCTTCAGGATGCTGCCTGCCTAATTTCATGGCCAAACGATAAGTATAAGTCGCTTTTACATAATAAACGTGTTTTTGAGGTTGGGGTTGATTAACACGCACCAGAACCTTTAAACCTTCTCCGTTGCATCTCATATTTTGTGTAGACATTCATACAGACCTTATGAAACCTCTGAATAATTTTTGGACATTTTTATTTTGGACCCCAAAACCTCTGAAAAACGTGTATTATACACAACAAAACGAGCTGCTCGGGAGATCATGTCGGGTCCCGTTTCGAATCAAGCCGATTTTGATACCACGTGACTGAGGTATCTTCAGGATGCTGCCTTCCTGATTTCATGGCCAAACGACAAGTATAAGTCGCTTTTACATATAAACGTGTTTTTGAGGTTGGGGTTGATTAACACACACCAGAACCTTTAAACCTTCTCCGTTGCATCTCATATTTTGTGTAGACATTCCTACAGACCCTAAGAAACCTCTGAATAATTTTTGGCCATTTTTATTTTGGACCCTAAAACCTCTGAAAAACGTGTATTATACACTACAAAACGAGCTGCTCGGGAGGTCATGTCGGATCCTGTTTCGAATCAACCCGATTTTGATGCCACGTAGCTGGGGTGTCTTCAGGATGCTGCCTGCCTGATTTCATGGCCAAACGATAAGTATAATTCGCTTTTACATAATAAACGTGTTTTCGAGGTTCGGGTTGATTAACACACACCAGAACCTTTAAACCTTCTCCGTTGCATCTCATATTTTGTGTAGACATTCCTACAGACCCTATGAAACCTCTGAATAATTTTTGGCCATTTTTATTTTGGACCCTAAAACCTCTGAAAAACGTGTATTTATACACTACAAAACGAGCTGCTCGGGAGGTCATGTCGGATCCCGTTTCGAATCAACCCGATTTTGATACCACGTGGCTAGGGTGTCTTCAGGATGCTGCCTGCCTGATTTCATGGCTAAACGACAAGTATAAGTCGCTTTTACATAATAAACGTGTTTTTGAGGTTGGGGTTGATTAACACACACCAGAACCTTTAAACCTTCTCTGTTGCATCTCATATTTTGTGTAGACATTCATACAGACCTTATGAAACCTCTGAATAATTTTTGGACATTTTTATTTTGGACCCCAAAACCTCTGAAAAACGTGTATTATACACAACAAAACGAGCTGCTCGGGAGATCATGTCGGGTCCCGTTTCGAATCAAGCCGATTTTGATACCACGTGACTGAGGTATCTTCAGGATGCTGCCTTCCTGATTTCGTGGCCAAACGACAAGTATAAGTCGCTTTTACATATAAACGTGTTTTTGAGGTTGGGGTTGATAAACACACACCAGAATCTTTAAACCTTCTCCGTTGCATCTCATATTTTGTGTAGACATTCCTACAGACCCTAAGAAACCTCTGAATAATTTTTGGCCATTTTTATTTTGGACCCTAAAACCTCTGAAAAACGTGTATTATACACTACAAAACGAGCTGCTCGGGAGGTCATGTCGGATCCCGTTTCGAGTCAACCCGATTTTGATACCACGTGGCTAGGGTGTCTTAAGGATGCTGCCTGCCTGATTTCTTGGCCAAACGATAAGTATAAGTCGCTTTTACATAATAAACGTGTTTTTGAGGTTCGGGTTGATTAACACACACCAGAACCTTTAAACCTTCTCCGTTGCATCTCATATTTTGTGTAGACATTCCTACAGACCCTATGAAACCTCTGAATAATTTTTGGCCATTTTTATTTTGGACCCTAAAACCTCTGAAAAACGTGTATTTATACACTACAAAACGAGCTGCTCGGGAGGTCATGTCGGATCCCGTTTCGAATCAACCCGATTTTGATACCACGTGGCTAGGGTGTCTTCAGGATGCTGCCTGCCTGATTTCATGGCTAAACGACAAGTATAAGTCGCTTTTACATAATAAACGTGTTTTTGAGGTTGGGGTTGATTAACACACACCAGAACCTTTAAACCTTCTCCGTTGCATCTCATATTTTGTGTAGACATTCATACAAACCTTATGAAACCTCTGAATAATTTTTGGCCATTTTTATTTTGGACCCCAAAAACCTCTGAAAAACGTGTATTATACACAACAAAACGAGCTGCTTGGGAGATCATGTCGGGTCCCGTTTCGAATGAAGCCGATTTTGATACCACGTGACTGAGGTATCTTCAGGATGCTGCCTTCCTGATTTCATGGCCAAACGACAAGTATAAGTCGCTTTTACATATAAACGTGTTTTTGAGGTTAGGGTTGATTAACACACACCAGAACCTTTAAACGTTCTCCGTTGCATCTCATATTTTGTGTAGACCTTCCTACAGACCCTATGAAACCTCTGAATAATTTTTGGCCATTTTTATTTTGGACCCTAAAACCTCTGAAAAACGTGTATTATACACTACAAAACGAGCTGCTCGGGAGGTCATGTCGGATCCCGTTTCGAGTCAACCCGATTTTGATACCACGTGGCTAGGGTGTCTTAAGGATGCTGCCTGCCTGATTTCTTGGCCAAACGACAAGTATAAGTCGCTTTTACATAATAAACGTGTTTTTGAGGTTGGGGTTGATTAACACACACCAGAACCTTTAAACGTTCTCCGTTGCATCTCATATTTTGTGTAGACATTCCTACAGACCCTATGAAACCTCTGAATAATTTTCGGCCATTTTTATTTTGGACCCTAAAACCTCTGAAAAACGTGTATTATACACAACAAAACGAGCTGCTCGGGAGATCATGTCGGGTCCCGTTTCGAATCAACCCGATTTTGATACCACGTGATTGAGGTATCTTCAGGATGCTGCCTGCCTAATTTCATGGCCAAACGATAAGTATAAGTCGCTTTTACATAATAAACGTGTTTTTGAGGTTGGGGTTGATTAACACGCACCAGAACCTTTAAACCTTCTCCGTTGCATCTCATATTTTGTGTAGACATTCATACAGACCTTATGAAACCTCTGAATAATTTTCGGCCATTTTTATTTTGGACCCTAAAACCTCTGAAAAACGTGTATTATACCCATCAAAACGAGCTGCTCGGGAGATCATGTCGGGTCCCGTTTCGAATCAAGCCGATTTTGATACCACGTAGATGAGGTATCTTCAGGATGCTGCCTGCCTAATTTCATGGCCAAACGATAAGTATAAGTCGCTTTTACATAATAAACGTGTTTTTGAGGTTGGGGTTGATTAACACGCACCAGAACCTTTAAACCTTCTCCGTTGCATCTCATATTTTGTGTAGACATTCATACAGACCTTATGAAACCTCTGAATAATTTTTGGACATTTTTATTTTGGACCCCAAAACCTCTGAAAAACGTGTATTATACACAACAAAACGAGCTGCTCGGGAGATCATGTCGGGTCCCGTTTCGAATCAAGCCGATTTTGATACCACGTGACTGAGGTATCTTCAGGATGCTGCCTTCCTGATTTCATGGCCAAACGACAAGTATAAGTCGCTTTTACATATAAACGTGTTTTTGAGGTTGGGGTTGATTAACACACACCAGAACCTTTAAACCTTCTCCGTTGCATCTCATATTTTGTGTAGACATTCCTACAGACCCTAAGAAACCTCTGAATAATTTTTGGCCATTTTTATTTTGGACCCTAAAACCTCTGAAAAACGTGTATTATACACTACAAAACGAGCTGCTCGGGAGGTCATGTCGGATCCTGTTTCGAATCAACCCGATTTTGATGCCACGTAGCTGGGGTGTCTTCAGGATGCTGCCTGCCTGATTTCATGGCCAAACGATAAGTATAATTCGCTTTTACATAATAAACGTGTTTTCGAGGTTCGGGTTGATTAACACACACCAGAACCTTTAAACCTTCTCCGTTGCATCTCATATTTTGTGTAGACATTCCTACAGACCCTATGAAACCTCTGAATAATTTTTGGCCATTTTTATTTTGGACCCTAAAACCTCTGAAAAACGTGTATTTATACACTACAAAACGAGCTGCTCGGGAGGTCATGTCGGATCCCGTTTCGAATCAACCCGATTTTGATACCACGTGGCTAGGGTGTCTTCAGGATGCTGCCTGCCTGATTTCATGGCTAAACGACAAGTATAAGTCGCTTTTACATAATAAACGTGTTTTTGAGGTTGGGGTTGATTAACACACACCAGAACCTTTAAACCTTCTCTGTTGCATCTCATATTTTGTGTAGACATTCATACAGACCTTATGAAACCTCTGAATAATTTTTGGACATTTTTATTTTGGACCCCAAAACCTCTGAAAAACGTGTATTATACACAACAAAACGAGCTGCTCGGGAGATCATGTCGGGTCCCGTTTCGAATCAAGCCGATTTTGATACCACGTGACTGAGGTATCTTCAGGATGCTGCCTTCCTGATTTCGTGGCCAAACGACAAGTATAAGTCGCTTTTACATATAAACGTGTTTTTGAGGTTGGGGTTGATAAACACACACCAGAATCTTTAAACCTTCTCCGTTGCATCTCATATTTTGTGTAGACATTCCTACAGACCCTAAGAAACCTCTGAATAATTTTTGGCCATTTTTATTTTGGACCCTAAAACCTCTGAAAAACGTGTATTATACACTACAAAACGAGCTGCTCGGGAGGTCATGTCGGATCCCGTTTCGAGTCAACCCGATTTTGATACCACGTGGCTAGGGTGTCTTAAGGATGCTGCCTGCCTGATTTCTTGGCCAAACGATAAGTATAAGTCGCTTTTACATAATAAACGTGTTTTTGAGGTTCGGGTTGATTAACACACACCAGAACCTTTAAACCTTCTCCGTTGCATCTCATATTTTGTGTAGACATTCCTACAGACCCTATGAAACCTCTGAATAATTTTTGGCCATTTTTATTTTGGACCCTAAAACCTCTGAAAAACGTGTATTTATACACTACAAAACGAGCTGCTCGGGAGGTCATGTCGGATCCCGTTTCGAATCAACCCGATTTTGATACCACGTGGCTAGGGTGTCTTCAGGATGCTGCCTGCCTGATTTCATGGCTAAACGACAAGTATAAGTCGCTTTTACATAATAAACGTGTTTTTGAGGTTGGGGTTGATTAACACACACCAGAACCTTTAAACCTTCTCCGTTGCATCTCATATTTTGTGTAGACATTCATACAAACCTTATGAAACCTCTGAATAATTTTTGGCCATTTTTATTTTGGACCCCAAAAACCTCTGAAAAACGTGTATTATACACAACAAAACGAGCTGCTTGGGAGATCATGTCGGGTCCCGTTTCGAATGAAGCCGATTTTGATACCACGTGACTGAGGTATCTTCAGGATGCTGCCTTCCTGATTTCATGGCCAAACGACAAGTATAAGTCGCTTTTACATATAAACGTGTTTTTGAGGTTAGGGTTGATTAACACACACCAGAACCTTTAAACGTTCTCCGTTGCATCTCATATTTTGTGTAGACCTTCCTACAGACCCTATGAAACCTCTGAATAATTTTTGGCCATTTTTATTTTGGACCCTAAAACCTCTGAAAAACGTGTATTATACACTACAAAACGAGCTGCTCGGGAGGTCATGTCGGATCCCGTTTCGAGTCAACCCGATTTTGATACCACGTGGCTAGGGTGTCTTAAGGATGCTGCCTGCCTGATTTCTTGGCCAAACGACAAGTATAAGTCGCTTTTACATAATAAACGTGTTTTTGAGGTTGGGGTTGATTAACACACACCAGAACCTTTAAACGTTCTCCGTTGCATCTCATATTTTGTGTAGACATTCCTACAGACCCTATGAAACCTCTGAATAATTTTCGGCCATTTTTATTTTGGACCCTAAAACCTCTGAAAAACGTGTATTATACACAACAAAACGAGCTGCTCGGGAGATCATGTCGGGTCCCGTTTCGAATCAACCCGATTTTGATACCACGTGATTGAGGTATCTTCAGGATGCTGCCTGCCTAATTTCATGGCCAAACGATAAGTATAAGTCGCTTTTACATAATAAACGTGTTTTTGAGGTTGGGGTTGATTAACACGCACCAGAACCTTTAAACCTTCTCCGTTGCATCTCATATTTTGTGTAGACATTCATACAGACCTTATGAAACCTCTGAATAATTTTCGGCCATTTTTATTTTGGACCCTAAAACCTCTGAAAAACGTGTATTATACCCATCAAAACGAGCTGCTCGGGAGATCATGTCGGGTCCCGTTTCGAATCAAGCCGATTTTGATACCACGTAGATGAGGTATCTTCAGGATGCTGCCTGCCTAATTTCATGGCCAAACGATAAGTATAAGTCGCTTTTACATAATAAACGTGTTTTTGAGGTTGGGGTTGATTAACACGCACCAGAACCTTTAAACCTTCTCCGTTGCATCTCATATTTTGTGTAGACATTCATACAGACCTTATGAAACCTCTGAATAATTTTTGGACATTTTTATTTTGGACCCCAAAACCTCTGAAAAACGTGTATTATACACAACAAAACGAGCTGCTCGGGAGATCATGTCGGGTCCCGTTTCGAATCAAGCCGATTTTGATACCACGTGACTGAGGTATCTTCAGGATGCTGCCTTCCTGATTTCATGGCCAAACGACAAGTATAAGTCGCTTTTACATATAAACGTGTTTTTGAGGTTGGGGTTGATTAACACACACCAGAACCTTTAAACGTTCTCCGTTGCATCTCATATTTTGTGTAGACATTCCCACAGACCATATGAAACCTCTGAATAATTTTTAGCCATTTTTATTTTGGACCCTAAAACCTCTGAAAAACGTGTATTATACACTACAAAACGAGCGGCTCGGGAGGTCATGTCGGATCCCGTTTCGAATCAACCCGATTTTGATACCACGTGGCTAGGGTGTCTTCAGGATGCTGCCTGCCTGATTTCATGGCCAAACGATAAGTATAAGTCGCTTTTACATAATAAACGTGTTTTTGAGGTTCGGGTTGATTAACACACACCAGAACCTTTAAACGTTCTCCGTTGCATCTCATATTTTGTGTAGACATTCCTACAGACCCTATGAAACCTCTGAATAATTTTCGGCCATTTTTATTTTGGACCCTAAAACCTCTGAAAAACGTGTATTATACACAACAAAACGAGTTGCTCGGGAGATCATGTCGGGTCCCGTTTCGAATCAAGCCGATTTTGATACCACGTGACTGAGGTATCTTCAGGATGCTGCCTTCCTGATTTCATGGCCAAACGACAAGTATAAGTCGCTTTTACATATAAACGTGTTTTTGAGGTTGGGGTTGATTAACACACACCAGAACCTTTAAACGTTCTCCGTTGCATCTCATATTTTGTGTAGACATTCCTACAGACCCTATGAAACCTCTGAATAATTTTTGGCCATTTTTATTTTGGACCCTAAAACCTCTGAAAAACGTGTATTATACACTACAAAACGAGCTGCTCGGGAGGTCATGTCGGATTCCGTTTCGAGTCAACCCGATTTTGATACCACGTGGCTAGGGTGTCTTAAGGATGCTGTCTGCCTGATTTCATGGCCAAACGACAAGTATAAGTCGCTTTTACATAATAAACGTGTTTTTGAGGTTCGGGTTGATTAACACACACCAGAACCTTTAAACGTTCTCCGTTGCATCTCATATTTTGTGTAGACATTCCTACAGGCCCTATGAAACTTCTGAATAATTTTCGGCCATTTTTATTTTGGACCCTAAAACCTCTGAAAAACGTGTGTTATACACAACAAAACGAGCTGCTCGGGAGGTCATGTCGGATCCTGTTTCGAATCAAGCCGATTTTGATACCACGTGACTGAGGTATCTTCAGGATGCTGCCTGCCTGATTTCATGGCCAAACGACAAGTATAAGTCGCTTTTACATAATAAACGTGTTTTTGAGGTTGGGGTTGATTAACACACACCAGAACCTTTAAACCTTCTCCGTTGCATCTCATATTTTGTGTAGACATTCCTACAGACCCTATGAAACCTCTGAATAATTTTTGGCCATTTTTATTTTGGACCCTAAAACCTCTGAAAAACGTGTGTTATACACAACAAAACGAGCTGCTCGGGAGGTCATGTCGGATCCCGTTTCGAATCAACCCGATTTTGATACCACGTGGCTAGGGTGTCTTAAGGATGCTGCCTTCCTGATTTCATGGCCAAACGACAAGTATAAGTCGCTTTTACATAATAAACGTGTTTTTGAGGTTGGGGTTGATTAACACACACTAGAACCTTTAAACCTTCTCCGTTGCATCTCATATTTTGTGTAGACATTCATACAGACCTTATGAAACCTCTGAATAATTTTTGGCCATTTTTATTTTGGACCCCAAAACCTCTGAAAAACGTGTATTATACACAACAAAACGAGCTGCTCGGGAGATCATGTCGGGTCCCGTTTCGAATCAAGCCGATTTTGATACCACGTGACTGAGGTATCTTCAGGATGCTGCCTGCCTGATTTCATGGCCAAACGACAAGTATAAGTCGCTTTTACATAATAAACGTGCTATTTGAGGTTGGGGTTGATTAAGACACACCAGAACCTTTAAACGTTCTCCGTTGCATTTCCTATTTTGTGTAGACATTCCTACAGACCCTATGAAACCTTCGAATAATTTTCGGCCATTTTTATTTTGGACCTTAAAACCTCTGAAAAACGTGTATTATACCCAACAAAACGAGCTGCTCGGGATGACATGTCGGGTCCCGTTTCGAATCAAGCCGATTTTGATATCACGTGACTGAAGTATCTTCAGGATGCTGCCTGCCTGATTTCATGGCCAAACGACAAGTATATATCCTTTTTACATGATAAACGTGTTTTCAGGTTCGGGTTGATTAACCCACACCAGAACCTTTAAACCTTCTCCGTTGCATCTCATATTTTGTGTAGACATTCCTACAGACCCTATGAAACCTCTGAATAATTTTCGGCCATTTTTATTTTGGACCCTAAAACCTCTGAATAACGTGTATTATACACAACAAAACGAGCTGCTCGGGAGATCATGTCGGGTCCCGTTTCGAATCAAGCCGATTTTGATACCACGTGACTGAGGTATCTTCAGGATGCTGCCTGCCTGATTTCATGGCCAAACGATAAGTATAAGTCGGTTTTACATATAAACGTGTTTTTGAAGTTGGGGTTGATGAACACACACCAGAACCTTTAAACGTTCTCCGTTGTATCTCATATTTTGTGTAGACAATCCTACAGACCCTATGAAACATCTGAATAATTTTTGGCCATTTTTATTTTGGACCCTAAAACCTCTGAAAAACGTGTATTATACACTACAAAACGAGCTGCTCGGGAGGTCATGTCGGATCCCGTTTCGAATCAACCCGATTTTGATACCACGTGGCTAGGGTGTCTTCAGGATGCTGCCTGCCTGATTTCATGGCCAAACGATAAGTATAAGTCGCTTTTACATAATAAACGTGTTTTTGAGGTTGGGGTTGATTAACACACACCAGAACCTTTAAACCTTCTCCGTTGCATCTCATATTTTGTGTACACATTCATACAGACCCTATGAAACCTCTGAATAATTTTTTGCCATTTTTAGTTTGGACCCTAAAACCTCTGAAAAACGTGTATTATATACACTACAAAACGAGCTGCTCGGGAGATCATGTCGGGTCCCGTTTCGAATCAACCCGATTTTGATACCACGTGACTGAGGTATCTTCAGGATGCTGCCTTCCTGATTTCATGGCCAAACGACAAGTATAAGTCGGTTTTACATATAAACGTGTTTTTGAAGTTGGGGTTGATGAACACACACCGGAACCTTTAAACGTTATCCGTTGTATCTCATATTTTGTGTAGACATTCCTACAGACCCTATGAAACCTCTGAATAATTTTTGGCCATTTTTATTTTGGACCCTAAAACCTCTGAAAAACGTGTATTATACACTACAAAACGAGCTGCTCGGGAGGTCATATCGGATCCCGTTTCGAATCAACCCGATTTTGATACCACGTGGCTGAGGTGTCTTCAGGATGATGCCTGCCTGATTTCATGGCCAAACGACAAGTATAAGTCGCTTTTACATAATAAACGTGTTTTTGAGGTTGGGGTTGATTAACACACACCAGAACCTTTAAACCTTCTCCGTTGCATCTCATATTTTGTGTAGACATTCCTACAGACCCTATGAAACCTCTGAATAATTTTTGGCCATTTTTATTTTGGACCCTAAAACCTCTGAAAAACGTGTATTATACACTACAAAACGAGCTGCTCGGGAGGTCATGTCGGATCCTGTTTCGAATCAACCCTATTTTGATACCACGTGGCTAGGGTGTCTTCAGGATGCTGCCTGCCTGATTTCATGGCCAAACGATAAGTATAAGTCGCTTTTACATAATAAACGTGTTTTTGAGGTTGGGGTTGATTAACACACACCAGAACCTTTAAACCTTCTCCGTTGCATCTCATATTTTGTGTAGACAATCCTATAGACCCTATGAAACATCTGAATAATTTTTGGCCATTTTTATTTTGGACCCTAAAACCTCTGAAAAACGTGTATTATACACTACAAAACGAGCTGCTCGGGAGGTCATGTCGGATCCCGTTTCGAATCAACCCGATTTTGATACCACGTGGCTGGGGTGTCTTCAGGATGCTGCCTGCCTGATTTCATGGCCAAACGATAAGTATAAGTCGCTTTTACATAATAAACGTGTTTTTGAGGTTGAGGTTGATTAACACACACCAGAACCTTTAAACCTTCTCCGTTGCATCTCATATTTTGTGTAGACATTCCTACAGACCCTATGAAACCTCTGAATAATTTTTGGCCATTTTTATTTTGGACCCTAAAACCTCTGAAAAACGTGTATTATACACTACAACACGAGCTGCTCGGGAGGTCATGTCGGATCCTGTTTCGAATCAACCCTATTTTGATACCACGTGGCTAGGGTGTCTTCAGGATGCTGCCTGCCTGATTTCATGGCCAAACGATAAGTATAAGTCGCTTTTACATAATAAACGTGTTTTTGAGGTTGGGGTTGATTAACACACACCAGAACCTTTAAACCTTCTCCGTTGCATCTCATATTTTGTGTAGACAATCCTACAGACCCTATGAAACATCTGAATAATTTTTGGCCATTTTTATTTTGGACCCTAAAACCTCTGAAAAACGTGTATTATACACAACAAAACGAGCTGCTCAGGAGGTCATGTCGAGTCCCGTTTCGAATCAAGCCGATTTTGATACCATGTGACTGAGGTATCTTCAGGATGCTGCCTTCCTGATTTCATGGCCAAACGACAAGTATAAGTCGCTTTTACATATAAACGTGTTTTAGAGGTTGGGGTTGATTAACACACACCAGAACCTTTAAACGTTCTCCGTTGCATCTCATATTTTGTGTAGACATTCCTACAGACCCTATGAGACCTCTGAATAATTTTTGGCCATTTTTATTTTGGACCCTAAAACCTCTGAATAACGTGTATTATACACAACAAAACGAGCTGCTCGGGAGATCATGTCGGGTCCCGTTTCGAATCAAGCCGATTTTGATACCACGTGACTGAGGTATCTTCAGGATGCTGCCTGCCTGATTTCATGGCCAAACGATAAGTATAAGTCGCTTTTAGATATAAACGTGTTTTTGAGGTTGGGGTTGATTAACACACACCAGAACCTTTAAACGTTCTCCGTTGCATCTCATATTTTGTGTAGACATTCCTACAGACCCTATGAAACCTCTGAATAATTTTTGTCCATTTTTATTTTGGACCCTAAAACCTCTGAAAAACGTGTATTATACACTACAAAACGAGCGGCTTGGGAGGTCATGTCGGATCCCGTTTCGAATCAACCCGATTTTGATACCACGTGGCTGGGGTGTCTTCAGGATGCTGCCTGCCTAATTTCATGGCCAAACGATAAGTATAAGTCGCTTTTACATAATAAACGTGTTTTTGAGGTTGGGGTTGATTAACACACACCAGAACCTTTAAACCTTCTCCATTGCATCTCATATTTTGTGTAGACATTCATACAGACCCTATGAAACCTCTGAATAATTTTTGGCCATTTTTATTTTGGACCCTAAAACCTCTGAAAAACGTGTATTATACACAACAAAACGAGTTGCTCAGGAGGTCATGTCGGGTCCCGTTTCGAATCAACCCGATTTTGATACCATGTGACTGAGGTATCTTCAGGATGCTGCCTTCCTGATTTCATGGCCAAACGACAAGTATAAGTCGCTTTTATATATAAACTTGTTTTTGAGGTTGGGGTTGATTAACACACACCAGAACCTTTAAACGTTCTCCGTTGCATCTCATATTTTGTGTAGACATTCCTACAGACCCTATGAGACCTCTGAATAATTTTTGGCCATTTTTATTTTGGACCCTAAAACCTCTGAATAACGTGTATTATACACAACAAAACGAGCTGCTCGGGAGATCATGTCGGGTCCCGTTTCGAATCAAGCCGATTTTGATACCACGTGACTGAGGTATCTTCAGGATGCTGCCTGCCTGATTTCATGGCCAAACGATAAGTATAAGTCGCTTTTAGATATAAACGTGTTTTTGAGGTTGGGGTTGATTAACACACACCAGAACCTTTAAACGTTCTCCGTTGCATCTCATATTTTGTGTAGACATTCCTACAGACCCTATGAAACCTCTGAATAATTTTAGGCCATTTTTATTTTGGACACTAAAACCTCTGAAAACGTGTATTATACACTACAAAACGAGCGGCTCGGGAGGTCATGTCGGATCCCGTTTCGAATCAACCCGATTTTGATACCACGTGGCTGGGGTATCTTCAGGATGCTGCCTGCCTAATTTCATGGCCAAACGATAAGTATAAGTCGCTTTTACATAATAAACGTGTTTTTGAGGTTGGGGTTGATTAACACACACCAGAACCTTTAAACCTTCTCCATTGCATCTCATATTTTGTGTAGACATTCATACAGACCCTATGAAACCTCTGAATAATTTTTGGCCATTTTTATTTTGGACCCTAAAACCTCTGAAAAACGTGTATTATACACAACAAAACGAGCTGCTCAGGAGGTCATGTCGGGTCCCGTTTCGAATCAAGCCAATTTTGATACCACGTGACTGAGGTATCTTTAGGATGCTGCCTTCCTGATTTCATGGCCAAACGACAAGTATAAGTCGCTTTTACATATAAACGTGTTTTTGAGGTTGGGGTTGATTAACACACACCAGAATCTTTAAACGTTCTCCGTTGCATCTCATATTTTGTGTAGACATTCCTACAGACCCTATGAGACCTCTGAATAATTTTTGGCCATTTTTATTTTGGACCCTAAAACCTCTGAAAAACGTGTGTTATACACAACAAAACGAGCTGCTCGGGAGGTCATGTCGGATCCTGTTTCGAATCAACCCGATTTTGATACCACGTTCCTAGGGTGTCTTAAGGATGCTGCCTGCCTGATTTCATGGCCAAACGACAAGTATAAGTCGCTTTTACATAATAAACGTGTTTTTGAGGTTGGGGTTGATTAACACACACCAGAACCTTTAAACCTTCTCCGTTGCATCTCATATTTTGTGTAGACATTCCTACAGACCCTATGAAACCTCTGAATAATTTTTGGCCATTTTTATTTTGGACCCTAAAACCTTTGAAAAACGTGTATTATACACAACAAAACGAGCTGCTCGGAAGATCATGTCGGGTCCCGTTTCGAATCAAGCCGATTTTGATAACACGTGACTGCGGTATCTTCAGGATGCTGCCTGCCTGATTTCATGGCCAAACGATAAGTACAAGTCGCTTTTACATAATAAACGTGTTTTTGAGGTTGGGGTTGATTAACACACACCAGAACCTTTAAACCTTCTCCGTTGCATCTCATATTTTGTGTAGACATTCATACAGACCCTATGAAACCTCTGAATAATTTTTGGCCATTTTTATTTTGGACCCTAAAACCTCTGAAAAACGTGTATTATACACAACAAAACGAGCTGCTCGGGAGATCATGTCGGGTCCCGTTTCGAATCAACCCGATTTTGATACCACGTGACTGAGGTATCTTCAGGATGCTGCCTTCCTTATTTCATGGCCAAACGACAAGTATAAGTCGGTTTTACATATAAACGTGTTTTTGAGGTTGGGGTTGATTAACACACACCAGAACCTTTAAACGTTCTCCGTTGTATCTCATATTTTGTGTAGACAAACCTACAGACCCTATGAAACATCTGAATAATTTTTGGCCATTTTTATTTTGGACCCTAAAACCTCTGAAAAACGTGTATTTATACACTACAAAACGAGCTGCTCGGGAGGTCATGTCGGATCCCGTTTCGGATCAAACCGATTTTGATACCACGTGGCTGGGGTGTCTTCAGGATGCTGCCTGCCTGATTTCATGGCCAAACGATAAGTATAAGTCGCTTTTACATAATAAACGTGTTTTTGAGGTTGGGGTTGATTAACACACACCAGAACCTTTAAACTGTCTCCGTTGCATCTCATATTTTGTGTAGACATTCCTACAGACCCTATGAAACCTCTGAATAATTTTTGGCCATTTTTATTTTGGACCCTAAAACCTTTGAAAAACGTGTATTATACACAACAAAACGAGCTGCTCGGAAGATCATGTCGGGTCCCGTTTCGAATCAAGCCGATTTTGATAACACGTGACTGCGGTATCTTCAGGATGCTGCCTGCCTGATTTCATGGCCAAACGATAAGTACAAGTCGCTTTTACATAATAAACGTGTTTTTGAGGTTGGGGTTGATTAACACACACCAGAACCTTTAAACCTTCTCCGTTGCATCTCATATTTTGTGTAGACATTCATACAGACCCTATGAAACCTCTGAATAATTTTTGGCCATTTTTATTTTGGACCCTAAAACCTCTGAAAAACGTGTATTATACACAACAAAACGAGCTGCTCGGGAGATCATGTCGGGTCCCGTTTCGAATCAACCCGATTTTGATACCACGTGACTGAGGTATCTTCAGGATGCTGCCTTCCTTATTTCATGGCCAAACGACAAGTATAAGTCGGTTTTACATATAAACGTGTTTTTGAGGTTGGGGTTGATTAACACACACCAGAACCTTTAAACGTTCTCCGTTGTATCTCATATTTTGTGTAGACAAACCTACAGACCCTATGAAACATCTGAATAATTTTTGGCCATTTTTATTTTGGACCCTAAAACCTCTGAAAAACGTGTATTTATACACTACAAAACGAGCTGCTCGGGAGGTCATGTCGGATCCCGTTTCGGATCAAACCGATTTTGATACCACGTGGCTGGGGTGTCTTCAGGATGCTGCCTGCCTGATTTCATGGCCAAACGATAAGTATAAGTCGCTTTTACATAATAAACGTGTTTTTGAGGTTGGGGTTGATTAACACACACCAGAACCTTTAAACTGTCTCCGTTGCATCTCATATTTTGTGTAGACATTCCTACAGACCCTATGAAACCTCTGAATAATTTTTGGCCATTTTTATTTTGGACACTAAAACCTCTGAAAAACGTGTATTATACACTACAAAACGAGCTGCTCGGGAGGTCATGTCGGATCCCGTTTCGAATCAACCCGATTTTGATACCACGTAGCTGGGGTGTCTTCAGGATGCTGCCTGCCTGATTTCATGGCCAAACGATAAGTATAAAACGCTTTTACATAATAAACGTGTTTTTGAGGTTGGAGTTGATTATCACACACCAGAACCTTTAAACCTTCTCCGTTGCATCTCATATTTTCTGTAGACATTCATACAGACCCTATGAAACCTCTGAATAATTTTTGGCCATTTTTATTTTGGACCCTAAAACCTCTGAAAAACGTGTATTATACACTACAAAACGAGCTGCTCGGGAGGTCATGTCGGATCCCGTTTCGAATCAACGCGATTCTGATACCACGTGGCTGGGGTGACTTCAGGATACTGTCTGCCTGATTTCATGGTCAAACGACAAGTATAAGTCGTTTTTACATAATAAACGTGCTTTTTGAGGTTGGGGTTGATTAACACACACCAGAACCTTTAAACGTTCTCCGTTGCATCTCATATTTTGTGTAGACATTCCTACAGACCCTATGAAACTTCTGAATAATTTTTGGTCATTTTTATTTTGGACCCTAAAACCTCTGAAAAACGTGTATTATACACAACAAAACGAGCTGCTTGGGAGATCACGTCGGGTCCCGTTTCGAATCAAGCCGATTTTGATACCACGTGACTGAGGTATCTTCAGGATGCTGCCTTCCTGATTTCATGGCCAAACGACAAGTATAAGTCGCTTTTACTTATAAACGTGTTTTTGAGGTTGGGGTTGATTAACACACACCAGAACCTTTAAACATTCTCCGTTGCATCTCATATTTTGTGTAGACTTTCCTACAGACCCTATGAAACATCTGAATAATTTTTGGCCATTTTTATTTTGGACCCTAAAACCTCTGAAAAACGTGTATTATACACAACAAAACGAGCTGCTCGGGAGATCATGTCGGGTCCGTTTCGAATCAAGCCGATTTTGATACCACGAGACTGAGGTATCTTCAGGATGCTGCCTTCCTGATTTCATGGCCAAACGACAACTATAAGTCCTTTTTACATGATAAACGTGTTTTCAGGTTGGGGTTGATTAACACACACCAGAACCTTTAAACGTTCTCCGTTGTATCTCATATTTTGTGTAGACATTCCTACAGACCCTATGAAACCTCTGAATAATAATTGGCCATTTTTATTTTGGACCCTAAAACCTCTGAAAAACGTGTATTATACACAACAAAACGAGCTGCTCGGGAGATCATGTCTGGTCCCGTTTCGCATCAAGCCGATTTTGATACCACGTGACTGAGGTAACTTCAAGATGCTGCCTTCCTGATTTCATGGCCAAACGACAAGTATAAGTCGCTTTTACATATAAACGTGTTTTTGAGGTTGGGGTTGATTAACACACACCAGAACCTTTAAACATTCTCCGTTGTATCTCATATTTTGTGTAGACATTCCTACAGACCCTATGAAACATCTGAATAATTTTTGGCCATTTTTATTTTGGACCCTAAAACCTCTGAAAAACGTATATTATACACAACAAAACGAGCTGCTCGGGAGATCATGTCGGGTCCCGTTTCGAATCAAGCTGATTTTGATACCACGTGGCTGGGATGTCTTCAAGATGCTGCCTGCCTGATTTCATGGCCAAACGACAAGTATAAGTCGCTTTTACATAATAAACGTGCTTTTTGAGGTTGGGGTTGATTAACACACACCAGAACGTTTAAACCTTCTCCGTTGCATCTCATATTTTGTGTAGACATTCCTACAGACCCTATGAAACCTCTGAATAATTTTTGGCTATTTTTATTTTGGACCCTAAAACCTCTGAAAAACGTGTATTATACACAACAAAACGAGCTGCTCGGGAGATCATGTCGGGTCCCGTTTCGAATCAACCCGATTTTGATACCACGTGACTGAGGTATCTTCAGGATGCTGCCTTCCTGATTTCATGGCCAAACGACAAGTATAAGTCGGTTTTACATATAAACGTGTTTTTGAAGTTGGGGTTGATGAACACACACCAGAACCTTTAAACGTTCTCCGTTGTATCTCATATTTTGTGTAGACAATCCTACAGACCCTATGAAACATCTGAATAATTTTTGGCCATTTTTATTTTGGACCCTAAAACCTCTGAAAAACGTGTATTATACACTACAAAACGAGCTGCTAGGGAGGTCATGTCGGATCCCGTTTCGAATCAACCCGATTTTGATACCACGTGGCTGGGGTGTCTTCAGGATGCTGCCTGCCTGATTTCATGGCGAAACGATAAGTATAAGTCGCTTTTACATAATAAACGTGTTTTTGAGGTTGGGGTTGATTAACACACACCAGAACCTTTAAACCTTCTTCGTTGCATCTCATATTTTGTGTACACATTCATACAGACCCTATGAAACCTCTGAATAATTTTTTGCCATTTTTATTTTGGACCCTAAAACCTCTGAAAAACGTGTATTATATACACTACAAAACGAGCTGCTCGGGAGATCATGTCGGGTCCCGTTTCGAATCAACCCGATTTTGATACCACGTGACTGAGGTATCTTCAGGATGCTGCCTTCCTGATTTCATGGCCAAACGACAAGTATAAGTCGGTTTTACATATAAACGTGTTTTTGAAGTTGGGGTTGATGAACACACACCGGAACCTTTAAACGTTCTCCGTTGTATCTCATATTTTGTGTAGACATTCCTACAGACCCTATGAAACCTCTGAATAATTTTTGGCCATTTTTATTTTGGACCCTAAAACCTCTGAAAAACGTGTATTATACACTACAAAACGAGCTGCTCGGGAGGTCATATCGGATCCCGTTTCGAATCAACCCGATTTTGATACCACGTGGCTGGGGTGTCTTCAGGATGATGCCTGCCTGATTTCATGGCCAAACGACAAGTATAAGTCGCTTTTACATAATAAACGTGTTTTTGAGGTTGGGGTTGATTAACACACACCAGAACCTTTAAACCTTCTCCGTTGCATCTCATATTTTGTGTACACATTCCTACAGACCCTATGAAACCTCTGAATAATTTTTGGCTATTTTTATTTTGGACCCTAAAACCTCTGAAAAACGTGTATTATACACAACAAAACGAGCTGCTCGGGAGATCATGTCGGGTCCCGTTTCGAATCAACCCGATTTTGATACCACGTGACTGAGGTATCTTCAGGATGCTGCCTTCCTGATTTCATGGCCAAACGACAAGTATAAGTCGGTTTTACATATAAACGTGTTTTTGAAGTTGGGGTTGATGAACACACACCAGAACCTTTAAACGTTCTCCGTTGTATCTCATATTTTGTGTAGACAATCGTACAGACCCTATGAAACATCTGAATAATTTTTGGCCATTTTTATTTTGGACCCTAAAACCTCTGAAAAACGTGTATTATACACTACAAAACGAGCTGCTCGGGAGGTCATGTCGGATCCCGTTTCGAATCAACCCGATTTTGATACCACGTGGCTGGGGTGTCTTCAGGATGCTGCCTGCCTGATTTCATGGCCAAACGATAAGTATAAGTCGCTTTTACATAATAAACGTGTTTTTGAGGTTGGGGTTGATTAACACACACCAGAACCTTTAAACCTTCTCCGTTGCATCTCATATTTTGTGTACACATTCATACAGACCCTATGAAACCTCTGAATAATTTTTTGCCATTTTTATTTTGGACCCTAAAACCTCTGAAAAACGTGTATTATATACACTACAAAACGAGCTGCTCGGGAGATCATGTCGGGTCCCGTTTCGAATCAACCCGATTTTGATACCACGTGACTGAGGTATCTTCAGGATGCTGCCTTCCTGATTTCATGGCCAAACGACAAGTATAAGTCGGTTTTACATATAAACGTGTTTTTGAAGTTGGGGTTGATGAACACACACCGGAACCTTTAAACGTTCTCCGTTGTATCTCATATTTTGTGTAGACATTCCTACAGACCCTATGAAACCTCTGAATAATTTTTGGCCATTTTTATTTTGGACCCTAAAACCTCTGAAAAACGTGTATTATACACTACAAAACGAGCTGCTCGGGAGGTCATATCGGATCCCGTTTCGAATCAACCCGATTTTGATACCACGTGGCTGGGGTGTCTTCAGGATGATGTCTGCCTGATTTCATGGCCAAACGACAAGTATAAGTCGCTTTTACATAATAAACGTGTTTTTGAGGTTGGGGTTGATTAACACACACCAGAACCTTTAAACCTTCTCCGTTGCATCTCATATTTTGTGTAGACATTCCTACAAACCCTATGAAACCTCTGAATAATTTTTGGCCATTTTTATTTTGGACCCTAAAACCTCTGAAAAACGTGTATTATACACTACAAAACGAGCTGCTCGGGAGGTCATGTCGGATCCTGTTTCGAATCAACCCTATTTTGATACCACGTGGCTAGGGTGTCTTCAGGATGCTGCCTGCCTGATTTCATGGCCAAACGATAAGTATAAGTCGCTTTTACATAATAAACGTGTTTTTGAGGTTGGGGTTGATTAACACACACCAGAACCTTTAAACCTTCTCCGTTGCATCTCATATTTTGTGTAGATATTCCTACAGACCCTATGAAACCTCTGAATAATTTTTGGCCATTTTTATTTTGAACCCTAAAACTTCTGAAAAACGTGTATTATACACTACAAAACGAGCTGTTCGGGAGGTCATGTCCGATCCCGTTTCGAATCAACCCGATTTTATACCACTTGGCTGGGGTGTCTTCAGGATGCTGCCTGCCTGATTTCATGGCCAAACGACAAGTATAATTCCTTTTTACTTTATAAACGTGTTTTCAGGTTTGGGTTGATTAACACACACCAGAACACCAAACGTTATCCGTTGCTCCTCATATTTTGAGTAGAGGTTTCAACAGACCCTATGGAATCTCCGAACAATTTTTGCCGTTTTTATTTTGGACCCTAAAACCTCTGAAAAACGTGTATTATACACTACAAAAACAAGCTGCTCGGGAGGTCATGTCAGGTCCCGTTTCGAATCAAACCGATTTTGATACCACGTGACTAGGGTATCTTCAGGATGCTGTCTGCCTGATTTCATGATCAAACAACAAGTATAAATCGCTTTTACATGATAAACGTGTTTTTGAGGCTGGGGTTGATTAAATGATTAACACACACCGGAACCTTGAAACGTTCTCCGTTGCATCTCATATTTTGTGTAGACATTACTACAGACCCTATGAAACCTCCGAATAATTTTCGGCCATTTTTATTTTGGACCCTAAAACCTCTGAAAAACGTGTATTATACACTACAAAACGAGCTGCTCGGGAGGTCATGTCCGATCCCGTTTCGAATCAACCCGATTTTATACCACTTGGCTGGGGTTGATTAACACACACCAGAACCTTTAAACCTTCTCCGTTGCATCTCATATTTTGTGTACACATTCATACAGACCCTATGAAACCTCTGAATAATTTTTTGCCATTTTTATTTTGGACCCTAAAACCTCTGAAAAACGTGTATTATATACACTACAAAACGAGCTGCTCGGGAGATCATGTCGGGTCCCGTTTCGAATCAACCCGATTTTGATACCACGTTACTGAGGTATCTTCAGGATGCTGCCTTCCTGATTTCATGGCCAAACGACAAGTATAAGTCGGTTTTACATATAAACGTGTTTTTGAAGTTGGGGTTGATGAACACACACCGGAACCTTTAAACGTTCTCCGTTGTATCTCATATTTTGTGTAGACATTCCTACAGACCCTATGAAACCTCTGAATAATTTTTGGCCATTTTTATTTTGGACCCTAAAACCTCTGAAAAACGTGTATTATACACTACAAAACGAGCTGCTCGGGAGGTCATATCGGATCCCGTTTCGAATCAACCCGATTTTGATACCACGTGGCTGGGGTGTCTTCAGGATGATGCCTGCCTGATTTCATGGCCAAACGACAAGTATAAGTCGCTTTTACATAATAAACGTGTTTTTGAGGTTGGGGTTGATTAACACACACCAGAACCTTTAAACCTTCTCCGTTGCATCTCATATTTTGTGTAGACATTCCTACAGACCCTATGAAACCTCTGAATAATTTTTGGCCATTTTTATTTTGGACCCTAAAACCTCTGAAAAACGTGTATTATATACACTACAAAACGAGCTGCTCGGGAGGTCATGTCGGATCCTGTTTCGAATCAACCCTATTTTGATACCACGTGGCTAGGGTGTCTTCAGGATGCTGCCTGCCTGATTTCATGGCCAAACGATAAGTATAAGTCGCTTTTACATAATAAACGTGTTTTTGAGGTTGGGGTTGATTAACACACACCAGAACCTTTAAACCTTCTCCGTTGCATCTCATCTTTTGTGTAGATATTCCTACAGACCCTATGAAACCTCTGAATAATTTTTGGCCATTTTTATTTTGAACCCTAAAACTTCTGAAAAACGTGTATTATACACTACAAAACGAGCTGCTCGGGAGGTCATGTCCGATCCCGTTTCGAATCAACCCGATTTTATACCACTTGGCTGGGGTGTCTTCAGGATGCTGCCTGCCTGATTTCATGGCCAAACGACAAGTATAATTCCTTTTTACTTTATAAACGTGTTTTCAGGTTTGGGTTGATTAACACACACCAGAACACCAAACGTTATCCGTTGCTCCTCATATTTTGAGTAGAGGTTTCAACAGACCCTATGGAATCTCCGAACAATTTTTGCCGTTTTTATTTTGGACCCTAAAACCTCTGAAAAACGTGTATTATACACTACAAAAACAAGCTGCTCGGGAGGTCATGTCAGGTCCCGTTTCGAATCAAACCGATTTTGATACCACGTGACTAGGGTATCTTCAGGATGCTGTCTGCCTGATTTCATGATCAAACAACAAGTATAAATCGCTTTTACATGATAAACGTGTTTTTGAGGCTGGGGTTGATTAAATGATTAACACACACCGGAACCTTGAAACGTTCTCTGTTGCATCTCATATTTTGTGTAGACATTACTACAGACCCTATGAAACCTCCGAATAATTTTCGGCCATTTTTATTTTGGACCCTAAAACCTCTGAAAAACGTGTATTATACACAACAAAACGAGCTACTCGGGAGATCATGTCGGGTCCCGTTTCGAATCAAGCCGATTTTGATACCACGTGACTGAGGTATCTTCAGGATGCTGCCTGCCTGATTTCATGGCCAAACGACAAGTATAAGTCCTTTTTACGTGATAAACGTGTTTTCAGGTTGGGGTTGATTAACACACACCAGAACCCCAAACGTTATCCGTTGCTCCTCATATTTTGTGTAGAGGTTTCTACAGACCCTATGAAATCTCCGAACAATTTTCGCCGTTTTTATTTTGGACCCTAAAACCTCTGAAAAACGTGTATTATACATTACAAAAACGAGCTGCTCGGGAGGTCATGTCAGGTCCCGTTTCGAATCAACCCGATTTTAATACTACGTGGCTGGGGTGTCTTCAGGATGCTGCCTGCCTGATTTCATGGCCAAACGACAAGTATAAGTCGTTTTTACGTGATAAACGTTTTTTTGAGGTTGGGGTTGATTAACACACACCGAAACCCCCAAACTTTCTCCGTTGTTCCTCATATTTTTTCTAGAGATTCCTACCGACCCTATGAAACCTCCGAACAATTTACGGTCATTTTTATTTTGGACCCCAAAACCTCTGAAAAAACGTGTATTATACACTACAAAACGAGCTACTCGGGAGGTCATGTCAGATCCCGTTTCGAATCAACCCGATTCTGATACCACGTGGCTGGGGTGTCTTCAGGATGCTGCCTGCCTGATTTCATGGCTAAACGACAAGTATAAGTCGCTTTTACATAATAAACGTGTTTTTGAGGTTGGGGTTGATTAACACACACCAGAACCTTTAAACGTCCTCCGTTGCATCTCATATTTTGTGTAGACATTCCTACAGACCCTATGAAACCTCTGAATAATTTTCGGCCATTTTTATTTTGGACCCTAAAACCTCTGAAAAACGTGTATTATACACAACAAAACGAGCTGCTCGGGAGATCATGTCGGGTCCCGTTTCGAATCAGGCCAATTTTGATACCACATGACTGAGGTATCTTTGGGATGCTGCCTTCCTGATTTCATGGCCAAACGACAAGTATAAGTTCTTTTTACATGATAAACGTGTTTTCAGGTTGGGGTTGATTAACACACACCAGAACCCCAAACGTTATCCGTTGCTCCTCATATTTTGAGTAGAGGTTTCTACAGACCCTATGAAATCTCCGAACAATTTTTGCCGTTTTTATTTTGGACTCTAAAACCTCTGAAAAACGTGTATTATACACTACAAAAACGAGCTGCTCGGGAGGTCATGTTAGGTCCCGTTTGGAATCAACCCGATTTTGATACCACGTGTATTATACTTCTCGTTTGGCCGCGAAATTGGACAGGGGACAACCTGAAGACACCCTTGTCACGTGGTATGAAAATCAGGTCGTTTCGAAACCGGACCAAATATGACATCCGCTAGCGGCTCGACGTTTATGCTACATTAAGCACTCTTCCGGAGCGATTTTGGGGTCCGAAATGAAAGTAGCGAAAAAAATCTAAAAAAATTCCGGGGTTTGCATCTGGTCGGTAGGAGTATCTCCACAAAATATGAGGAGCAACGGAGAACGTTTTGGGGTTACGATGTGTGTTAAACCGTCCCTATCTAAAAACTTGTTTATCATGTGAAAGTACTTTATACTTTTCGTTTGGCCCCGAAATCGGACAGGGGACAACCTGAGGACACCATTGTCACGTGGTATGAAAATCAGGTCGTTTCGAAACCGGACCAAATATGACATCCGCTAGCGGCTCGACGTTTATGCTAACATTAAGCACTCTTCCGGAGCGATTTTGGGGTCCGAAATGAAAGTAGCGAAAAAAATCTAAAAAAATTCCGGGGTTTGCATCTGGTCGGTAAGAGTATCTCCACAAAATATGATGAGCAACGGAGAACGTTTGGGGGTTACGGTGTGTGTTAAACCGTCCCTATCTGAAAACTCGTTTATCATGTAAAAGCGCTTTATACTTCTCGTTTGGCCCCGAAATCGGACAGGGGACAACCTGAAGACACCCTTGTCACGTGGTATGAAAATCAGGTCGTTTCGAAACCGGACCAAATATGACCTCCGCTAGCGGCTCGACGTTTATGCTACATTAAGCACTCTTCCGGAGCGATTATGGGGTCCGAAATGAAAGTAGCGAAAAAAATCTAAAAAAATTCCGGGGTTTGCATCTGGTCGGTAGGAGTATCTCCACAAAATATGAGGAGCAACGGAGAACGTTTGGGGGTTACAGTGTGTGTTAAACCGTCCCTATCTGAAAACTCGTTTATCATGTAAAAGCACTTTATACTTCTCGTTTGGCCCCGAAATCGGACAGGGGACAACCTGAAGACACCCTTGTCACGTGTTATGAAAATCAGGTCGTTTCGAAACCGGATCAAATATGACCTCCGCTAGCGGCTCGACGTTTATGCTACATGAAGCACTCTTCCGGAGCGATTTTGGGGTTCGAAATGAAAGTAGCGAAAAAAATCTAAAAAAATTCCGGGTTTGCATTTGGTCGGTAGGAATGTCTCCATAAAATATGAGGAGCAACGGAGAACGTTTGGGGGTTACGGTGTGTGTTAAACCGCCCCTATCTGAAAACTCGTTTATCATGTAAAAGCACTTTATACTTCTCGTTTGGCTGTGAAATCGGACAGGGAGCAACCTGAAGACACCCTTGTCACACGTGGTATGAAAATCAAGTCGTTTCGAAATCGGACCAAATATGATCTTCGCTAGTGGCTCGACGTTTATGCCTACCCGCTTTCATGGCCAAACGACAAAAATAAATCGCTTTTACATGATAAACGTGCTTTAGGTTGGAGTTGATTCACACACACCGAACCCCAAACATACTCCGTTGCTCATTTTTTGTGGACATTCGTACAAACCTGATGAAAACTCCGTACAATTTTGTGTAAGCGTGTTATACTTGTCTATCGTGTAAAAACGTGTTATACTTGTTTGGGCAGAGTTGTGTATTATATTGTTTCTAAACTGAAGGGACTAATGGTTAAAGTGAGTACAAAATATTATAAAAGACGGTTTCTCAAAAATTTATGGAGAAACAGCATAAAAGGTGCCTTACCGTAGTGGGCGTAGTCATTACAACGACATTTAATGCGGCAAAATTACAGTAAATGGCTAAAAGAGCCAGTAATCTGAGCACAAAAATGAGTAGTTAGCTAGCTCAAATGAGTAACCAAATATGACCTCATAAAAGATCTTCAAATAAACTTTAGCCCCAGTTTCTTTCTCGAGAGTGAACAAGGAAAGACACTCTTTCTAATTTTTGAGAGGGGCTTTCTTTTGTCTGTCTGATATTCTCGCCGGAGCATCTGAATGCGACTTGAATCGCCCTCTTCCCCCTTCGTCTATCTCCTGCACAACATACAATTACAATTTAAATACATCTATTCTGTAAGCAATGGTGGGTTCCAACTTCCAAAGATGAGTTCATTCACTTGAGCAGAAAAAAATCTAAAAAGAAATCCCTGAATCGTTTACTTCAACACTTCACTTTGACTACTTGATGCTTGTCCGACATGATTGACAGGACACGAAATTGGGACATTTTTCGGTCACATAATCGCAGTCTTGAACACCACATCACGTCCAGGATTTGCGGTCAAATCGCATTAACATAATTGATAAAGCTTTCGACTAAAAATGCAGATATTACACTAACCTTCTTCTTAACAATTTGCACAACATCCTCATCCCCAAGGGCATGAGAGAGTCCACAGTGCTGAGGATAGTGTCTCGCACTCGTGCCCCATACAAGTGCATACTTTAGATCTTTGACCAAAGTTCTGTGTATATGATTGCAGAAATCCTCAACCGTGCAGCCACCGCGGTCCTAGAGGCAGATAAGAAGTCGAAAATATTCAGAGTCAACCTAAGCAGTCCCGTCTTATAGCGAGTTCACCCGGTTCTTGGAACCGGGGCCCAGCTTGTAAGAGGGCCTCATTAGCAGAACATCACATATATGTATATGACTATGAATTGTAACAGGCTGGAATTTAAACTTTCTTTTGGTACTGAACACAAGCATTATAGATTTTGTTTTTGGGTTTATACACAAACATGAACGAGTCTTGAATGAGATGGTCTCGCGTGAGAACAATCCATATCCCAATCCAAATCCAAATGTATTTCTCAATTTATCAAAAGATTAATGGGTTGGGTTGGACATAGACTCACATCTAAGACAGTCCCATAATTTATTATATCATGACATACCATTGAAAGAACCACAGGCTCAGAGAAATCTGGTTGCTGGCCCTGAGGCTTTGTATAAACTCTAACTAATCCCATCTCCTCCCACATCTTTGCCAGCAGTCTGTCCAAATTAAGCTGTTCATGAAACAAAAGAAATGGAACGTCAGTATCGATCAAAATTAACGCCCAACTAATATCTGAGGAGTGGAGTCCCCAAATCCAGAATCAGATAAGAACATTGCTTCATGCTAATTGTTCATCAGACACAAATATATGCTTCATCAGACTCAATCAAATTTCAAGAGTGACTGGACTATATGCTGCGCCATCAGGCTGCCTGACTACTATGTTTGATATTTGAATGGAGGAAAAAAATCAGAATGGTACCCTCATATTGGCACTAATGACGATGGAATTTGGCTGCCTGGCTAGCCTGTCAACATCATCGATACCAACAACATCTATCTTGTTGTATACATATACACATTTTATATATTTACGGTTCCCTTCAATCATATCAATGAGATCATCAACTGAAGCATCCTCACGAAATAACACCTGCAGCAAGAACCAAACATCAAGGGAAAACCACAAGAACAGTTTACATCGCAACTTCTAAGGATTCCCGTAATAATTACCCTTATACCAAGCACGCCCTGAGAAAACATGACTTATTTAAACAGGTTGACTTTGGTAGCTGAACCGAACTCTATATTAGGTTCCGAATGTGATAATACCTCTGCATTATGGATTTTATATTCGTGGAGAATCTGATAGCAAAGCTTCTCATCAACATGGGTCAAAGGCATTGTGCTGTTGAATGAAATCCCCCCAGTCTTCTTCTTCTTGAAGTAAATCTGATAATGAGTCACAAGTGAGAACCAAGAGCAAGAGATATATAGTTAAAGGTATACTTACTCGTACTGAGTTGAAGTCAATAATTGTCAATTACATTTAAAAAAAAAAAAAAAAAAAAAAAAAAAAAAAAAAAAACATATTGCATCATCATCATTGGGTACATATGTGAACAGCGGGAAAGCACCATAAGAGCATTTCCTTGTCTATGTAAACATTAAAGCTACAAGTTCAAGGATCATTCGACTGAAGCAAGATCTGCAAAATATTACTCCGTAGCATGCAGTAGAAAAGACCCCAACGGTGTAGGACCCGAATAAAACGAAGGACAAACCAATTTGTGATTCATCCATACAAAAAAAGCTAGATGAATCAAACAGAAAATGGCGGAAAGTATTCAAAAGTATTGGCAGTATTTTCCAAAATATTCCCGGATAATTAAACTTGGAAGTTATTTAGCTCAATAAGAAAAGAGTGGGTTACATTAGGGGGCCTCTTGTTGAGACGCAGTCCCACGGCTTCCAGTTCCCTCGTCAATATTTGTCGATGCCCCTCACTCTACAGCAAGAAAAAGGCAAAATAAGAAAACTTGTGTCAGAAAACAATGAAGTAATAAAACAAAATACTGAGATACAAAAGCCCCTTTGATGGGGGTGGGAGAATCTCCCACATTTAACATAATGAATTTCTAGTTTCTAAAGGGAAAAATTCAGTGTAAAATCATGGAGTAGTATCAATCAAGGTGCAAGGTGAAGGCGCCCATACAGGTGGCATCATAATTGCTTTTGTTAAAAGGTTCTCACAATAACATAGACTTTTACTACTTGTCAAAAAGCAGAGAGAAAAACACATAGGCCTTACTGAAACAAGCATCAACAGTTTCAGTCACTTACTTTTGAAGCATCAAGAACCATAAGTACAAGATCAGATGATTTGGCCACAGCAATAACCTGAAAGAAGAAAAGTTCTCAAATATCTAAATTTACCAAAAACCACTTAACGTCTACAATTACCAGACATGCAGTTACAGAAAACAATATCATGCACGGTGATTTTGATAATAATTGAGCTTCCAGAAGATCCAGATGTTCACCATTTATCAGTGGGATCAAGTGACCATCTATCAAAGAACTAAAATTCACATGCAGTAGCACTAGAGCTGTTCCATTTACCTGCCTTCCACGCCCCTTCCCTTCAGAAGCACCCTCAATAATTCCAGGCAAATCAAGCAGCTGAATTTTGGTGTCATTGTAGTGAATGATTCCCGGGATGCATGTAAGGGTTGTAAATTCATAAGAAGCGGCTTCCGAATGAGTTCCAGTCAGTGTGGTTAGAAGCGTAGATTTTCCCACACTGCAGAAAGAAAGAAAGAGACTAATGTCATGTGTGTGAATTGTGATAGTTTCATTCATCCAAGATTCCAAGTATTTAGTTATTTACCACCCATAAAGTACAACAAAATAATCTGGCAATCGGAAAACACAATGCCAAAAGCCATTTTAATTTAATCGAATATATGTTTCTAGATAGATAACCTTGGAAAACCGATAAGCGCGACACGCCCATGACCAAACTTTGTAACTTCAAAACCCTCTCCTCCTCCACTGGATCCCTAATTAAAAGTTCAACAAGCAATTAGAAACAAGTATGAAACAAGACCATACCGAAAAACAAGAGTACGCCTGAAAATGGAAAACATGATTAAACAATTCAAAAGCTCACAAAATAGAAACTCACATTTCACATTATAAAACAATAGAGACTCCTTTAGGCATTTTGACTTGACTATGCCATTTTGGCACCCTCTTTTAGGGCTTTGTTTGATCGCTAATTCATGACTTTAGCCCATTTTTTCACTCATTTTAACTAATGATGTGTACTTAGCCTCAGAAGATTGATTTTCTTGTTCTCGGGTCATTTTGGTGACATTTACGCCCTTTTTGTAAGATGGCAACATCAAGAAGAAATGAAGAATGCTGGGAGCAAAGAGTCAAAGTCAAGCAAGAACATCGCTAAGAAGCAATTCAAGTCAGAAGATTAAAGCCAAAGTCAGATACAAGAATCATCCACGCACAGCTCACCTTCAAACGACGACGATATCTGGAGTTCTAAACCTCAAATTGTGGTGATAAAAGTTGAAGGTGAAAGCTTATCTTCTTAGCTTTCCAACGAGAGGTCAAAAGCCAAAACCCACCAAAAAAAACAACACAGCTATAGACCTCCGCTAGCGTAATTTCACAAGACATACTTCTGGATCATAGCATGAATTTTGGGCTTTATTCTCTTTGCTTTTAGACCCATGGCATGTATAAATAGAATTTTTCAGGATTTATCGTCCCAAGCTTCATTGACATATTCTGCGGTTTCTTAGGAGGAGAATTTGGGTAACTAGAGATCTAGCTGGTAAGTAGCAAGTAATCAACTTTTGTAGATCTTAATCTTTCCCGTATTGCAATCAATCTTTTAGTGGTATTTTCTTCAATCTCTTGCCTTTATTTTTATTGTTCTTAGTCTTCTTGTTTTCCTTAGTTTATCTCAAAAGAAATCGTCCATTGACGTACGTGTATAAAGGCAAACATGAAGAATCAAATAGAACGGAGGAAGTATTAAAACAAAATCAAAATCACTGTGATTTATGTAGAACATAAACCAAACGACTTGGGATTTTGAACAAAGTGAGTAGACCGAAGTATGTTATAGAAAAGTTAGCATTGATGATTACATACTTTCGGAGGCTCTAACAACTGTGTCCTCAGCTTTGCTATCTTTGCTTTGAGTTGCCCCAGATGATATTCTGCAACGAAAATAGTTTAAGAACCTCAAGCAAAGCACAAAAAACAGATACAGTTGTGAATCATAATGGACATAACAACCCAAATAAACATTCTACAAAGAATCAAATGCTATTACGGCCTGCTTAATTTCAACATCTCCACGAGCAGCAACTAGCAAAAAGCCAATGACACTATATATAGAAGCTAAAAGGGACTGTATCAGCAATACAGGAGTAACTAGACAAAGGAAAGGCGACACAGGATGTAAATTATTATATACATTTCTGTTTCAACATACTGACAGCCACGAATTACCACTCGGTCAAAAACAAAGACAAGCCAACAAAAATAACCGTACACCATAAAATCATGCAAGATCTGCACCAAGAAATACACACCTGTGGCTTTATTCTTTTGTGTCCGAGCCATCTCGGCTTCAATTTCCTTGATCCTTTCAATGATCCCCATTGTTCCTGGATTTCTGGAGCTCCAACACTTGACTTAGTCGCCGTGTCTTTTATTCTACGAGTATCACATTCAAAAGGACATGAAACTTCGTTTTAGACCGAAAAATTAAAAAAACCAGACACTCCAACACCGTGTCGTGTAGATACTTGAGAGAAGTAACTAATGATATATATAGCCACGTCTATTAACTGGAAAAGGAATATCGCTCCACGAAATTCTCTCAAAACGACTTAATTCAAACACAAATTCCTATTCTTCATGTGAGACGGTTTCACAATACGTCTCACTCTCACATAGGAGAAGGTTACTGCTGTAAGAAATCTGAATTTCAACTAATGGCATGCCCAATCCAATCATTCAACTAATGATATTCATTGAGCTTACGAAGTTATTAGTTCAACAAATCAAGAACAAGATGAAGATACACTAATTGCATTATCGCAATCGTTAGTATGTTAATCAACAATCGAGAAAACCCCCAAATCAATTAGAACAAACAAACTGTAATTCCGTTACTAAAATCATAGACTAAATCAATTAGATGAATTAAAATGAGGTATGAAGAGAAAGGTCATACCGTTAATTGAGTGATTGAGTAGAGGCGATGAGATGAGATGAGATTTGCGGTGGACGGAGGAGATAGAGGAGAGGGGTTTTTCAAGTTCGAGGAATTAGGGATTTTTGACCTAAATAGATTCCTAATTATCGTAAATCGATAAGACGCGATTTTTGTACTTATAACGGATATAATCACTCTCTAGTCGTATGGGGCTTATCGACTGGTACAAGTAATTTTTAATCTTCTTTTACCAATTTTAAAATCGGTTTTTTTAATTGACAATATTATTATATTCGTTCATTTTTTTACTCCGTAACAATTTGACACCGACTACATTTTTTACCAATTTGTCGCTCGAGAACCACTTTTTTTACCAATCCGTTACCTTAGAACCACTTTTTTTTTTACCTATTTGGTCATTTGGCCAAGAGAAAATGAAGGCTACTTTGTAGGTTGCACACATTGACACGGACACATATTGGACACGGGTCACGGTGCTGAAAAATTAGTTAGAA
This sequence comes from Agrostemma githago, assembly GCA_958450325.1. Lineage (NCBI taxonomy): Eukaryota > Viridiplantae > Streptophyta > Magnoliopsida > Caryophyllales > Caryophyllaceae > Agrostemma > Agrostemma githago. Next base: position 130,927 of record OY288249.1, read on the forward strand.
TTAGTGACAATTAAGAGTGCAAGAACAACATCCAACATTAGCTCAAGTTTGTTTGTTACTTACAAAAACCAACCTTGACCTCCCATACTCCTATTATTTAGGTTATTTACATGAGTTGAGTTGAGATATAGTCAGAGTTTCTCCCTTCTCCTTTTAATTTACACTTGACCTCCCATATTCCCTGCTTACTTTGAATGTCTGCCCATTTAACTCTGCAAGCTCCCTCACTTTCACCAAAATAGGAGTCGGAATCGGCATAGGGGCCTTTGACCGAGGATTCATCTACATGCATCAATCACCACATTTCAGTAAAAACTTTCATCACTCTCGTAAAACGCCACTTATCTTGACTGGTTTTCATGTGTTTTTCTCTTCTTTACTTTTCATTATTCTACGTGTCAGTAAACATTCATACGATGAATTGGGATCAAGGCTAGGGCGGAAGAGAGAAAACTGTACCCCTTTTTCTGCCGGCGTGTTACACGAGCTAGCTTTCAAGAGGTTCCTCCACTTGTCCTGTCAATTTCAACACTCAGATTAACGATGTGGACTGAACTTTGATCAGACACGACAAGAATTCAGAATGTTTACCTTTAGATCAACAGCCGTACGATATGAATAAGATGAAAAGGACAGGCGTTTGATTTCAGACCAGCGACCAGGTCCGAACCTTGAAACACCATCTACGAGCTTCATAACTTCTGTAAGAGTCCAAGCTCGATGGTGTTTCCTTCTCATTCCACTCTTTGTCGTCGGAATATTTGCAACATTGTCATTGGAGCTCGTGCCAGCTGCGGTATCTCGGGAGGTACACCCTCCTGAATCCTCCTCACCTTTTGGCTCTCTATCTCGTGAACCGTCTGATATAGCTACGCTTTGTTTCTCTACCAGATCTTCACAACCCATCTGTGGATGATAATCAAATATTCCGGGATCAAGCCAATTGTAAAGATACCCTTATTCAATCTCTTATATACTTCTATAATTATCTAACTATCCTAAACTAATTGCAAATTACTGAAAGATTCAAAAAGCAAAATATATTAATGCGCAGGAGTTCTTTCGGCTTACCATATCCTCAGACGGAGCAGATCTAGCGTCCACAATTTCAGCCTTGCTGCTGGTGTCAGGTTGAGGATTATTTAGTGCATGTGAACTCTCGTTGGTTTTACTCGTCAAAGCCGCATCACTGGTACTGAATTTCTAGAGACAAGAAAAGAAAAGAAAAAACATAGATATGGAAGTCCAACAAATAACCATGTGTTTGGCTAGGTAGAGAAAACTTACCAAGAGGGTCATGATGCTTTGCCTTGGGCGACATCTTCGAACCCGGGAAACGTACGGAACCTGCACACCAGATCCTCCAATCGAATCACGTCTGGTCACAAAAGCACCTGTATTGGCACCCCAAGCAGTCTTGATCACAGAGCTCGATGGAAACTTGTCATGTTCATTGCGCTTGGATGGGGATATCGACTTTCCAGAAGGGTCGTTATTTGTTTCTTCATCAGATAATTCTTCTATATATCGCTTTGTTGGCTTTCGGACTCTTTTTGCAGCTCTATGATCAAGGCTATCGTCACTTCTGTAGCCAGAATCTGCAAGACGACTCTTGAATGCTGTATCATCCACCACAACTTTTCTTGGATTGGAGAGTGAGCCTGAGTTGGCAGACAATTCATCCCTTCCACTGCCGTCTTCTCCTGCTATTGAATCCTCGCAGACCATGGTTTTGCAGAAATCATCCACTTCATTCAAAAGCTTCCCGTTGCTGATCACAAACCTTGTCATCGATACATCACAAGATTTAGTCAACCCCATAGCAATTCTCCGCTTAAGCCAGATCTTGTCTTTGACAGAAGTTTTACGTCCGAATGTAGCTCTGAAAGTTTCCTGAAGCTCTCGAATAGTTAATTTATCCAAATCAATCTCACCCTCCAACAACGAGAAATTAGGTCGCAAGTCAAGATCCGTCCCATCCTTAATCTTCTCGGACATATCGGGTGTGGAATTTAAAACCGTTGTGCATAAAGACTTCTGCAAGACAATGTCATATTTTAAAACAAATATCAGAACTCTCATTGTTGATTTTTTATTACACCATGCAAGTAGAACGAGTGAAAAAATTCACACCTTACGGGATTTCACACTATCTTCATCAACTTCTTCATTCTTGATTAGTAGAGGGCCTAAATGACACAATATGATCACAATCAAAACGGGCACTTGAAAGCAATTATCATCATGCAGTTTGAAAGTACACCGTGGATTATTGTACAAAAAGAACGCATTGATTCAACCCATTAAATTGTATCAAAACGGTAAATGTTCCACGGTAATAGTTCCAGTGCAAATCCCAATAGACTTTTTAGCACTATATGAAAACGACATGCCTTAACCAGGACAAAATTAATACAAGGGAGAGGGATGCATTATTCACCTCTATAATGAGAAGTCTTTGTGGCGTCTTTGTCCAAGCCTGGTGGTGTACCAGTATCCATGACATCGACAGTTTCGTTTTTCTCCAGCTCCAACAGATTCTCAACCTCCATCAGCTCATCATCAGTAGCAGGGACCAATTTTCCATCATAATCAACCTGGACATGGGAAAACGCTAAGCTTTGCTGTATCAAAACATAGGATCCTTTGCTGTCAAACAAGACAACTCGTAGAAGAGTTGAGTAACACGGCTAATCTATATTTGCACATTCCTACAAGCTTCGACAGAACTCTATAAATGGAATTTCGAGTTCAGCGCTGACATCATACTTTCTTATACAAGAATCAATACTAAATGCATTTCCTTCAAGGGGCAACCAATAGTCATATTCCCCGAGCACATCCAAAAATTGTGCTTTACAGCTGAAGATTGTGTCGGCATGTGAAGTCATAACTTCCGATCACATTAACTGCAAAGAATATTATCAACTATGGTATAAGGAGCATTGTTCTCAGTTCTCACACTATCAGATTCACAATCATTTACCTTAACAAGTTTATACACAACCGGGTCAGCAACTTGATCCAGTGTAGCTAATTCAGAACAAGGTTTACCACTGTCCTCGACAAGGCCTTGCTCGATGTCTTCACTTTGAACCACCACTTCCATTGACCAATCACCCGGTCTACGTCAAAATGGCAAACCTGAAACCTAAAGCACACAACGTTGATAATTTTCCAAAACTCAAAATTCAAACTTTGCTCTAGATACAGCTCATTAACCCGAGTGTTCGCTCTATAAAATAGAGCAAATCCTTCTATGAGACGGTCTTACACTAAGATACCATGAGACGAACTCATTTGATTGATCCTTTTTAAATCAAAATTCTAGATTTTCACCTTTTTCTATCAAAACTTCAAAATGACTACTTTATTATCACTACTGAATGCCATCATTCACTCCCTAAATCGATTCGTTTGTTCGCCCCAAATCCCGTGAAATGCATAATCATGAGAATTATTACTTCTGGGGAACTACCATTCCTAACCCTACCCCTAATTGGATAAACAAAGTTGAGAACTTTCCCAAAATGGCAAACCACAATTCCTCAAAAACTAAAAGGGGGAAACTCTACAATCAACATTTCAACCCTAAATTCTTCCACAATCAAATCCCCAATTCCACAAAACTCACCATAAACGAATCACACAAGAAATCATTCAAATTTCAAAACAAACCCCATCTAATAGAAATAATGTAAATCGACAAACCCAGCTAAATTAAACCAAAATTAAACTTACCCAGATGATGAATTAGTCCCAATTTGGATAGAATGCTCTGTAATTGGTGATCATTTTGCAGTTAGAGAGGGAGAGAGAAGAGAAAGAGTGGTGAAATTAGCGGCAAAAATAGAAGTGAAAGTGACTTGGAGTGTTGATTTATGTAATGGGTAAATTTTTGTAGACTTAATGACCAAGAAATTTGAGGTAAATCAAAGTAAATGAAGAATTTACGGTGCAGTTTGAGAGGAGATCGTTGGATCTTTTACTGTTGCCGGATTTCAAAGTGAGTTTATTTGTTTGGAGTCCGAAGAAATAAGTAAAGTGGGGTCATCACTCATGGGTTACAGGTTTACAATCCGTAAAACGGGTCAATTAGATCGGGTTACAAGGATTTAATCAAATACGGTTCAGATCGTATGGGTCAAAAATGATTCAGATTATATGGTTCAGGGTCAAATTACGAGTTAGAAAGTAGATATCTTTTTACTATTTTGAACAAGCGGGTTATGATCACGACACCCGTCAGAAATCAATATTACTCGTAATGGTGATACAAGTCGGACTGCCTCTAGGTAGCGCGACGCTGGTTTATAGTCACACACGACAACAATTTGGCACATTGATTCAGGTGACTGGATTGATAAGCAAAACCTCTTAATCGTACCTAGTGTCGCTTTGATACTATACCGAGTAATACTTGAACTATCATTTAACCTTCAAATCCGAATCTTTCCGGGCCTTAGACACCACTTTCTCGAGTATGAACTTTGACTACTCACTTATCTAAAATCTAAAAGGAGTGGAAAGAAAATGAGCAAACCTCCAAAGTGTGATATCTAAAGAAAGAATGGCTCATGTGATCACCTCCTCCACCTTATTCTTCTTCCCTCTCTACAACAACTCCTCCTCCTTTCATCGCCCAGTATCAACTTCCCCTACTTGGATATGCAATGCCTCAAAGAAACCCTCCTTCGTTGATCAAATTCTAGACTATATTGAAGGTTTCCTCTTTTACTCTCCTTTTTCCGTCTTAAACTTGTAACGGGTGAAGTAACATTCCATTTGCTTTTGACGGATATGTCTGTCACGAACAAGAATATGTGATATTTGTATAGTTGGGTTTTGCAGGAGGTCCAAAGTTAAGGAAATGGTATGGAGCACCTGAACTCCTTCCCAAAGATGGGTCAGTAACCCAAGAAGAAGAAGAGGATGATCCTGCAGGTAAATTTCCAAACTTGGACACGCACCCATGTCTGATACTTCTAAACGAGTCGGAGCGACATTGCTGCTGTCTATATATGTTTATATGTACATTCTGTTCTTACAGTAGAGGAATATGCTGATAGAGGCAGCTGACAGTGTTTGAATGTCTAATGTACTGTCTTCCTGTGGGAATTTGAACTTGAAAACAGATGTTGAAGACGTTCGCGACGCTGTTCTCGTTACTGATGGAGACTGTGACATTGGCCAGGTATGATTACCATGAATGCTGAATGTTGCAGCATTCTGCAGTAGATGCTGAATGAACTCTAAGCCTGGTGATTTTTAGCTGTATTTAGATGGTGATTCTGTCCCTAATTGTCAAACGAGCCAAAGTGAAGGCGTTAGTTAAAGATAGACGGGCAGCCCTTGAAGCCTTCGGAACATATGTTGAGGTATATATATTCAATTATTTACGCCTCCCCCGGTCTCCTGATTCGTGTCAACACTCAACTCTTTAACATGAATGCTTACTATCGGCTCAAATATGTTGGATCAGTCATTTTCGGGAGATGCAAGTGATAAGACGGCTATTAAGAAAGCCTTGAAGGGGGTTCGCGCAGTTATCTGCCCTAATGTATGTACATCGCCTACTCGACTTGCTGTCTTCTCTGCAGGTATCTATAAACCCTGTCGCCCTAAAGGCCTAATCGACTTGCTGTCTTCTCTGCAGGAAGGTTTTCTATCCAAAGTCGGGAGCTTAAAAGGAGTACAACACGTTATTCTCTTATCGCAGGTATTTTCAGCTCATCAATCATCGCAGTGAACTAGCATAGCATATTGGTCTGTCTGTTTGATAAGATCACAGTTATCCGTGTATAAAGGTGCGGATGGAATTCAAGCTCTCATGACGAGCAACGCAAGAAAGTTGGCTGAGGAAGATGAATCGACACTGGTGGCCTTAGGTATTCCTTATACTATTATCAGAGCAGGTTCTTTGCTCAACACCCCGGGCGGAGCGCAAGGATTTAGCTTTCAAGAGGTAGACAGACACATACTCTCTCATTCTAGTAGTCGCAAGTGGAAATAAACCGACCTGAGTGAGTTGTTTCATTGACAGGGAGTTGCAGCAAGTGGAAATCTGAGCAAGGAAGATGCATCTTTCATCTGTGTTGAGGCTCTTGAATCTGTTCCAAACACTGGACTAGTAATCGAGGTCAGTCATAAGTCATAACTCATACTCCGTAACTAAAATGCATATTCCGAAATTCAGGAAAATGAATATGTACCTTATTACCTAATGCCTGCACAAATGTTCGCTGTACTACACGTGCAAGTGTTTATGTGTCGATGTTTGCTTTGAGTAATAGGTAGCAAATGGAGAGGAGACGGTTTCAGACTGGAAACAATTTTTCACTCAGCTTACGGAAAAACAGGGCGAAATTCAATGACCACTTGACAGAAACAGTTTCCATGATGCATTTATATGTAAATCTGTGCTTATATTACTGTTCTTGTTTCACTTGCTGCTATCCACATTCTCCTCAACGACTCAACTCATCTCGGGAATATGATGGAAATGTAGTCTGTAGTGAAACATTATTCTGTTAACAGCGTGACCATATCGACACCATAAGCATTAAGCGATGCTGTTAATCTTCCATCTACAATACCCATACATAGACGATCGACAGCAGTTAACATTTGACATAATAACAAATTAATTAAAAACAAATAACGGTACCATATCTTTTCACACCCAATTCTCCCAAAAAATCGACAAATCAACATTGAAAATCTTCACACCTAAAAAGACAATATATAGTACGGAGTATATATCACAATTCACAAAAGTTACTACGTATATCTTTTCACACCCATTCTCCCTCTTTGTAAAGTTAGAATTTTTACTGGTACAATTCCTAGCTCTGCTACTGTACAACATACATGAATTCAACAGCACGAGCGAAACACTCGGTAAATAAATGACCAAAAAAAAGGAGAACAAAATGAACAAATCAAAACTCTCCTTCACCATCTCTTGTTTTTTCATCGACACCCACGCCTAGTAAATTCCGCTGCAAGCCGTTTCGCTTGCACCAGCACAAAAACTCAGGAAGCGGTCCATTCTCGCCAAGAACCCACGGATGTTCAGCAACATCCTCTAGCGTCATCCTCTGCTTTGGGTCTGCGATTCAAACAGGCAACAATGCTCAGAACGAAACAATATATAAACCCCACCTAACTCGACACGAACAAACCAGATAAATGGACAGAACACGAGGTATAGTGAACCCTGACCCTACTCGTAGGCCAACAGATAACCAATACAACCCGACTTATCCCGCCCTAACCCAAACCAAACCGGTCAATGGTGAAGCATGACCTGTATGATGACCCTACTGAAAACCATCCTGTCTACACTCGCACTGTTAGGTAACCTGTAAGTTTACTTAAATATCACGGTGTCAGTTTGGCTCATAACCATTCAGTTACCTTTGCAAAGAAGGCCCTCTAACAAATCTTCTAGCTGTGGATTTATATCATTAGGGAGATCCAACGGATCATTAACAATCTGTACCATAAGAAAACATCGAAAATATATTAAAAAAAAGAGTCTCTAAGACAAATAAGAGATACTCGCACAATGTATTAGACCATGAGCAGAAATTAAACCTTATCATAGGTATCTTGCAGTGTCTCTCCAATGAATGGAAAGCTGCCCATTATCATACAGTGTAATGTGATGCCCACAGCCCATGTATCAGCAGCTCTCCCGCGATAGGATATACCTGTTTCTTCATGAAGAGTCAAGTGGTTACAGAGATCTTCATGAGGCTCTACCGAAGGAATTCAAAAAAAGCAATGGATAATAACTGACCTAAGCAACATTCGGGTGCAGTTATAACCGGTGTACCAGGAGAGCGCCTTAGGTCATCATTATCACCCTGGAGGAATAATTAGCAACGTTAAGACAAGGCGCTCAAAGAAACAAAGACAAAGGCCAACCTATATTCATCTTGGACCGATAATGTTCATACTTATTCAGTATAATTAAGTTAAGTCCAGCACCATTAATTTTAATCACTTGGCAAAAATTCTCAAGAAGTTCAATTGTGGCATACCAAATTAGCAACTTCATTACCTCAAATACTTGGCTGACACTGAAGTCTGCTATCTTGACATTGCCATCTCGAGTAACTAAAAGATTTTGTGGCTTTATGTCCATATGCACTATATTCTGTTTGTAAAAGGAAAAAACCGAGGTGACAGATACGTGAGTAGGTTAATACTCTGAGGGAGATGGACTATGCCAAAAGCAGTACATGTTCCCAGGAGAAGGAAAAAAAACATGTATTCTAATTTCTAAGGGTCACACACTCACATACATCATAACAGTGTTAAAAGGAACTTACATGTGAATGAAGATACATTAAACCAGAAACAATATCTCGCAGATATTTTCTTGCAGTAGCTTCCCCTAAACCGCCAGGTGGACCAGAACCCTCATGGTCCCACTTCTCCTCAACGTACTCAAGAACTGGGTGTAAGAAGATCATATAAGCAACAAGATAGCCAGGCTAAATTAGATAGATATTCCAAAGTCAAACATGTATATCATAGAAAACGAGGGGAGTTGAATAGGTGGTCGCTAGAATACCCATATAGAAGTGATCACTGTCTGGGTCATCAATCACCTCAATGAGATTGACTATGTTAGGATGGCACACAATTTTCATAATTAGCACCTGCATAGAAATTGGAATAAGCATTCACAGTCGTCAATACAAGTCACGTATAGCTACCATATCCACTAATAGGTATGATAAACATTTGCCAAAATAAAAGATATGTTTGCAGTCACATTTAATAAGTAAGATTAATAGAGGATTTTACAACTTCCATATCAATGCTCAGTGGTAGATACCACTTCTAAAGTCGAACTAAATCCTATAAAAAAAAAAAGGAAATGAAATTGTAGCTAGAAAAGAAGTTCTTCAGACACCGGATAATAAATTGACTTCTATACAAGAAAGACTTTCCAAAAATAATGTACCTCCCGCAGAACATCTGTCATAGCAGTTTCTGAGGGTGCCACTCGTTGCTTTATCAAATGAGACTTGTGGAATGCCTGCATACATAAAATACCCATGAGATATGATCAAGGGAGAAATACCTCAATGTAGAAACAATATACCAGGTCAGTAAGTTTAAGAACGAGACAACTCCCAAAAACTGATACAATTTCATTACTCAACAGACGCATGGATTAATTTTATAGCAAGGTGACTCAAGTTCACAGTCTTTATTCCACTCAAGTTCACAGGAAAAGTGTACCCATGTGCATCATGGTCAACAATAATAATGAATAAAATTATACGGTGAACATACTATCAATATAGGGAAAGAAGGGAACAAAAAACCTTAATTGCATAATCTATCCCATCTATGCTGCTCCGGTACAGAACCTGTCGCATTGAAGACATTTGTAACACAGAAAATTTGAAATCACTAAGCAGCAAATGATTCAACAATCAAAATACCAAGATATATAGCTCACCACTTTGGCATAAGCCCCAGCCCCAATTCTACGCTCTCGAACATACTCATTAATCATCTTATTCCCATTGTCATCCTGGAAATACAAAAAACTGAATAACAATGATCACAACAGCACAGAGTAATTTGCAAATAACAACAATGATCACCTCACAGCGAACTAATTTGCAAGTTTCCTTCACTTGAAACTGCCTACAAATCAAACCATTCTTGATCTTGAAATCGATACACACTTCAGACCGTCTGGCGCTATTGGGGAGATCATTCTCATCCCGTTGAGTCATACTAGTAGATTCCCCATCAAACCTATCATCGTCTTCGTCTCCTTCCTCCTCCTCTTCATCCTCCTCCTCCATCCCCCTCCCCAACAACTTATGCCTCGTAATCCCGCTCGCAAATCCACCCCATCGAAAACTCGGCCTTGCGATCGCTTTGTGCCTCCTTGAGAACCCAAAGCAACCAAAGCAGCCCATCTCCATCGGTCTGTAATCCACAGTACATTCAGTTTCTCATAAAACTAATCACTTCATCGCAGTCATATACATCAACCTACTTCGGGTTAGCCAGGCGAAAAAACAAAGTTGAAAATGACTAGACATTAAACAAAATAAGCTGAAATTGACAGAATTTCATCATTCAATCTCAATGCTTGACGATTCACTAACAGCATTTAATCTCATAAATTCACAAGCATCAGCAAAATTAGGGTTAGTTAAGCGATTAAATTGCACAAACATCAAACACAATAAGCTGAAATTGACCGAACTAATCAGTTATTAATCTAATTGATTGGGGAAGAACATAATTTCATTATTCAATCTCAATGCTCATTAATCTCATAAATTCACAAGCATCAGCAAAATTAGGGTTAGTTAAACGATTAATTTACACAAAAATCAAACAAAATAAGCTGAAATCGACAGAACTAATCAGTTATATTAATCGAATTGGGGAAAAACAAGGAAGTGTAAATCGTAGATACCACAAAACAAGTTGAAATTGACAGAATTTCATCATTCAATCCCAATGCTCATTAATCTAATAAATTGGCAAGCATCAGCAAAATTAGGGTTAGTTAAGCGATTAAATTGCACAAACATCAAACAAAATAAGCTGAAATCGACAGAACTAATCAGTTTTTAATCAAATTGGGGAAGAACAAAGAAGTACCCCGTAAATCGTAGATACAACAAAACAAGTTAAAATTGACAGAATTTCATCATTCAATCTCATAAATTCACAAGCATCAGAAAAATTAGGGTTAGTTAAACGATTAAATTGCACAAACATCAAACAAAATAAGCTGAAATCGAGAGAACTAATAAGTTATATCAATCGAATTGGGGAAGAACAAACTAAAGGAATTAATTAATACTAGTCCGTAAATCGTAGATACCTGCTATCAATGTGTCATGATTTGAAATTGAATGCGAAGAAGAACATTTAGGATCGAGGAAGAAATTGAGAAGAATTAAGAATAATACGGAGAGGATCTTGTGAATTGGGGTCTCAGGAATCTAGGGTTTCGTAGATCACAATTTCAGATGAGAGAGAGAAAGAGACGACTTTGAGTGGTATTCAGACGTACCTCGACTTTATTATTTTAGTATTTTTTATTTTTATTACGAGGAATCATTAGCTTAATCACGTCATCAGTTTATCGTGCACTTCGTTAATCAAAAATCTTGAATTCGTGTGAGAGGATTCATTATTTTTCGTAAATAGGTTAAAAAAACGTACGATGATATGGTACACCCGTTAAAACTAGGAAGACGATCAAACTTAGACGGACTGAAGTTCATATTTGTAGAAGTGATACGAAAGTTACGAGCTTTGGTATACGCAGAAGCAAATACTAGCAATTAACGCGGTGCCCTGAAATTTATGAGAAACGAACGAGAGATATCTTAACGTGATTTTATGTAACAATCGAACCAAGTTAAGAGGGAAGATGGTGCAATGAGTATATCTAGATAACAAAGAACACGGAAGATATTGACTTCAATTAGAGTTTGATCGTGTCAAGCACTAACCTGAGTTTGAAACAAGGTGCGTCGATACGAGTAAACAATTGCAAGGCAAAAGCTTAGGGTTTTTAAAAATATCGTAATAATAATGTTCCATACAAGGACCCTTATTTATAGCTTACATAATTGATTACTCGTATTTGGCAACTATGCCTAAATAATTTCCTAAAGTTGTACTGTACGAACTAAGGAAATAATCTGTGGCTTATGGTGTAGGCTCAACAAATTGAGGAGACCGAAAGGATTAACGAGTAGTAAACACGGTCATCTGTTGTTAACACTCAACCATCGCAAACATCGCACCCCTTTCCTAATCGGTCATCTGTTGAACCACTCAACCATGCACTCGATCATACAAACATATTTGTAACATACGATAGTTATTAATGAAAACGTTATCTAAACATGGTACCCTCCTTTCTCAAAGAAGTTAAACAGATAACCAAGACGGAAACAGTAACGTGTAAGGGGTGCGCCGTCCTTATTTACTGAATGTATGTGTCATGTATGGGACCAATGCTCCCATTCCCTGAATCTTTCTGTTGTTTTCATAGTCACTTGCCTCTGCTGCATGCAGTCTGCACCAAACCCTGCAACATTTTTTACAGAACAAATATCAAGCATGGCACCAAACCCAATAACCAATGCTATTCCACCAAATCGCCAAATCGTACAAAGTTTAATTATCTTTGATCAAAATACTCCTCACAGACGCAAACGGAATAACGAGTATTATTTATTATAAGTATGAGTTTGAGAAACTGTACTCTTTAACAAACACAAAACAGAAATATGAGTAGTACAAGTAATACTAGTAACTGGTTAGGTTTCTCCCTTACTTCTTCAAATCCTCAACTATTCCAACAAGAAGAACAGCAACAACAACTTTGTCCAATCCCTCTTCGCTTTACTCCTCATCTTATTCAAGGTTCTCGTCTCGTCTCATCTCTTCTCGTCAATTTGTCTACCTTTAATTAAAAACATCACGCTGCTGGAGTCATTAATGTCCATTCTATTATATATTGCATGCCTGCGTTGTTAAGTGTACTTATTAGTTGCATTACAATCTATACGGTATACTAACGCTGGTTAAGTGGTTATTATATAATAGGGTGGAGGTACGAAAGTGAAGAAAACCCGAAGCTAGAAGACTTCATGGGGTGTTGTTACACTAATAATACGAGTACTAGAAACTCCGAAACAACCCAAGAAAAGCCGGAAATGGGCTCGAATATCCAAACAATTAGCCCTTATAATACGGTGGAGGTACCAATGACGAATCCAACACAAGCTGTGATCCCGGCTGTTGCCGTAAAAAAGAGAGGAGTAGCAGCTAGTAAGTCCCACATTTCAAGTAGCGACGGTAGTGCAGCTGAATTACCAAGGAAATCGATTGATACGTTTGGACAAAGAACGTCACAATTTCGTGGCGTTACTAGGTACGTACGCATATTAAGTCGCTGATAAAAATTGAACTTCCGACTTTATAATAGGAGTAAGAGAGTTTTTACCATTTGAGCTGACTCGTGTTTCTGGACCAGGCATAGATGGACCGGGAGATACGAGGCCCATTTATGGGATAATAGCTGCAGGAAAGAAGGTCAGACAAGGAAAGGAAGGCAAGGTTAGCCACTTCCGACTTTACGAGTTACACCCTGCCTTTTTCTATGAGACCGTTTCATAGTAATTTCAACCTGAACTAACACGGTTTTCTTTCGCTATGTGTATTTATGTTTGGCTTGTGGGGATAATGTTGCAACATGGCAGTCTACCTCGGTATGTCAACCATTTTTTTCATTATCTATTTAGCGACCCGGCCCACGCAAGTGACGCAACTGACAATACCCGTATACTGGAAAACAAACGTTCCTGAAAGTCTGGAATGACCCGATCCAAATCTGACCTAATAAAATGCGACTAATAGTTTTGTATATTCATCGACGACAGGTGGTTATGACAAAGAAGAAAAGGCAGCCAAGGCTTATGATTTAGCAGCATTGAAATATTGGGGTCCAACTACTCATACAAATTTCCCTGTAAGTCTCGTCGATGTCTTAGCCTAAGTGGTTAAAACGAAGATAACGTGAACATACATGTTCAATTGTAGACTTTGTTAATGATTGACGATCCTGTCTACGTCGTGCTTCATTTTTCACAGATTAGTGAGTATGAGAAAGAAATTGAACAGATGAATAACATGAGTAGGCAAGAATTTGTTGCACATTTGAGAAGGTATACTACTGCTTTTTTTTTTTTTTTTGAAAGTGAAGATCAATATCATTAATAATAAGCCATCCGGCATCTACAAACGATGTCAAATTGAACTGAATACAGATTTGTGAAAAATAAATAAAGAACATCATTGAGACAAAGATCACTATTAGAATAATGCGCTTCTGCATAGCCTTCTGTATATCGCTGTTTATTGACACAGCCTTTCGCGAAGGAATCTATAGATCTGATGAAATAGCCTCCAAGTTGATGATCTTCCTCTATTTTAACAAATAGTAGACCGAGATCTGACCTCAATTGTATCGCCGTACGTAGCGATTCCATTGCTCTCATGATCTTGCACATAGTTCTTGAAATCTAAGCCCTATACTAATGTAAAGGACTGAAACCTCGAAATAGAGGAAAAAACCTTGAAAAACAAGGACGAAAACAAAAAACCTTGAAAAACAAGGACGAAAACAACTCTCATAAAAGAGAAACTTTTATTGAATAAAATTTGATAACTAGTAACAGAGACTTAAACAAATTTTGGGGCTTACCATCGATTAATCATCGATGGAGGCCCCAGATCGAGGAGGAAAGGTAGGTTTTTTTTTTGGGAGAAAGAGGAGGAAAACTAGGGTTTTTGGCAGTGGTAGTACGGATACTTAATTATTATTGGGTGACACATACTACTGCTTTCTTTTCGTCTCGTTCATTTTTTTACTTTGCACTGCTTGATGCCTTGATACATAATTTATGCAACTATGAAACAGGAAAAGCAGCGGATTCTCCCGGGGAGCCTCAATGTATCGAGGAGTAACAAGGTATGTACGATACACTTTTCGTCTTACTCATTTACGTAAGATATCATCTGATGACGCCTTAACATTCGTCACTGCTTGATTGTCTCATAGACATCACCAACATGGAAGGTGGCAGGCTCGAATAGGACGAGTAGCCGGCAACAAGGACCTCTACCTTGGCACATTTAGTAATTCTTCTATCTCTATATTTGTACTCCGTACTTAATTAGTATAGATCCCGTGCAGTGAATACTAACGAAATATGACTATAAATACGTGACAATTATTGAAGGTACGCAAGAGGAAGCAGCAGAGGCGTACGACATTGCCGCGATAAAGTTTAGAGGAACAAGCGCAGTGACCAATTTCGACATGTGTAGATACGATGTTAACAGAATCTGCTCAAGTTCGAATCTCATTGGAGGCGATCTTGCTAAACGATCATTACCTAACAACAAGGAGCTTGCCGCCATCACGTATGGTGAAACCGAGGCCAACTCTAATATAATGTGTGGTACTATCGATCATAACAATAACAATGGTCTCGTTCCATCGAATCACGAGGAACTAGGGTTACCGTACTCTTCCTCGTACTTCCAACTCCATTTAAGGTCGGAAAACTAAAGATTATGTAAGCGGGTTGCCGAGATTTTTGTATTGGCAAAATCAACCCCTCAACCTTATGGTTAAAGTAAAAGTGCTCTCGCCGAGCTAACTCTTGTTCTTGTTTGACAATTCTTCGGTCACGTGCATCTTGTTTTCATCGCTCGACAATAACATTACACTTGTCATAGTTTTAGAATTCACGACAATAATCCAAACTCTTCACCCCCGACTTCTTCTCAACCAAAACACATGTACATGATTATCGTACAAATCACTATCTTGATCGTACAAATGACGAACCCAAATCAAAGTCGCCACCATTTACTCATAAAACTTGAGATCACGAGTCTACGACTACACGAGTACTTACGACATAAGAAAACCCGTTTGAAGTTTAAGACGGGTTTCGGGATGGGGTGGCAAGTTGTGTGATGGGAAAAGGACAGGGTGTATGGGGTCTGTCTCAAAGTGGAAGCAAAGTCACATCTTTTTCCCCCAAAATTAACGCAATTTCGATCTTACCCGCCTTTCTTCTTCAATCTTTTCACCCTTTTTTTTTTTTTCTCATTTTTCTCCACCATTTTTCTTTGAAAAATCCAAGGGTTTCCCCTCCTCAATCAACCCCGTTTATCCTTATCCTCCATATAATCTCAATCATGAAGGAGCTCAATCAATGATTGGTAATCTCATCTCACTTGTATTCATGTTTTCAATTAAAGTTTGATTTTTTCTGGGTTGGAATCAAGAATTTGTGTAACTGGGTAGCTGAATTGAGCTGCTCTTGTTATTGGGTTTTTGAGATTTGATTGGAATTTAGTAGGGTTGGAGGAGGGAAACCCTAGTTATAAATTGGTTTGATTTTTTGGGTAATTGATTTGATTTAGGGTTATAAATTCTAAGGAAAGATTTGATTTTGGGGGGATTTTGAGCAAATCCCAGGTGCCATCTTTGTTGATTTGTATAATTTTGATTGATTTGAGGGCTTAGGTTCCTCTTTTGGTTATAATTCTAAGGAAAGTTTTGATTTTGGGGGATTTTGAGCAAATCCCAGGTGCCATCTTTGTTGATTTGTATAACTTTGAATGATTTGGGGGTGAATCTTAGCCTCTTAGGTTCTTTTTCGGGTTATAATTCGAAAGAAAGATTTGATTTTGGGGCAAATCCCATGTGCCAGTTTTGGGTTGATTTTGGATAATTTTGAATGATTTGAGGGAAAGTTCTGAGGTTTCAAAGTATTGGTGGATGCATATCATGTATGAAATCTTTGAGATTTGAGGATTGTTTGAAATCGATATTCCGATGGAGGAAAAACCACCATTCAATCTGTTGTTGTTTGTGAGCTTAGTGGCTTTATTCGCTTTCTTAGCCATCGACGTTGAGTCGCAGCAGCAGCAGCAGCAACAACAGCCTCCGCAACATCAGCAGCAGCCGCCTTCACCATCGCCATTGCCTCTCCCGTTACCCCATCACTCACCACCACCCCGGAGGCAACCTCATCCACCCCACTTGCACGAGTCACATTCCCCTCCAAAGTCCCCTATTCAGTTGAATCCCGATACTCAACTTAATCAACATAAAACACAACGGAAAAGGCATCGCCTCAACGATGGTCAAAAGGTCGGATTGTTATTTGCTGGCATTGTCACCATCTTGCAAGTCGGGGTGGTGGGTTTCTTGGCTTTCAAGAGAAGGCAACTTCTAAAGATGCGTGACTGACTGATCACGGGAGGAGACGAGGATTTTAGTTTATACTCCGTATTAACTTGTTATGCCCTACGTTTGATTAGGAATTATTTTTACTATTCTTTTTCCCAATTTACGGCCAAATGGAAGAGAAATGTGGTGGTTTGTTTGGCATGGAGAAGACCGTCTCGTGCGACCATGTTTGTGCATGGCTAAAGGTGGCATCAATCGGCTTCCTTGGACAATCGATCAAGTATTTTGGAAGCAGGGCAATGACTGTACTTTGTAGTTTGGGAAATGTACTGGTTTTCTGTAAATGGGGGTAATATTCTTTTATGCAACTTTCTTCTCCTTTGAATTCTTTTTTCCGCCTTCTTATACTTTTATCTGTCGATATTCATATTTATCTCATGTCAAGTCATTTTACTGTCGATTAATACACAGAAAAAATCGGAGGTTCTTCACACCGTGTTCATAGTGTTCATGTATTTGGTTTTATGCCTTGATTCATCTCGGCGAACCTTGCGCTGTATAAGTGAGAAAATTTAATATATTTATATTGAATCCTTTTTTTTTAAAGGACCATCAACTGTCAGTCTGTAAATCTGTAATTGAATGGTGAAAAGGAAGTCTTCTGACTTCTGGAAGTTCCTCGGCTTCGTTTTTCGAGACATTGGGATGATGTTGTTGGATACTGCTCATGGCAGAACATGGTTATTGAATCCTGTATGTAATTGCATCAGTTGGGTATTTTGAAGTGCTCTGTGTGTAGTAGTAGTAGTCGTGCTCATCGGTCTGGAACACGGTTTCAGACCACTTGGACAATGGACCTGCAGACCAGACCACCCTAAAACCAAAACCTGCAGACCGAGCCAGATAGGAGCGGTGACCAACCCTTTATGTTTAGTTTTTTTTCCCGGGTTTGGATGGATTGGACAGTCGAAAGGAGCTTTTTAGTTGTTTTTTTTTCCAAGTTTAGAGACAATAAGTCTCGTGTGAGACGGTCTCACAGTAATTTTACCTCCTGTGTGAAACCGTCTCATAAGAATTCTTTTGAATCAAGAATATACCTTTCCTCCCAAAACATCTCTAAATCAAATTCAATTTGTCTATTGTCATTCCTTCCCTTTTCCAAAATTTTGGACGGCCACTTTACAGTTTACACCTTTTGCCACCCAAAACTAAGGACTTTACAACTAGATTCCTTAGTCTATATACCCCCTCTTTGCCCTATATAAACCACACCTCCACAAGGGATGCCCTCCAATCTTAAGCTGATCGAATTCTCTTTGCTGCGACTTTTGAACCAAGATCCATCAATGGCAACCGATTCTTATTCAACCCATGTAACGTCTCAAAGGCCAGTAGCCATGGCGCTAGCCTTAGTCTCGGCTGTGGTTTTATCCCCATTGTATGTCACAAGGAACAACGATACAAGCTATGACACGAGGTGGAACTCCGGGTTTGTTCTTCCTATGGTACTAGCTGGGCTCATAATAGCGATCAGGACCACATCGACTGCATCCTCGTCAACGTCCGGTGATAGAAAGGATGTGTTAACGTCATCAGACTCAAGCACAGTGGTTCGGTTTGGAGGCTCATCTTGGGGAATTGCCAGTGTTTTGGTTATGTTGATCCTGCTGCTCTCTTGGCAAACCTCTGTTCAGCGATTCTTTTGGAAATGAAAATTACGTTTTTTATGTAGCTACGACAGTCACGTTAGCTTCTAGGTCCGTGATGTAGTACGAGTAATAAATTCAGTAATGTAATGTGTAAACTTCCGAATTTAGTTGTACAAGTCGATAAATAATCATTGAAGATTTGTCATTCCTCTTTATTTCGTCACTCCGGAGTAGAACACGTTAACAAAATACTGAACATTCAGATCAGATTATCAAACACGAGCAGTTATATACTTATATGCAGGGAAAAAAAATCGAAATGCGGAAATACTATTTACTCCTTTTCATTTCATTTTCGGAATTTCATTTCCGTGATTTGTGAGGATTTGTTAGACAAGAATATTCCTATAAACAACGAAACAAATATAGTAAATTCTGTACAGATGGATCTATGTACAAAAACAGAAGCATCGTGTTATTCGATTTCATCAGAAGGCGTGCATCTCGAATCTTTGTCAGTTCCTCCAGCCGACAACCCTCGGCCGTGAGGTAGCGGCAGCGCCTGGGACGGACGAAGAGCGACCGCGATTGTACATGCGTTGTATCTCTTCCCGGTATTCAACAAGGGACTTGTCGGGAATGGCCGGAGTTAGCTCGATAACATCACCCATTTTCAACAGGCAGGTTGGGTCGCTGACAGGCTCGTGGTTGAGACGAGGCCTCAAGTCCTCCTTCACAGGAAAGCCGTAAGGTGTCCAGCGAGGGCTACCGTGCCCAGTTCTCTCTAAAAGGTCTATCATGGTGGAGTTTGTCGGAAATTCTTGGACAGACATCTGGAATGACAACCATGAATTAGTTAGTTCGTGCCAAAACTCGGAAAATGTGCTACATTCATGTGCAGGCGACTCGATCACAATAATTAACTAATGCGCATGAAAAAATTGAGTGCCCAAAGCAACAGCGAATCAAAAGACTAACCTTCTCATTATCTATCAAGATGATGAATACTGGTCCGTCTTCATTACTCTGGGGCTTGTACGAATATGGGCAATCCTTGGAATGAGTTGGGAACTTGCATGGTTGTCGGATTGAATCGGCACAACCACCAGATGACAGATCCCTTTTCGTATTCTCACAATGCCAACTGACAGCCCATCTAGCCCATTCGATCATTTGAAGTACATAAGAAGAGTGTGTGCATTCACCCTCCTTGTACCTCCAGTGAGCCGCAAATCCAAACTCTGCCTGTAGGTGCATTTCATGGGTGCGGATTTGAACTTCGAGTGGAACCATCCCTTCACCAACCACAACTGTGTGAAGAGAACGATACCTAAAAATCAGAAAAACAAAACTCGTTATGAGATAGATCATCGATATCACAGTTCGTCGTACACCCATTCACATTCATATTCATATTCATATGTGCGATATACGGAGTAACATATAACATACCCATTAAGCTTTGGATGATCGATGTAATTCTTGAGCTTTCCAGGAACTTCAGGCCATAACTGATGAACAACTTTCAGAGCTTTGAAACAATCATCCTCGTTCTCAACAATCAAACGTAATCCATGGATATCATGCACCTCATCCATCGTCAGCTTTTTCCTAAAAAGAAAATGTTTGTGATCAATCCAAACACTCACCAAAATAAGAAACTAAACTAACAGCAAAGCTATACAGATTTTTTTAGAGAGAAAGGATTTGAGCGGGATCATACTTCAGCATCTTGCGATAAATGCTGTATAGGCTTTTGTGACGACCAGATAACTCGTGAGGAGATATATCTTCCATTTTGAGAGCTTCGTCAAGTTTCTCAGTAGCTGACTCGATCACTGTTTGATCAAAAGATTTGGCAAGCTTGGAGGACAATTCTTTATACTTGTTTGGGTACAAATGCTTGAAACATAGGTTTTCTAGCTGATCTTTCCACGTGGAAATACCGAGTCTGTTGGCCAATGGAGCAAATATCTCCAGCGTCTCTTTCGCAAACTTCTGCTGCTTGTGCAGAGGCAATGCTTCCAATGTCATCATATTGTGAAGTCTATCTGCCAATTTTATTAGGACCGCCCTAGCATCGGCCATGGCAAGAAACATGGTATGCATGCGATCTGCTTCGATGAATTTATGTGCTGTGTTATTATCACGTGCTAGCTTGCTCAAATGGCTTAGTTTCGACACCTGAAGAAACAATTGAACAAATCAGAAAACAATCAATCTTACCGCTAACTGAAACATATTCAAGACAGCAGATTGAAAGCATCATATGATTCATATGGCTTCTTCAAATTATCGATTTTCATTTTTTTACTGCTAATATGAACCCAAAAGTAAATAACAGTCCATTGACGTGGCCTTACCCCTTGAACTAAATCAGCCACTCCTTGTCCAAACATAGCCAAAATATAGTCATAAGTGAGGAAAGCATCGTCGATAGTGTCATGCAACAAACCAGCTGCTATAACTGTTGAGTTTGCTCCGATTGCAGCCAAAAGGACAGCAGTTTCCACACAGTGCTGCAGATACAAATCTCCACTAGCTCTCATCTGCACAAACAAGTGATAAAAATAAGAACTTCGCAACCCAAAAAACACGCAACGATAATTGATAAATACATGATTCATCTACAACGAACTCTGGATCTGAAAGCTACAAAAGACGCAGCAAACTCTACTAGCCATAAGATTCAATCAATTCCAGAAGACGCACAAAGAATCAACTACTCTGTATATCTGTAATTTAATCCCAAGATCATGACAAAAAATCGAAGTACTCAATCTTTAGAACATTTTAAAATTTCGCAACACACGTGATACATTCCTACTTTCACTCCATATTCCTAACACGTCGTTTCTATTCAAAACAACGAATTCCACACTATCCAACTCCAATTACACAAAACAAAACAATCAAAAGGCGAAACCTTTCAATGATCACAACATAGAATCGAAAGCAAATGTACAATAACATCCCACACTGCCCACTTCCTAAACCAGCTTCTCAATCCACAACGACAACATCAGCGCCTTATTCCCAAAAAGAATCATATCAAAGACAATCTTTTCACTAAAACACAACATATAATCAATATCAAATTCCACAATACCCCAATTCTCCTAATTACACAGAAATTAAATTAAAACAAAGCTCAAATCATTTCAATAAATCATACAGCATGTACTCCAAAAACAAACACAATGAATGGTTTCTAATCATTTTTATAATCGTATCATGAAACCGTCTCAAATCATTTGAATAATCATACTGTGAAACCGTCTTTTAACACGAGAATTAGTGTATATACCTGCCCTCTATGAGCTAATTCAGCCTGATAAAAAGCCTTGACAACAAACTCATCACAAAATATCTTATTCTTCAATTGCGCCCCACTTAACAATTCCTGAGCCCCAACATCACGATCATCCAAATCAACCCTAAACCCTAATTCAACCTCACGATCATCATAACTCCTCGGCCCCTGAAACACCGACACCGGACTACTCTGATAATAATCAATCTTCGAAGCCGAATACCGAAACGAACTGCTTAAACCACCCTCATCACACGCCACCGACGATCTCGTATTCGCCGGCGACGGAGACGGCGACGGCGTAGACGACGATAACAACCGTGTCAACCCGCCGATCACCCTCGGCGCCGACGTAGCCGTTGTCGATGCTGACGTCGAGGGTAGATCGAAGTCGTATATACTACTCGGAGGTGTCGCGTACATCGCTATCGTCGAAACCGCCATTGTTTTTGAATTTTTGATCTCTCAACCAATTAAAACACTAAATCAATTGTGACGAATTAGGAAATTTAGGGCGGGAATTAAAAAAAAAACAACAAACCCTAGAATTGAATCGATTGAAAAAATAAAAATCAAATTGAAGTTTCTATAGATATGAATTATTACTAATTATTGTTATGATTATGATTATATATACAGAAAAAATAGAAGGGATCTGGGATTGGGGGAAAAGAGGAGGAAATTGATCAATTATAGAGAGAAAGGGGGAAGAATTTAATCGTTTGTTTTTATTTGGGGGAATCTATCTCTCCTTTGACTTGGATATTACTCATTATAACTTGGAATTCGGGTGTGTTTTTGGGTTGGATTAGGACAAAAACTCTTACGATACGGTTTCATATTTTTATGGTAACTGGTATTGTGATACGAGTACTATCGTTATACGAGTATTTGATTCGATTCGTGCTACGTTGGTTGATTATGCGGATTACGGTACTCACTAGTCGCTACTCAGTCGTAAATATAGAGTCGTAAGTATTCGGACCAAAGCTGACAATTCAGGCATGTAACACGACTTGACACGAGGAAAATTGGAGGTGGCATGGACTTGATCACGGGACACGACGCATGAAATGAGATACATTCGTGGCTCGGTCCGACCCGGCCAAGGCACGATGGACCAGGCAGACGACTCTTGTTGAACAAGTATGATTGCCACATAGGACACTCGATCGACTACTTCATATGCCGACTACTAAATCGTGGCTCGGCCCGAGGCACGATGGATGAGGACTCTTGTCGGGCAAGTAAGATTGCCACATAGGACACTCGATCGACTACTTCATAGGCTGACTGCTCATGGTCACACTCACGCACATGTGTGATGGTGAGGGTTCATGCATACATGAATACATGATGCAACCTAATACGTTAACTACCTCGTCCTTATTCCTTAGGTGGCTACCTAATTGAGTAATGCCAAATCAGTAGCACTAGGCACAACTCCTTGAATTTGATTTTTCGTTTTTCGGCGTCGGCATGTGGGAATATACACACTTCAGTTCCGTCACGAGTTTATGACAGAGTAAATATCATTCATATGAATAGATCGATGAGAGAAAATCAAAATACGTACGAAATACATACTGTACAAAGTACAAAACACATATTATGTTCGACCCATGTGAATGAAATACGTAACTAGTCAAATATTTACGATGGATATTTTTGTCGCAAACAAAATCGTGCCTGCCTAAAAGTAGTACGTACAAGGAAAGTGCTGCCAAACTTATTGCGTAGTCGTTATGCCGTGATTAGCGTGCAAGCAATAATCACTACTATACGTACACTTCCCACATACGCTTGCATTCCATACACATACGCACTACTGGCCAGATCCATCCATCGTGTCAATCCGATCATGGTCGTTTTATTTCGGGTTCAAGTTATTTTCATTTGAGTCGGGTCAACTCGAGTTAATCACGGAGACTCAAGTTTGATCCAACCGTAAGCTTAAGCTTAAGTTATTGCGTCTTGGAGTTGGTAAAGGTTGGTAACAAAGTAAGTACTCTGCGGCTGACTTCCAAACAAAAGGCCAAATATTATGTCAAAACACTCTAGCTCTAATTGTCTTCTACTACCTAGAGGTTACTCTCCTTCTCACGTACTATTGTTATACCACTCCGACTAGATCCGTCAAACGGGTTATCGTCTAGAATTTTTGGTTCGAGTAAAATAATGAAATACAGGTCTAATGTACTTCAGGTAGGGAAAATATTAGCTAGCAAGTTTTAGACGATAATTCAGTTCAGTTAAGTTTGAGTCCATTAAGGTCAAGTTGTCTTGGTCAATTCAATTCAGCAAACAAAATAACCTAATGTTGTCAATAAGATTTAAACCTAGACCGGGATAAGAAAGTTTTTACCACTAAAAGTCCGTAACGTAACTCGGTGCCATCTTGTGCAAATAATAAGCTATTAAAAAATGGGCTCTTTAGTTTCAGCCCATACATATTCGGACCTCGGAGTAACACGTTTTAGCTCAATATGGGCTTCGTTTATTGATTTCGCAACTTTCGGCCTACACATGTGAATCGAGAGAAAAATCATTTGATCCAAGATTTTATACATAGCCCATAATATTTGCAGCATCGTTTTTAGGCCCAGTGGATTCATACAACACCATCCTTTGGTTATTTTCAATTAAGCCTGTCTTATATCGTAAGACGAGAATTTATTATAGGATAATTTCTCGCTACTAATTATTGTAATTAATTATCATCTTATTTAATTACAAAAAAGTCTTTAATCACGGTCAACTCCATATAATAACTCCGAAAAAACAAATTTTTCAAAATTTGGTAAAATATCATTGTGTACAATTGTAAGATCTAGTCAAACTTAAAAAAAGTCCTTTGAAGTATAAAAAATAAGCTAAAATCCCATTTACATCAGTAGTTATCGCTTAAGACGGTCTCACACCGTACACATATCCCTTTACTTATAAAAAGTTCATCCATTATCAATGTTTTTTCACATAAATGAATCGTGTCATTCGTGAGACCGTCTTACACTATAATTGAAGGGTTGATTTCAATTTGAAGTGCATGATTTTATATTTGATGAGATAATTTATTTAAATTTAGAATGGAATAGTATAATGATTGAGTTGAAAAAAAGAAAGTATGAAAGGGAAAAAGTAAGTGATGAAGCCCATACAAAAGGCAGAGTTGGGTCCACTACTTCCACTACTACTACTACAACTAGTCCATGTTGTTGTGTGGGCTTGAATGCTTGATCCAATAACTACTTTATTTTTTATTAGTCGATAAATCTCTCGTGACACGGTTTCTCACATAAAAGATGGTTACCTAATTAATAAAATTGTCGTGAAACTGTTTCATAAGAGTTAGACCTTAATCTGATCTCTGGCACAAGCCCTAATCAAATCGGATCAATGACTAATTTAAAAAGCGACTCGTGAATCACGTTGTTACTAGCTAGCTTGCTTGAAGTCTTGACCTATGAGCCGTGATTGTATTAATTAAGTTTTAATACGAGTAGTATTGAACCGTTAGAGTTTAGACCTTGACCTGATCTACCATGTATACTCCGTATTACATTGTATAAAAAGATTTATTTAATCGTTTTAGGTATATAAAATCGTTCCACTCTATAAGTATAAATCGTAAACTACGGTATACGTACTCCTAGTCAATAAAGGAGCATGAAAGCGGGTTGGTGAGGGTAGAAAAATGAATTAAAAATGCAATATAATGTATATTTCTTGCTCTCCAAACTTCAATTGTTAGACGAACAAATAATACTATCGACTAGCTAGACGACGACCTCATTGGGTTAATTACGTGGATGATATGATGCATGCGTTTCCACCACGTAATTCCAATTTCCAATGCATCATACGTATATAAATATATGAGATTATGAATACATTATTATTATTATTATTATTATTATTATTATTATGAGTTCTCTTTATGATTATCATGAATAATATATACTCGATCTTATTAATTATTAGAGCTATATATTTAACTTCATTTGTTTAAAAATTACTCGATTATTCGCCGTATATTGTTTCCTTGGAAATGATCATGTCATTGATTAACTAGGATATACTCATATGAAGACAAAATGAATAGCGTTATTCTCATTAGTTATTGTGAGACATAACCCTAAAACGAAAAAATAAATATAAGAATATTATGTAGATGGTTTCTCATTAACATTATGGAGATCTGAGAGATTGTTTCTTATTAATTTGTATACATGATAAGAAGTACGAACATAAAATTGTAGGGAGTATTGACTAATTAATTAATCGACTTACTATATATATGGACTATGGAGTATATCTCATGATTGCACTAGACTCCATACACACAAGTACACAACATGTCACATGTGAAAAGATAATACTCCATTTTAAGCTAGGGTTTCAAACTACTAGTGGATCGTTCTTTGTAATTAAGTGGAAAATATAGGTAGAGAGAAAATCCTACAAAAACGTGTAAAAAAAAACATGAAAAAAATATACTTTCCATGCGAAATCGTCAAATTCTATATATTTTACGTAGATTTTACAAAAATAACTGGAAAATCATTGAAAATATTTGAAAAGTTAACTGAAATTTCGATCAAATAAAGTAACTGAAATGTCACGCTAAATAGTCAGAATTTAATTAAGAAATAGATTAAATAAAATACACTAACTTAATCATGTGTATGTGTAACGTGTGCATACTCATTTCACATTTTGTATAAACTCATTCCACACCTTCATCAGAAAATATTTCGATATTTTTTTTAGCTTCCACATTAACATTTGTTCTATGATTATTTCGATATATAAACGAAAGATTTTAGCAAGCATATTTTAACAATATATACTCGGGTTATTTTAGTTAATTCATCAAGATATAATTAATCCTAATTATTATTAACTCATCGTTCCAGCATAATGTGATCACGATCCTAACAATATCGTTTATAATCCTTCAAATTGGTAATAATTAATTTCAAGTAGTTGCTTAAATTTGAAATTAAGCTAGTCATTAAGAAAAAAAAAACCCTAGCCTCCAAAAAAAAAAAAATTGGGGCTTCCACCATTAATTGGTGGTAAGCCCCTCAATTTTAATTAATTATATAATTTTAGTATTCGTAACAGTATTAGTATTATAGTTTTAATAATTGTCCTCTCCTTTTGGAGAGTTTCGCCCCCATCAATTGATGGGTTTCGCTCTCTCTTTTAGAAGAGATGTTCAATTGTCTATGATAGCAGAGAGGACGCGGAAGATCAGTGCCACAATCGTTTTTTATATGGTGTCTCAAATTATGTCAGATTGGCGGCTACAATCTATCAAGTTTGATGGAATCGATTCTCTTCAAAACATTGGAAGATCCGAAGACCCTCTTGTGAAAAGCTGTATCATTAAACAGCGATATATTGAGAGAGGATGTGCAGAAGCGGAGTTCAAAATCATAGTGAGAGATCTTTGTTTTAACGAGAAATTATTTTACTCAAATTTTATTGTATTGTATCCGTTCAATTTCGATATATTTTGTAAATGTCGTATGACTTTTTATTAATGAAATGATCTTTTCGCTCAAAAAAAAAAAAAAGCTAGTCATTAAGAAATAAAATTGATTTGACCAATTAATAAGTCATTAGAATTTAGGAGGCATAATGATTTGCATTAAGAAAAAAAAGGGTTTTTAATTTTGAATAGATTTGGTGTTGGATTTTCCAAGAATAACAACTGACAAGAAATAAACGTTGTACGAAACATATACACTCCTACATGCATACAATTATACAAACATGTTTATGTGACACCACGATCTCAATTATCTACCCATGTATGTATTTCAATAATTGCCTGAGACGGTCTGATGCCATAAATCGATTCTCTTCTATACGAGAATTGCGAATCATGCATGGTCAGATAAAAGAGATTATCGACAAAACCGAACCACATGATACTGTTTCCTATATACCAGGTTCACGACAACTTTAATTAGAGTCGATCGATCTATTTGATTGTTTGCATAATCGACTTTTGAATATGTTTACATGCAATGACGAAGTTAAACCATATATACACGAGTGTATATGTACATATATATATATATATATGTACGGTAGGTTAAGTTAAGTTACGTTTGCATATTCCGTTAATATATACCGTAGTGGTACGTGTATATAATGGAAGTTTACGTGCAAAAACTTCAATCATTTATAGAAGAAGAATGTTTGGTGGAATTAACACACGCCTATTATTTTCTGATTTATTATATCTACTCGGCAAAATTTTAATTTACACGGATTCTTCTTCTTCTTCTTCCTCATTCAATGTGATGTCACTTACCTTGGACTTTTGGTGTTTTTTAAATATTCAACTTATTACTCATCATCACTATTAATATATTTTAAATTAATACTGAGTAGTAATAATATTAAATACGATCTTTAGGGTTGTAAATGAGAATTATATATATTAAAATAGAATTAAATTAGTAATATATGACAAATTTACACCTATATTATATTGATGTCATTAATATTTTGAAACCTTAAATACAGTTCTTAGAATCGTATCTTACGCAATTTTATTTTGTCGTTATAATGTAACGAGATTTTTGTGATAATTTAAGACATTAGAATAATGTATGTTGTAATAATAAAATGAACTTTTGTTGCTCCAATAATAAAACAAAAACTTCCTTACAATATGCAAGAAGAAGTAAAATTATAACTAAATTAAACACATGACAATTGACATTATTAATTCAATTATGAAAACATTGTCATACAAACATACATAAATTATTAGATTAGTTTGCATGATTTGTTAAGTTGGTCACACACATTGGTAGCAATCAAGAAGGGCAATCAACCAATAAGTACCCATTATTATTTATTTTTCATAATAAAGAAATGATACACCATAATTACAGCCCTTAAATACTGTATTTAACGAGTTAAAAAAATAAATAAATTCTCGATACATGTATTCTCGTATTCTTACATAATGTGAAATGATAATTACAGTTCTAAAAGACTATATTTATGAAATTAAAATACGGAATATAAAATAATTCTCAATACATACATTACTGAAACTGATTTATGTAAAATACTACAAAGTATAATTAATATTTAATTCCAATATATATTAGCCTCAAATTTATAATTTATTAAATAAATGATAAATACACTCCTAAATAAATTAATCAATCTTTCCCAAATTATATTATACTTAATCCACTACACTATATTTTCTAGGAACCCACCAAAATTCAAGGAGTGGCCCTCTTCTTTGAGGATAAAGTCAAACCTAGAAACATCACCATTTTATACACAAACTTCCCATTTCTCACCTATCTCTATATATATTTGGTGCTTTCTCAACTACTCTTTTAACATAATAAAACACCAAATAATTCAAACTAATTACAACATTTCAAACCCCAAATTATTCCTTCAAAATTCAAAAAAAAAAATTAATATGGTTTCGAAAAGAGTAACGTTATGGGAGTCAATCGTACCTGGTTGCTTCAGACCAAAGATAACCAAAACAAAGTCAAAATCCGACCCAAAACGGGTTCAAGTGGTTCCAAATTCACCCCAAAGGTTATCAATCTCGGACCTGAGCTACGTAGGGTCAGAGATCTCGATGAACGACATATCAAACTCGTTACTCGGCTCGTATCTCCATGCATTTACACTTGATGAGCTTAGAGTCATCACTAGTAATTTCTCCTATTCAAGTAATTTTATTGGTGAAGGTGGGTTTGGAGCGGTTTACAAAGGGTTTATTAATGATAAACTTAGACCCGGTTTAAAGGCTCAAACCGTTGCTGTTAAAGTCTTAGACTTGGACGGTCCACAAGGCCATAAAGAATGGCTGGTACGTATACCTATTTTATACATGCATGCAATTTAGTAATAAACGGTCCAATTATGTGAAAAGATCGTATAATTTCATTTATTATTGATAAATAAGT
This sequence comes from Agrostemma githago, assembly GCA_958450325.1. Classification (NCBI taxonomy): domain Eukaryota; kingdom Viridiplantae; phylum Streptophyta; class Magnoliopsida; order Caryophyllales; family Caryophyllaceae; genus Agrostemma; species Agrostemma githago. Next base: position 160,645 of record OY288249.1, read on the forward strand.
GAATTTTTTTATACAGAATTCGATATTTTCGACTTTTTTTTGTTGAATTAATTTTTTTAAGTTGAATTTTATTTTCAGGCAGAAGTAATATTTCTTGGGCAGTTGAGACATCCACATTTGGTGAAGTTGATAGGCTACTGTTGTGAAAATGAACAAAGAGTTCTTGTTTATGAATACATGGCTAGAGGCAACTTGGACAACCAATTATTCAGAAGTAAGTTTACGATATATAACTTTAACGTATTTAGATTTATCGCGAAAATAATTCCCTCAAAATAATAATTTCAACCTAAAAAAGTACTCGTAATGTATAAAAAGAAGAAAAAACGAGGTTAAAGTAGGGTTTTGAAGACTATAAATCATTGAAATATTTACTCGTAATATAATTTCGATTCATGTCTATCTAATGTGACCGAGTTTTAATTTAATGATAATTAAATCAATAATGCAGGGTCCTCTGTGGCTTTACCATGGTTAACAAGGATGAAAATTGCCCTAGGAGCTGCTAAAGGTCTTGCATTTCTTCATGAAGAGACTAAACCCGTGATTTTACGGGATTTTAAGGCCGCTAACATTCTCTTAGACTCTGTAAGTAAATCTTATTGTGACATCGTTTCACATGTGAATTTGTAATACTTAAAATTTGTTCATGTTTTGATCGATAATTAAGATATTAACTTCGTTCCTTTATGATTTGTTTTCGAAATTCAGGATTTTAAAGCGAAATTATCTGATTTTGGATTCGCAAGAGACGGGCCCGAGGGTGACAAAAGCCATGTTACAACTGAACACATAATGGGCACAAAAGGCTATGTGGCACCTGAATATGTAATGACAGGTCACCTGACGATCATGAGCGACGTCTACAGCTTTGGAGTAGTACTATTGGAATTACTGACGGGTAAAAGATCAATGGATAAGACTCGACCAAGACGAAAGCTTAGCTTGGTTGAATGGGCTAGGCCACTACTCAAGGACCCTAGAAAAATCGACTTGATCATGGACCCGAGACTTGAAGGGCAATACTCGACCCAAGGAGCGAATATTGTGGCTATGTTGGCCTATCGATGTCTTAGCCACCAGCCTAAAACCCGACCCACAATGAGGACCGCGGTCAAGACGTTGGAGTCGGTAATGGAGATGAAAGATATTCCTACACATTTTGTGTATGAGGTTCCTAAGGAATTAGAAGAGAGGAACAACAACAATAACAATGGTAATAATAACCCTAATAATAATAGGGTTAGACATCATGCTCTACAAAAGAGGCTTGTGAATAATAATAACACTAATTGTTTCGATGCTACGAGGCAAGACAGATGATACGATGCATTAGTGCTGGTATGATTACTTGCAATACAAGTCGAGATAGATGAGGAAGATAATCATAGTATATTATTCAATTTTTTGACTTAAAATATGTAAATAGAAGATTATAATTAAATAGAATATATATACTTTCTTGTGCAATACTCCATTTGCTTTATAGGAAAAAAAATACTCAAATATTTTATTGTATGTAATAATTTGTGAATATGCTAGAAAAAGTAGCAAAAGTCTTTATTTTATTAAATATTTTGTTATTATTATACAAGAATGTACAAGTTTGTGTAAAGTAAAGAATATTTTGATCATCAATGACATCAATGACTATGATGTATGAAATCGTATGTAACAATAAACTAATTATTCGCTTGACCGAAGCATAATATAATTTCTCTAATTTGTTTTCTTTCCTGTCAAATCGAAAACATTATTTGAATAATAATATCGTCATAAATAAGAAAAATAATGTCGCTCGCTCCGGTCTTTCTTGTTCATTCGTAAGTCTTGGACCACTCCCATGCAATCACTCTCGACCTCGGTATTCTCCAAATAATTGAAGTGGATCAACAGTAGTTATTGTATAGAAAGTTCAGATACCGTTAAACAAATTCTTTAATTTTCTATACAAAAATCACTTAATTAATTATCCACAGTAAATAAGTTACCGTATCTTTTTACATAATTGGACCATCTGACGTATGAGACGACCGTCTCACTCTATAGTTTGACATTTTTTGCCTTAACTTGGAGGACAAAGTCAAGGAGGAGTTGGTACAAATGTACAAGCGACTTGCGACTACTAAGTCTACTAGCTTTACCTTAGCTTAGTCTCTCTTGCCCTAATTCAACACGCAAATTCAATTCCCAATTCATTATCTCATTACTAATTAGACGGTTTCAGAATACAATTATTGCATATTATTGAGATTTTCTCATATAAGAATTTATGATATACGTGTATATCACAAATTCTAGGCACTGACCCGATTTAAAAAGCTTTTAGGATCATCAATTTTAAACTTAGATTCGGTAAAACCATTTTGAACTTGTCGGAAATTGATAAAAAGCAAAAGCATAAGTATAATTACAAGTACCATTAGCATCATTAGAATAATAATGTCTTAATCCTATTCTTTTGGTTACAAATTAAAGAGCAAAATAGTAATGCATGCTTCGAATTAAAGCTATCTAATAATGATTAAGAGAACGTATCACTATCAATCAATAATAATCCCTACACTATAATTATAGTCCCCAAAAATCGTCTAATCGATCACACAAAATTAGTGCGAGACATATTATAAATTATTGTAAGACTGTCTCTTACGAGTTTCTGTACGTAAAAGTAAATATAAATCGGTAGAAATTAGAAATTAAGTTGTTTTTTTTTTATAGAAGTGAACTGTTTCATCACCCATCAGACCGTCAAATCAAATCAAGTTATAAGCGAGACAACTCTTTATTTTTAGTTCACTAACCCTAAAAAAATCTCAGTCACTATCTAAACCTATCACATAATTTTTGTTTTTATTTACTCAAATTTCTTGCAATTGACATTAGAATCTTCTATAAAAATTGGTAGGTCGGACCAAATTCACTTAATTATTCACTTGCTTTTTTATCTTTTCATCTTAGGTTAGCCGCCTAGAAAATAATGAAGTGAAAGAACGATCACATCAGAGTCTGATCTATGTTTTGCGTTACGACTTACGTTACGTTATATTACAACCTTACATGATCTTATATATCGACATCACATCATGGAGTCGTACGATGTTTTTTTTTTGATATTTTGTCCAATTTTTATGTTAGAAAATTTATAACTTTTATTCGGGATATTGTAAAGAAAAATTTCTGGATCCGTATACGTACACTTGGTTAGTGTTGCATGGATGCATGCATGATTAAGTTGAGCTTCTAGAATTTCGAAAAGAAAGGTTGGTGTATCATGCATGTATGTATGTACTAGTACTACCTAATATGCATGCATGTTACTGTTACTTAATCCTTTGACATTTCTGCTACTAGTATGTACGAGTATAATTATTCATACTTTCATACTATTATTCTCGTATTTTTCTTAGAATTGTCTAGAAATTCTATAATTTTTAGCTCTTTTTTTATTGTGAAATTTTTTTAATACCCTTTACCTGAAAAAAATAAAATAATTACTCATATATGTAAAAAAAATATGATATCCCATGCACGTACACAACAAATTATCGTTAATTATTCTATGGTTCGGAGTATATATATATATAATAAATATCGTTATAAGACTTTCTACGAAATTATTTCTCCGTTTGTCGTTTATTTGAAACTATTTCTTCTAACGAGTCGATGTCATTTTTTTTTATACGATATAAAACCGTCAATCAAATTATTAAGCTTAATTTATTACTGTACTACCTTCTAAATCTAATTTGATCCAAAACAGTGCAGCCCATATACAACATTATTATCAGTCTTCAATATAAGCCCACTTAATTAGCCCATTCTTAGTAATTAGGATGCTTAATCCCAAATTAAACGGGCCTTCAGCAAAGTCGATCTGATCTCACATCGTACAACAGTCCATATGTATAAAAAACCAACACATTTATCGATACAGAGTAATTTCACAAAATGACCTGGCTCACGTGCGAGACCGTCTTACACTATAATTTACGTTTTTTTATTCAGATAGTAATACTATTAGGCACACCTCTACAAGTAACACCAGGTTCGGAACTAGGAACCATAAGCTCATAAGGTATGATCCCAGCACCACACCTATTCCTCAGGTTCGGATCACTATTCCTCCTCTCAATCTCCCTCTCAATCCTCCTCATCTCGGCCGAAAACTCGAAGAATTTCTCCACAATCTCCCTGTCCCCGGTCCAAGTAGACGGCTGCGTCCGCTCCCCCAAGTACTCCTCATCGGGCGAATGTGTCGAGAGCGTGTCAATCACCGCGATAAACTTGCTCGTCTGCAACACGCTCGGCAATGTCGTGAAGTAGAATCTCTGAGGATCCGCTGCGAAGCTGGCGTACTCCGGGTCCTTCTCGTCCGGAACCAGCCGTCTCATCAGAACCGGCCGGTTCGGGGCGTACCCTCCGTACGGGTACTGCCCGAAGTTTAGGGCAGCGTGCTGGGCTGAGGCTAGCCAAATGAGTATAGTCAGGATTTTTGCCAGGTCGTCGGTGGTTTTTAATTCTGGCCACCAGCTCGCGTTGCTGACGTCTGCGTGGCCTACTTTGACTGCCTCGTCGTACCATGACTGGAGCTCCCTGTCTTCGGAAATTAGGCGAGGGTCCGTGTAGTAATGTGTCACGTAGTCTCGTACCCATTTCGAGATTGCGTCCCATATTAGTAGCCCGTCTGCTGCGTACGGGTAGTCCTGTATAAATAGCCTTAGTCCGTGGGGTTGCGTGCTGTCCTCCACCGCGATCCCTCTGTGACAAACACAGTCAATAGTTCACACTTTCTATATCAGTCAATAGTTCATACTTTCCTATTTTAGAAAGTTTGACCTGTACCTTTTTTTACTTTTTTTTTTAATAAACAAACATTAATTCTTCACTCACTAACTTATATTTTCGCAATGTTTTTATTTGAGAAATGGGTGTACCTGCGGATGAGATCTGAGGGGAGGCCCTGCAGATCAAAGCGCCAGCTCTTGTAAGCAGCGGCGCTAATCTCCATGGCATAGCGGCCAGGGGAGAAAGATTCCTCTATGACTCCGGTACAGTTGATCAAGCTTTGTCGAGCGAATGCATTGATATGTAACGTGTAGCGCATGTGCGGATCCAGAAGTTTGTAGATCGGATGCATGCAGCTCAGTCGTCTGTGAGCTGACAGGATGAACGGTTCCAGTGTCGCGTGAGTCCTCAGCCAATGCTGCACGAGTTGGTGTACGCCAGCGTCGTTGGCACAGACGTGGGCCTTGGCTATCTGCCACGTCCAATAAGTGGTCGCGTCACGTGCAGGGGTCACGACCTTTTTGGAGACGGAGTTGGGTCCGGAATGGGGTAGGCTGAGCTCAATTGCGACTGGCATTAGGGTTCCGACTGAGGTCAAGAAGAACAAGGTCCTCGTTGCGTATGCCTTTCGGCCATCCTGAGCGTTTATCCGATCTAAGAATGGTAGATAGATGTCGTGGTAGTCGACAATGTATAGCCTATTCGCATCCAAAGCCTGAAACCAACACAGACAGAGTGGTTAGTTCATTTCCAAAGGCTGTCAGGATTCGAACACGTGACATTTGGTCACGTAGTTCTGAACTTTAAGCTAATGGTTGAGGCGCAGGTAATAAATGTGGAAATGTCGAAATTGTACCTCTTGCACTGACATCCCGTCAAGGTAGCCCAAAATATGCTCGTCTTTGAGAGCAGATTCGACTGGACCGTGTTGTTCAGGATCGAGATTGCTCACTGGCGGAAAACATGTCATTCTCTCAATGCTACCAGGGTTCACACCAGCAATGAATTGTCGTGCAAATTCATCATCTCGCATCCACGCCATTTTATCCTCTACGATTAAACCACTCATTAATTCTCAAAACACGTCAAAACAATCCAAAAATATGCTGAATAAAAATGAACATTATTGATCCGAGCTGAAAAAAAAAAAATAACAGGATCTTACTAGCAATTATCAAGGGAGTGTCAAACTTGACCATGGCTTGACCCGTCGTCTGAATCTTAGTCAAAAACTCAGGAAACTTTTTTATAAGATCGTCATTCACATCCAAATTAAGAGGTAATCCCTCGTTAAACAACGTGTCGAGATGGTTAAACCCCGTGAAATCATACTTAGACGAAATGTTTGTAGTGAAGGACGGTAGCAAATTGTGGAGGACGGCCTTAAGCCGACAAAATGAGAACGTCCCGGCCTTCGGCTCTTCGAATTGTTCGTCCCTTGGAACGTACATCGGCAATGGCTTCTCTATTCGAGTCTCGATTCTTTCATCTAAAAAATTAATGTATATATTATCGACATTAACAAGAATAATGGACACTTTTTATCGACAGTAAAACTAGTACATTTACATTTTGCACATACCAGTCTGAGCAAGAGGGCGGCCAGTGCGACAACGTCTAGGGTACGGAATATTTGGACCGCCTAAGATGGGTCGGGTTAGGTCGAAACTCTTATCCGGGTTCCCTAAATCGTTATAGACGTCGTATTCATAAATACGGTCCGATAGTTTTCTTTCACCTCCTTTGCCATCACCTCTTAAGTCCTTAAGCTCTTTTTCCCTTAATGCTCTTAGACCGGCCGGGGTCTGGTGCGGTAAATACGGCTGCACCAAATCGATTTAAATATTCAGGTTATTATCGAATCAAGTCATTTCTAGGATTTTTTAAAGTTAGTTTTATCGGTTGAGTTTTTGTGCAATTTTGTCATGAACTCCTACTGAGAAATTAATGTTTTATATTGTCATTAATTACATCGAAAAAAATTTATGTAATTTTGTCGTTATTTCTTATATTAATATAAAATTTAGGACATTTTAACGAATTAAATACAGTTATTTCTTATATTAATATAAAATTTAGGACATTTTAACGAATTAAATACAGTTATAAATGTTGTATTTACATTATCGTATGATAGGAAAATTAAGTGTGAAATAATTAAAGTATTTTGCATAAAAAAGAGGCTAAGAACACTAAATACAACCTAAAATGCAAGAAAACAATATCACTATTATGAATTTCGTATGCACAAAAATTTATAAGACGACGGTTATTGATTCTCTAAATTAAAAAAACCAAAAAAAATATATTAAAATGTATATGTCCAGTTATCGTTAGACTGTTTCATAGGAGATAGATAATCAGATGTAGTAGTAGCGTAAAGAAATAAAATAAACGGACCTTATTATGGAAAAATATGCGCCTGGTCGGAAGGTCACTGAAGGATTGAACCCAAGAATTACACGGGAAATGAAGAGGTCCAGACACAAAACCTTCGAGCGTGACGCTCTCTAAATAAAACTCTCTTTGGTGTTTATTGGTAACTAATATTGCCCCCGGGATTCCAAAGTCCGAGTCCACGAGGAATTCGGCAAAATAGTTCACTCTTTCCGCTTTTAAATTAGATTTCTTCCACCAATCTTTTAATATTGCTTCTCCACTTTTCTTTGGTCCTCTTGCCCCTACATATACCATAATAATTATCATTTTTACTATTAATTACAGAGTAATTATTAATTTATTACCGAATAGGCGAGAATATTATATATTATTACTATTTAAATATCGAGTTTTATTAAGATAATATTAGGAATTGAATACAATAAATACGAGTAAAAAGATTAAAATAGTTTTACTATACTTGGACATGCAATATCCATGTTAATATTGTTTTAATTAGCTTATTATTAACATGTATGGCTCACTGAACACACGTTAAAAAAACCAAAATAACAAATGTATATTATTAATTTATTACTATTTAAATATCGAGTTTTGTTTATGTCGAGTTTTATTAAGATAGTATTAGGAATTGAATACAATAAATAAAAGGTTAAAATAGTTTTACTATATACTTGGACAAGCAACATCCACGTTCATTAACGTTACTTTAATTTAATTAGCTTATATTAACGTATATTGTTCATTGGACACACATTAAAAAAAATCAAAATAACAAATAAATATCTCCTTAAATTAACGACTTAATTAAAATTTTGGTTAAGATGATTATCGTAGTAAAAAAAAAAGAACGAAGAGTTAAAGATGGAGTACGTACTTGGATCGATCTCGACGCTAACAAGTTGAAGAACAACACTTCTACCAAATTTATCACTCAAATTATCCAAATATTTAACAATCGACTCTTTAAAATCTTCCTTAATCTTGTTCCTCACCGTAATCACCGCATTAACCTTTATTTTACCTGAACCCGAAATAATATTACTTTTACTAATCACGGAATCGTAGGGTTCCGACACCTTCGCCACCTCGTAATTTTCGCTAATTGCCGCTTTCACCATTAATAATCTCCTCCCTTTCTTAAACACATTATTATGAAATGGGCAAATTCTTCCAATATTATTATTATTATTATTATTATTAACAATATTATTATTATTAATATTTTTATTATTATTGTGGGAAATTTGGATTAATCTAGTTGATGATGATGTTAATAAAGATGATGAATTAATCATAATTATTTGAGGATGAATTAATTAATTTTGTGGATTTTTGGAGGTATTTTAATTATAATTTAGGGTTTTATTATAGTTTTTGAAATTGAGAGAGTGTGAGTATATATATATAGGGAAGGATGAGGTATTGTGATTTGTAGTATAGAAAGTTTAGTCAACACGTTTGAAGTTACGATAGAAAATGAAATGACTAGATTAGTGACATTGTGAAAATCTTTAAAAAAATCACGGATCATAATGTAAGACGATTTATTGTATATATACACGTAATTAGTAGTGTTTCGAGAATCATTTCACGCTAAATCTGTGCGAGCTAGATACGAAGTATCTCGTATATAACCTTAATTGCACTATAAGATTAATATAAATTAAAGTCGGTTTGTCTATCGTGTGCTCAGTGGACAGTTGTTAATATACTAATTAAGGCAAAAAAATCACGATGATGTTGCCTAAGTATAGCAAATACTCCTATGAGTTAATATATGGAGTATCAATTTATCGTGGTAATATCTGTGTTTTGTTTACTTTAATTAGCATATTAACGTGTACTTACGTTAGAAAAATCGAAAATGTAGATAAGGATCGAGTATATAACATTAATTACGAGTACACTGTAAGATTAATACCGAGTATGATGAAATAAATAAGGAAAATGATTAATGTGATATATAGTCAGTTTTAAGGGTTCGTTGTATTTGAGTTTTTAGAAGAGAAAATAAAAGCTACTTATTAAATCAAATATTAATGAGTAAGTCTCCTGAGAGACGGTCTCTCATTAACTTTACTGAGAAACTAAGTACAAATGAAAGTAACAATGGTACCAAACCTAATAGAAATGATACGATTAACATAAAAGAGTATACAAATATAAAGAGGGTACGCTTCTTATAAAAACAGGTACAAAACAAAATTGTCATTTAAGGGTACGAATAGGACATAGAGTGGTACTGAAGAGTGGTCTCTCAATAAATTATTGAGAGACTGTCTCTCCCAAGAATTTGTAAATATTAATAGCATCAATATACAAGTAAATTTGTCATGCATATACGATTCAATTTTAATTTCATTTTAGGAAATACGGATTACTTTTGATTCTTATATATTCGGTACAATTAACTAAGTATTTAACCTTTCAAAAGAACAATAATATCCAAAAATTTAAATAAAACTTAATGATATTTAAATTTAAATAATTTTTATTTATAACCCTAAAAACTGTGAGTATATCTTTATTTAACATTAACCAACAAAAAATAAGAAAATTACATTAATAATTACCTTTATTATTATGTATTTACGTGAGCAATTTTTTACAAATATGATTGAGAGACGGTCTTTTAGAAGTTTTTTGGCTTGAAATAAATAAACTCACATGTGATAATTCATAGTTGGCTTGCAATAATTCATCAATCTTTGTCAAAATGATATATAGGGTTTTGAAAGTGAAATTTCACTTTACAATTGAAGCTATTTTAACTAACCTCAAAAGTGGCTTGATTAATGATTATATATATTATATACAAATAATAACGACGTTCATTCGAATTAAAATATTCTCGTATTTTTTATTATTTAATATACCGAATAGTATTATATAAAATTGTAAACTACGACCCTTATTTTGAATAATAGAATAATCTCGATATATATCAATTATACGAGTAATTTACAGAGATTAATAGATCTGTTGTGAAACCGTCTGATAAGATATTTACGAGATTCTCATTTTATTATTTGTTGTTTATAGATAAGGTGTCTATGTCAATGATTTAGCATAATGGATTTGATTATTGTTTTTGGCCGGAATTGTTGCTAAGCATTCATATAGCAAACTAATACTTAATTGTAATGCATTAATCACACAATATATTACTAGAACTAGAAATAGAAATAAAATCAATGAAAATTGTAGAAAACGACCATGCAATGCATATATTTTTATTTTTATTGCTTTAATTAATTTAATTTACAACTTAGGTAGTATGGTCGAGGACGGTGCGAAAATCAATCGATCTCATGAGATTATGAGATGCTTAAAATATTTTTTTATTTTTTTAAAAAAAATGGGTAAGTTTTTTTTCTGTGGTTGTATGTTTCATCCTCGATTATCTTGTTAAAAAAAATTGTGATTTTATGTCTTTGTGCGAAAATTAGTGAATTCTCGATTTTTATTCATCAAGCTGATTACAAAAGGGTATGTACGTCGTTGTTAGAGCTCTTAAATTCGTCTCTGAAAATTAGGGTTCGAAAGACGTGAATGATAGAGAAATTTTGATTTTTTTTTTTTTATGGTATACGATGTAAAGTCGAGTATATATGGTTTAAAGGGATTAATTTCGGCTGGTCACATAATTCATAAAGGTAGAAACGAAAAGGAAATATGTACGGAGGGAGTAAAAGGTACAAAAGGTGAGGATCGATCAAACGCCGCAAATAATCCCTAACAGACCACTTATCGAACCGGCCATAATAATTAGCCCCTATTCCTTCTTTGCCATTCATTCTTGTATACCTAATCCAAAACCCGACCCGGTCCGATGATGATTCGAGGGTCACGATTGATTAAGATCAACCGAACCCAAATCGGCCTCGAGATGACTGGTACCTGACCGGAAAGCTTAACCGACCAAGTTTGCAGAGATATATGACTGATAATTACTCGAATTCCACTAAAACTTTACTAGTATAGTAGAGCTGGTCATGGGCCATATCGTCCGATTGGTCCGTCCCGTCCGGCCGAAATTTTTAGCGGGTTTGGACATAACATTTTCAAAAATATTGGCCCGCTAACCCGTTTGTCCATGGCCCAAAATTTCACGCTTAGCCTGACCCATGTCCGGCACGAACCCGCATGTAATCACCTCTAAGTATAACACAATTGTAAAAGAAAATAGACGGCATAATGTATTGACGATCTAGACCAGGCCGACCAAAACCAACCTTAACCCGGTCGGCCCAATATTGACTCGACCCAACAATAACTAGACTCGATATTAACCCGACTGAACATTTATATGGGCCGGGCAGCCAGATTAGTGTGATTTGGGCTTAAACCCAATTTCTATTTTCTACTTGTTCAACAATCAAGCAGCTAACTCTTTCTTCCTGTTTCTTTGATGATTTGTGTCCTCTCAATATCTGGCGTCTCATCCTCTTCTTCGCTCAACACCTCGGTTCTCTTCTCCCCACCATTTTCCTCACCCGGTCCGGTCCGGTTCGTTCTCTTCATTTTCTTTACTTTTTCTATGTATTTTCGTAGACTAGGTATCTCGACAATAGGTCTCAGGTTCGATTCTCGCTCCCCTCGATGCTGCGACTGAACACTTTTTGCCAAACTTATTCGAATTGGATAAAATGAACTTAATCGAGCTGAATTGGAAGTGAGGTGATTGGGTTGCGAGCTCTCATTGGGTATTAAAAGGTGTCATCTTTACGAGGTTTGGGTAGCGAAAATCGATAATTTACCCTTTGTTACGAGGTCGGGTCTTCGTGGACATCTGTGATGAGTATTTTAATCAAAGATAAACAAATGATTGAGACGCAGAATATTCAGCTGCGAAAACTGATTATTGATGTTGAAAATTGTATGCAGGTAAAAACTCAAGCAATGATGGCTAATGCAATTACATCTCCAACCCCAATCACACTCACCCGAACCAGCAACAACAAGTCGGCCAAACCGAGTGGGCGGACCCTAGTCGTAAAAGCAATGAAAGTCGAAAAATCATTAGAAGAAGTATACAATGTAAGGGTGGAAAGAAAAGCATCCCACGAGCGATTGAATGAATTAGGGATTTCAAAGTGGTCGACATGGAAGACGGGGAAATGCAAACTCCCGTGGGATTGGCACGTCGATCAGTTGGTCTATGTCGAGGAAGGTGAAGTTAGGGTCGTCCCTCAAGGGAGTAAAGGGTACATGAGCTTTAAAGCCGGTGATCTCGTCCGGTATCCTAAGTGGTTTGAAGCCGACCTTTGGTTTAACGGTTATTACCAAGAGCGCTATAGCTTCCGAGCTTATGGTGATGATTAGTACTTCAGTCCTCTTTCTGTCTCAGTCTGTCTCAGTCGTCTGTTTACCTTTTATATTCTGAGGATTAGGCCTACAATGTCGAGTTTCAGAGTCATGTAAAATGTATCAGTATCGGTTTCTTTAGCCTCCTTTAGACTGTGAGGTCGCGGACTGAAATTGTTGTAGCGTGGATGTAAAATCTCGAGGTTTAGCATTGGTTGTTTGACAAAAAAAATCTATACACTCGGCTTAAATCAGCTCGTCTTACCATTCAATTTGTCGACAATGGACAGTATAAGACCGTCTTACCCAATAACGGGAAAGGATGAAAAGTGGGTAGTAGTCGTAGCACAAAGAATGACGTAATTGTGGAAGGAAAAGTATTTGAGGCAAATTATTCGAACCATGAGCATAACATAATCAAGAGTTGAACGAATGACCTTAAATTACATAACAGATTGAGTTCTTAGAACCCATTTTCTGCATCGTTGATGCACACAAAATTGCGTGGCACAACATTACATCTTAGCTAAAATCTAGAGCTAATTTTTTTTTTTTTTTTTTACCATCCGCAATTTCGTGTCATTACAACGATTTTTCTGCTCTACGAAAACATAAACTCCCCCGTCTTTGTACGATTAACTTGAAAACGACCCGACCCAACTTCTCACGTTCTATCAAAGGCCCGGGTAACAACTCTCGGACCTAGTGAGCTTGGGCCGGATCTTAGCCTCCCTACTAGGACTAGTAGGCGTGGACCTAAGACCGGCCCGAGGACAATCCAAGCTACGACGGAGTATAGACCGCATGGCTTTGATCAAATGGGCGGTCGGGTCAGGTGGGCTCGACGACCTAAACATCATACACACGTTAATATGACGATTAAGAGCTTCTTCGATGGTAATTAGCCTTCCGGACCTAATCATCTCGTCTTTAACAGCCTCGGAACATAGACCACATATCCATTTACCCATGTATAGTTCCCGGATCCGGTCTATGTAATCAACGGTGCACTCCTCAGTTAGTCCACAGCATTCACATTTTATGAATCGGATTTCGGGTTGTGCTTGAACTTCTGACATTCTTGTGTTTTTTTTTTTTTTCGTTTAAAATTTTTTTCTTTGAATTTTTGAAGAAATTTGTAGTGATGATTTATCAAAATAAATGGTTAGAAATCAAATAATTTATAATTGAAAATATTGAGATTAACTGAATGCAGTTGTTGTATTAATTACAGGAGTAATTAGGGAGAAAACCAGCTGGTGGAAAACTAATCAAATTACTAAATTAAGAATGAAATTATGAATAAATCAAAGGTGTAAGGAAACTAATCAAGCTATTTAAGTAGATAAATTTGCCAAAATTATACCAAATAACGATCCGATACTGATCTGAAAACGAAGAAATCTTTTCCAAGTCGATTTACAGGATTTAATGAGCTCTCTGATTCACAAAATCACGATACCTTGCATTAATCGCTAGACTATGTGATGACATATCTAGTACCGAGTACAATTTACATCATCGTTTGTACGAGAATATTACTTATAGCATGAGTAGACCCGTTTTCAGCGGATACAACCATGAAAAAATCCGGTGGAGTCCCCCCGGTTCACAAAAGATATACATACATACACTACTTCAACTAATTTAACTCTTGGTTTCTACTCTCTTCGAAAGCATAAGCAATACAATGATTCATTTGTTCTTCGGTTCTATACTTCGATGAACTCGTACCTCTTCACAATTCCAAGTTATCGAATCCAAAAACGCGTATGTGTGTATTAATGAATCTGCAGAGACGATAATTTAACTTAAGGTTAGACGTCTAAACTCAAAAATCACCATAAACGACGACACTACTTAGCATTGGAGGAAAAAAGAATTACCTTGTACTCCGTAGGAAAAACCTCGGTAAAAGTTTGGACCTTGAAGTTAAATCTCTAAAACAATAACTGCACCAACACGAAAACAAATCCATTAGTCCCATGATTCGAGCATGCGACCCAAACCTTAAGGTTTATTCAGTCTTTATTTTCCGAAAAAAAAAAAAGCAGGATAACCAAAGACATCGGACTTACAGTCTGAATCGGTTTTGTCCCATTTACATGACTCACTAGCTCTTGGCTTCTCCTCTGTTTCACCATCAACATTCCTGTTTTCTGTAATGTGTCTGTCGTCAAGATATCTTGTCGACGTTGAAGTGCGAGTATGAGTTTTCGGGTTCATCTTCTTATGAACGATGCTGCGTAATAGCTGTGGACATATCAGAATACATCAAATCGGTAAGATTGAAAGAAAGAAAGAAAGAAAGAAACACATAGAACGAAATACGGAGTACTTTTTATTCCAATATTAGTTCAGAAATAAGTACCTTTTCCATTCGGGTTTCTTGGAGAGTATCTCTCAAGCTAGGAGTCGGGGAAAACCCGTTTGCACAAACAAACATCTTCTTGAGGAGGAAAGAGAGAGACATCTTCCCGACTGCAGCATTCTTCTTAGTTTTTTCTGCGCGAACCTCTTTGCATTTGCCAATAATTACACTTATCGTGCGCTCTAATTCATCCTCCTCCTTGTCTTCAGGATCAATGCAAACCGGTACTGCATTCGAGATCCTTCTGCTAACCTCCAAGTTCGAAGGGCAGTTCAAAAATCTATCTAGAGGAAGGTCGAGGTTCTCGTCTTCTTGTTTGGCTGGTTTTCGCTTCAGAAGCTTTGTTAATTCCTTTTGCAATTGTCCTATCTCTTCTGGGGTGAATTCAGAGAACTCTGCAGATGAATCGAAGGTGGGATTTTGCTCTTGTTCTTGATTCACGGTGGGTTGGCTCTCGCAAGTACGAGGTTGATCTCTGAGGTTATTAGTACCGAATGTTCCGATAGTTAGAAGCCCTTGAGGCCAGTCATTGAACTCTTCTCTTTGAGACGGTAGCTTTGGTAAATCTGTAAAACGACGATAGAACAGTAGGGCAGTTAGACCTATTTCAAAATTTATAGGGAAAACGACTCAAGAATAAAAAAAGTCGCGGAAAAATAAAATGAGAGACTTACTATTAAGTGCTGCTGCACTAGATTTTTGGTTCCCTGGTCTTCCATTAATCTTCTTCTGCATCCAGCTCAAGAACTGCAATTTGATAAAACCAAACGACGATTTTTTTTAGCAAGGGTGAAATTTCTTAGCAAAAAAAAACATACGACACAGGATATTCGTCTTCTTCTTCTAACCTTCATTGTGGCCAAGTAAGTAAATTATAAGCTTCGGGTAATTCCAGCAGTTGAAATTGAAGACAGAGCGAAAATTTAGAAAGGCAAGCAGGTACAAGTTAAGACAGAAGCGAAAATTTTGAAGACAAGCGGGTACAAGTTAAGACGCAAGCGAAAATTTAGAAGACGGGTACAAGTTCTCTTAACCTTGATATCAGGTGCTATACTCACTCCCATACTTCTTCAACTGGCAATGCTTATATATAAACATAGGAACATTTTTTTCTAACATTAAATATTAGGATGTGTGATTCTGAGTATTTGTCGTCGACATGCTTCCCTAGCAAAACTCAATCAGCCTGCATGTCTAAACAAGAGCCCTTAGATCAGTAGCATTTTACATCCCAAAACAACCTTGCTTTAAGCAAAAAATGTTCATATATCCAATCTCCTAGGGCATAAAGAATTCACAACTAGTATAGTATTGTCTGACTTGAAAGATTATGGTCAATGACATGTGGGGTTTCATAGTAAATTGAAACCTCACTCTTCACAACTTGTTACCGACTTCGCTCCAACTATTCTAATTACCTTGCGTACATACCCGTATTCCATACTTGACACTCGGACATGGGTATGTATGGCACTTGAACTCTTCATTTTACTCCAAAATATGCAGAGTTTTCGTGAACATTCTACTACTGATCATGTACACGTACGGTACACTAACAGAAGCCATCTGAAAACAGTTTATGATTCAACATTCCGAATCATGTACACTAACAGAAGCCATCGACAACTACTGATCTACACTTCAAAAAAAATTAGGCCAGACGACACCTATGTTTAAGTTACTAATGCTTTATTCGGAGGGAGAGATTTCGCAAACAGAAGACAAATTAAAATCATTTTGACTTATGAAAGATTCGTACGAAATATTGGATTGACTCGTTCAGTCGTTCCCCTTCTCTTCATGCCTCCCGTCCCCTTCTCTCCCACTTTCAGACTCGTATCAAACTAATGTAACAATATCAACGGTGACAATATAAGAAGACAAATATAGCAAAGAACACAGTCTAGCAGCTATATAATCCTGATATCCTTTGCATACATAAATAGATCAAATTAGTACTCCGTAGGATTTTAGTCTTAAGACGGATATGTCAAACTAAATGTCGGTAAAACTAAATGTCAAACTCTAAACTCATGAAAATGGTCCTAAACTGTACTCCAATGGAGTCCTTTGCGAAAACAATAGTCAAGTCAAACATAGCAAAGTCAGGTATTAGAGTAGATACTCCATATTATCCAGTTGGACCAATCCAATTCATAAAAATGATTTCCACAGGTGAAAAAATAATAAGATACAACACCTGGCAGATATGAGTGCAGCTTTGGATCTTCAGTGAGTATCTTTGTTAAACTTTCAGTCTCATGAAACGGCATTTTGTATAGGACCAATCAGCTATGCAATGCATGCACACAGTTCAGCAAGAACATGATTGGCAGACACATAAGACAGCTCCCTGGACCACCCTGATATTAGAATAATCGTTCTTAAAAAGACGATCTCACCCATGAGACGATCCACTCCCGTGAAAAGATGGTCTCACGGGTGAGCTCAACCAGGAAGTGGGCTGCAATAGCTGAGACAAAATGAACCTTACGGGGCTCAACTGAAATGAGCCGAAAAGAAGTCCAAGAGAACATGACCCACAGAAACCCGTCTATTCTAGGGAGTAGGGAGTAGTTTAATCAGTTAAGTACAAAGATTTAAAGAGTGCTTAAGAGTGCCACGTCTATGTTAGATATTTGTGGCTAACATAAACCTTGAGTATGGTGGCCTAATCAAGGGGGTAATTAGCAGTTAAGCACGTAGCCAGTTCAAGTCAATAAATATTTCATGACATACATCATGAGATATGTCATTACATTCAAGGCTCATTATTCTAGGAGATTTTTTCAATAAATTTTCCAGTACATCCACCTCGAGATGCAACAAATGGAATGTGTTAGAAGATGGTAGAAAAAAATGTACTCTCACCTTATGATTTTGACTTTGTTTTTATTGTTTCCATGACTAATTTTGTTATTCAATCAAATCCTAATTCAAAAGGGGTTTTTTTATGTGTGATTAAAATGTTTGAATAAAAACGTAAAGAATCTACACGGCTGTCATGTCAAATAAAGGTTTTTGGGCTTAACTGACTAGTACGAGTAGTAGCAATAGTAGGCAGGCAAAAGCCGTGTTACTCATACTCTCCCACGAGGTGCCAGAGTGTGGTACATGCGACACGGCACTCAAGTAAAGTGTCGGAGTAACATAAGGCATTATTAAGGCAGAAGCAATTATATGAAAGACTATGAATTGAAATCAGTTTGTGCAGTAGAAGTGTACCTTCACAACTCATTATTTGTCATCCCTATTCCCATGTTTAATGTATATCTGTGATTCAGAAGAACAAATGAAGATCATACAGGACCGGTAGTTAGCAGTAAGCAGACGATGAATCATATGTGACGAGTCCGTAATCAACACAAAATTCTTTTATCCAGCGCTATGAGACGAGTCTGACTAATATATGTCATTTACCGCCATTAACGATCAATCAAGCAAACGAATGAATGAAACGTCCAAAAAGGAAATACTCGTACATAACAGTTCATTGAGACGAAGGGAGTATGCTTCAAGAGTGGCATCTTTATCCTACGCTCTAAGACGAGTCTGACTAACATAAGTGATTTACCGCCATTAACGATCAATCAAGCAAACAAATGAATGAATGAATAAAACACCCGAAAAGGAAAATAGATAACAATTCATCGAGACGGATGGAATATAGAGTATGACTAACCTAGGTCATTTACCGCCATTAACGATCAATCAACCAAACAACTAAACAAATTAAGCTAAAATTCTAAGCTCAACCCGCAATTCTAGTGTCAAAATTAACTGTTAAATCGAATTTCCAAAACTAATCGTCCATAAAATACGAAATCATGCTAAATATCAACACAGATTAAGCAATTAATGCACTTTTGTGGTGATATAAACCTCGATTATAATCAAATCAAATCAAATCAAATAACAAAATCGAGAAATTAGAACAAAAATTGGGGAAAATAAATAATGTTTAAACAATTTAATATGACGAAGATGAATTACATATTCCGTATCTGGAAGTAAGGATAGACGGCGGGAAACGAAAATTGAAATTTGTGCGCAATTTTGAAGCCATGGAAGCATAATTTTGAAGCAGTAAACGGAAGCAAATACGATTCGGACCCGGTTTTCCCCGGCAAACACCGGTTCAGACCGGATTTAGACATGGCAAACAAGTCAGTTTGGACCGAGTGGTTTATTTCGTGTTTGGATCATCTTCGAGTTTGTTTTCAACCTTTTGCGGGTGCCGACTCATTTTCTACGATAAAAGTTCGGGCTAGATCGGTCAGTTTGGGTTATGGGTCGAACTTGCGTTTTAAGCTTGTGATTGCAACCAGGTTTGAATCGGATTATTCAGGTCAGGTCATTTGGGGTCGGGTTAGTTTTCCCATATCTAAATCAACAAAGTCCTAAGGAGGAGTCCACAATCAAGTAATGGCGTTTTAATCGTGTTAATAACAGGTTGAAAAGGAATAACAATCGGTAATAAAAGATTCACGTGGTCACGTGATATGTGTGAACATCATCACATATGACCAACTATGTACTAGACACGAATACACGATCATGACTGGTATGTGATCTCACTTCTTAAATAACATGTGGCTCAATGAACATGACACATTTAAATCGAAGCATGCATGCTAACATTAAGCATAACGATCGCGATAGATATTGTACCACGAAGGGCATGTGATACTGAATGGAACACCAACTAGAGTATACAATCACTGCTTTGACCTGGCAGCGCGTGAAACTAACTTCTGACACGGAGCGCATAATTAACCTTACACCAATGCTCCATGACACTGTGCATAAGTGCGTGACTGTCGACTATATGCCCAATGCATGGCAACTTGGCAAGTACTCTCGCTCGATGCAGTAATTAATCATCGAACAACACTCGGAAACACATAACACATAACCAATGAATCTGAATACACCAGACATAGACCAATTAAACATCTAAGCAATAATGATTCATTATGTGACTATGTACTTGTAATTGATATTGCCATCACTTGTACAACCAATCATCGAGTACGTTGCACAATATAACTAACTGCTCAGCTACGCGAGTAAGTAGTACCCTTATGGCCTCATACACGAGTAACACGACTTAAACCGAAAACAAATCCCAGACGATCCAACCAAACCCAAATTATGTAGCATACTCGAAATAACTCGATCCAAACCCGACCCGACTTTGCCAAACAAATCCCTAACCTTAAACCTAAGATTTTGTCCCCTCCATAATTGAAAATCCAAGTCAAATCCAACTCCCGAATTTATTCCTTCTACTTCACACCCGCGACTCACTCAGTACATTTCACTCACTGACTTCACTCTGACGGTCTGACCAGATCTCCCTCACACAACGAAACGGTTGACGACGACGACGACCTCGACCTCGAGCAAGCTGTGACGTCACCTCCAATGGCGGCACTTCTCGTCCTTATCCTCTTCCTCTTCATCGTTCTATTCATTGCAGAAGCGTCGGTGCACGAGTACAGAGGTCAGAAGTTCGTAAGCAAGGGTAACTCGTTCGTCGTCCATGGCGGTAGCGAAGGAATCTACTCCTCGCCTTCTCGCGATTCCTTCATTCGGTCTTCTTCGCTCTCTCTCTCACTTCTTCTTCTTCTTCTTCGCTTGCATTATAATTTTCGTTAATTTTTTTGGCATTTTTGTGCTGCATTTTGCTTTATTTCTGGAATTAGACCTCGATCTGGTGATATAATGATGCAGTTGAAGTGTTTGTTTCGTGAAATTCCGCTTTCGCGTCACTGTAATCCTTCGCATAGATGTGTTTTGATTTTCTTATTGATGCAGTTGGAGTGTTTGTTATTGATTTGTCAATTGAGTTCATTTGTTTCGTGAAATTCCGCTTTCGCGTCACTATAATCCTTCATATAGACGTGCTTCGATTTTGTTATCCTTGCTTGATTTCTAGAGCCTTCTCTACTGCTGTATATACCTTAGAATTACTGAGTTAGTAGCGGCGGAACTCGAATTTGGTTGCATTTATAATTTTCGTTGATTTTTTGGCATTTTTGTGCTGCATTTTGCTTTATTCCTGCAATTAGAGCTCGATCTGGTGATATATTGCTGCAATTGGAGTGTTTTTGTTTTTGATTTGTCAATTGAGTTGATTTGTTTCGTGAAATTTCGCTTACGCATCACTATTATTCCTCATAGATATGTTTTGATTTTGTTATTCTTGCTTGATTTTTGAAATTTGATTTTTAGAGCCTTTTATATTGTTGTGTATAGCTTAGAATTACTGAGTTAGTAATGGCGGAACTCGAATTTCTAGTTTAGGGAGCAGGATTTGCTGTTGATGTAGGTGATTTTAGTGTACTCGGTTTTGGTTGATAGAGTCATACAAGAGTAACTTCATTATAATATAGCGTATATTCTGGAAGTACGGAGTCTATGTTTACATAATTATTTGAGAATATACGGTATAGTTTTCGTTCCAACGACTATGACTTTTCTGCATCTTGAACTAATTCAAGGTACTACATGCAAAACGTCAAAGTTATATCTCTGTCTTTTGTGCCAAAAACATAGGACACCCGGCTCATCTCAATAGGACATTCGGAACAATTCAGACACGGATATTAGCGTTGAATTGTTCTATTAGGAAAGTTTAAGGGGATTCGGTGTATTTACTGTCCGTGTTCATCTAAAATATAACATTTGTAGCGGCGGACTAATGATACATTAGAGTAACCTAGAAAAAAAAACAAAATTAAATTATACTCCAGAGATGTGTGATAAAATTATCATCCTCCATTAATGAGCTTCATGTATTATGAAGCTATGCACAAGACTAAATTAGCGTGCTGGTTTTTGCCTCGTTCTGCCATGGTGTACTGGTGAAGCGTTGTTAATTTCTTCATTCTTTCTGAATCCAGATTTGAGAGAACTGTGTTCCAAAGACCCCAAACTTCCTCTAACTTCAGCACTAGAGTCCATGCCATCATTTTCGAGGTAGATGATAGGGAGACGATAGGTGGTTCAGCTTATGGTGGCCAAAGAGCTGTCTGCTGTACGCAAGACCTTGCAAAACTTGGTGTTTGTACAGAAAAGGAGATTATTCATCGACAATCTGCTAAAAACATTGGTTGGCCGCAAGTATTTAGTGTCCCTTTTGAAGTCGACGAATCCGAGGCAACATTCCCATCCAGATCAATTCCGATTACAAAAACTGGGATGTACAATGTGTACTTCATTCATTGCGATTCAAATCTAAAGGACGCGACGGTGGTAGGAAAAACTGTGTGGAAGAACCCTTCTGGTTACCTACCCGGTAGAATGGCCCCTCTCATGAAGTTCTATGGGTATATGTCACTTGCATTTGTGCTTCTCGGCATTTTCTGGTTTTCTCAGTATGCAAGATTCTGGAAAGAAGTTCTTCCTGTTCAAAACTGTATAACTCTAGTTATAACACTGGGAATGCTTGAGATGGCTCTGTGGTACTTTGATTATGCTGAATTTAATGAAACTGGAGTAAGACCTATCGGGATTACTGTTTGGGCTGTAACCTTTGGTACAATCAAGCGTACTGTTTCCCGGCTAATCATACTGATGGTTGCGATGGGATATGGAGTCGTAAGACCCACTCTCGGTGGTATCACATTCAAAGTTGTTACGCTTGGAGCAACATTCTTTATTGCGTCAGAGGTGCTTGAGTTAGTGGAAAATGTTGGTACGATAAGCGATCTCTCTGGAAAAGCACGACTTTTCTTGGTTCTGCCAGTTGGATTATGGGATGCTGTTTTCATTCTATGGACTTTCAATTCCCTCTCTTCTACATTAAATAAGCTTCAGGTAATTTTATGTCCTATATCTGCCATCATGTTTTCTTGCCATAACTCTCATGGGTCCTTGGTGGCGGTTTATGTGTCAATATTTAAGTAATTGAAGTTGATAGATCAATGCATGACTTAATTTGCCCATTACTTTGGCAAAGGGGTTATGTAACAGGAGCCTGCTATTAACCTGTTAAGTGGTTTGCGAAACTGGGGCCATTGAATTTTGGGGTCCAAACATAAGTTTTGTCAAATGCTACTCCGTATATACTCAAGTAGTTCATATTAAGATGAGAAGCCTGTGATTGTGGTATGAGCATGATATCGTGTTTGATAATTATAATATATACGGAGTATCAAACTAAATGTTTTATCATGTTGTTCAGGCTCGTCGGATAATGGCAAAGCTGGATATCTATAGGAAGTTCACCAATGCTTTGATGGTAGCTGTTCTTGTGTCAGTGGGATGGATATGTTATGAGGTACATAAAATTGCAAACCGCTTTAACATTAATATGTTTCTCGTTTTACATTCAAGGCCATACTTCTTTTTCGAGGGAATCATGGCCATACTTGCTACTCCGTATAAATCTATTCTCTGAACATATCCATTCTGAAGTGATCTTCAAATAACCTGAAATAGAATGCAAGCTTGCAACAGCTTCCATTTTTAACATCAATGGCTACGTTTTTAAATAATACAGAGTCTATAAAGCAAATATTTCGAATGATCTCAAGTATTACACATATTTGTCAAAATTCTTTCCATTTTACTAGAACAGATTTGAAATATTTCGAGTTTAGAAGTGTGTTTTTGCGTGAAGACATGTCCCCACACCCGTATCCACATTTCAGGACAGGGTTCCAGTTTTCCAGACCATAACTAGTCGTTCCCCATATGATTAAGTGATTAATGCTAACATTGTCAGATAAACTGCCTATTAAAAAAAATCTTGCTCTAGTGTATTTAAACCGACGTTTTGCTGCTCTTTGTTCCATCGTTTGATACCATTCTATCTCATAATTTCTACTATTGTACTTGCAGATATATTTCAAGTCGCACGATGCATATAATGAGCACTGGCAGAATGCTTGGATTATCCCCGCTTTCTGGCACGTCCTTTCCTTTTCTCTACTATGTGTGATCTGCATTCTTTGGGCTCCTTCTCAAAACTCAACAAGGTAAAAAAAGCTACTCGTAATTCTCTAAACATGGTTACCGGATTCCCTCGGGTGCTTAGCGAATCACATATAGGCATTCTCAGGACCATCATCTTTAGCCGTAACCAGGAAACATGCAAATCGTTGACATTCTTTTTCTCACCTGAGACTTCTACTTGAAAAATGATACGAAAATTACGCTCTGATACCACTTATGATACGAAAATTACGGACTTTCGTATATCTAACGTAGCGGAAGTCTTTTTTGAGGTTTTATTTTGTGAAATAAAGGGATATTTACTCGACCTAGACCTATAGGACGAATAATGGTGAGAACAATTAAGACCTATTAATTGTTACCCGAGTTAATATTTGAAACACGTCAAATAATAACAAAGTTTGGATCGAAACTCGTCGAACTGATAAACACAATTGCAACGCAAAGGTTCAAAATTCTTATTCATAAACTTCTTTTTCTTAATGAATACAAAGACTCATATTTATACTACTAAAATAAACTAATCTTAAGTATGGAAATAATATTATAGCATAATATAATTCCTAAATATCACTAGAAAATAAACTAATTAGATACTTATTGCAAATATACTCGTAAATATGAAAAACAACTAACTATCGAAAATCCATAATAATTATTTCCTAAATAATTAAATAGATACTTATTATTTTCGGATAAAAAAAACAGGTATGCTTACTCGGGAGACGAAGATTTTGACAAAGATAGCACATTGACCCTCATAAAACCAGCCACATTGCCTACAAACGACTTCCGAACCCCTTCTTCCGATCCTATGCCGGGAAGCAAGGGGATGTCCAATCTCGACACCGAAGTAGAAAAAACAGCGTAAGTTCCGTCTTCAATTAAACTTAGTTTTGTAACCAAATTTCCCGTATTATGTCCTTGTGAAGATCGCGCAATCAGCCATTTGTACGTCACCTTAGCTTTACTCACGAGACCGGACAATAGAATCCATAGGCGTCCGGGCTTTGGGAACTTCGTGCCAAGTTCACCATGGTTACTGGTTAGTACTATTTAGCTTTGCTTTTAGTCTGTAGTTACTCTGGTAAATTGGTTTAATTTACTGCATATAGATTCTGCACTCATGTTGGTCAATTGTTCATTATCTGCCCTATAGTTTTACGAAGTACTCCGTGATTCCTAATCCTGTTACTGAATTACAGTATTTCCAAGACACAGGCACCATGAAAGGTAAATCTCTTGTGAGACCGTCTTGTCTTAAAAATTGTACTCCGTTCTTTGCATATTAGGGGCTTCATGAGTCATGCGGTCTTTTCCCCTTTTTTGCATATTAGTGACCCGTCTATGATCTTTACCTCGATTATTTATTTACCTTGGATTAAAATAAACTCCTTTCCCGAACTCATACGTCTAATTTTCCTAGAATATGTCTAGTTAGTGACCGTCTTTTGGCTAATTAGATCACGGAATATGTGTGATCTAATTTGCTCCTTTAAGACTACCAAACACGTAAGTCGATTAGGTTTTATGTAATTTTAGATTAGAGTCCGTCTTACTTGTGACGGATATATCCGTCATAATGCCAAAAATCTTTTCCTACCGTTTAGGCACATGAGTTTGTCTTATCCCACATATTTGATCCGTCATAAACCTAAGACGGATATTTCCGTCACAAAAAAAAATTGTGTTTAGATTATTGTCAAGTTGGAAATGCAGAGGAGAGGCTAGATCAGTAGCGAGAATCTAGTGAGTAGAAACTAGAATTGTAGAACCTAATTTGCCGTTGAACCACCCGTGCAACCTTGAATTTTATATTACTCCAATTATATATCCTACGTAATGCTACGAGAATTACTCGTATTGACAAACTTTGAAGAGACGATTTCTTGATATTGTTAACGAGAGTTATTACTCCCTTCGATTTTTATCTATCTTCCCTATTTTTTTATTTGACTGAAACACCTTTTCTTCCCTATTTTTATTTTGGGCCATCAATATTTGGTCTAGAATCACTCTTACATTTCTCTCTCTTCCTTCTTTTATTTTGAACCACACATTCCTACCCCAGATTTTTCTTCCCCAAAACCAAGGAAAAGATAATAAAAAATCGGAGGGAGTACATGTTAGAAGGGAGTTACAAGTCATTGTTAAATTAGTATGAGAGGGTATTTCAAAAGAGATTTATTATTTCATTTAATTGTATTTTATTTTAATAATGTTACCCTTAATTAATGCTCCAATATGGCGTATCAAATAATTAATGCTAGCTAGCTAGCTCAATGATTCTGTATTTCTTATACACGCTGTCAATTGCCAACCATAATTATACTACTACTAGTACTCTACCCTATTTTTTAATTTTATTTGGTAATTTAGATGTTTAATTTCTCCTGAAATTATAAACTCAGTATTTCGTGAAAGGTAGTCTCCTATTAACGATTATGAGAAACCGTTTCTTCTAAGTTTTTGTGAATAATGTAAAGTACATCCTCGCTTTTGCAATGTTGGTTGGAAGAAACAATCGTTTCACATTGTACGTAACACAGTACAATAGTCTTATATGAAAAATTCACTTATTTATTACTCCCTCCGTTTCTATGATTTTTTTCTACCTTAAAAGTGGCACATTTCTTAAAAAAAACAATAAAATAAGTAAAAGTAGAGAGAGTAACCTAGGTGGACCACCTAGGTAAGAGAGAAATGTGATAGAAAAAAGAAATGTGGAAGAAATCAAAGAAATGGTTGAAAAAGAAAATGTGGAAGATATCAAAGAAATAAAGGAAGTATTAATAAATGAATTTTTTTGGATATAAAAATAAATCAATTTGTGTAATTAATGTTTCTCAGTTTCTCACTGGAATATTTTCGTACAAGTATTACATAAACGATAGTTTTACTATTTGGATCGGTTATGTACTTTTTTTCAAGTTGTGTGATTGTAGTTAGCATTGATGTAATTTTGTACTTGAAAAAAGGGTAGATGATTAGCTTACGTGGTAAGCAATGCATGCATGCACGTGGATGTCGGCGAAATAAGGCTGTATATTGGATTGGTTGACCCTCATTAAATAGATTTTTTATTTTCTCTCATTAATTAACCCAAAATGCATGTATCCAATGCATCATCATAACAAAAGATTACGAGTAAGACGGTTTCACGAATGAAACGGTTCTTTTCTATACATCAACACTTTTTTTATGGAGTATTAAAAAATTTGTTTCAGACTGTCTTACACAATAATTACGAGAATACAGTTTTATGTATTGGGTTTGGATGCAACATAACAAGATAGGAGGCCACAATAATAATGGAGTAGACGCTTAATTAAAGGCAATGAGAATGTGATTAGGGTGCATCCAGCTCATCCACCTCTTCATTCCTCTAATTAATCATCTCATTTTCATTAATTAGTACTCTAATTAGGTCACCCCAAACGTATTACCTCACTAATTATAACGACTCCAGCCTAATTACATCACCTTCTTCTAGTACCTTCCATCACTTACCTTGCTTAATTACTCGTCATAATTACGAGTACTTTATAAATTTATAACTGATATATCTGTCATAAACAAACCTAAAATGAAAATGTCGTGGGAAAATAAAGAGGGGATATTCGCTCCTCGTCCCCTTGATATTTAGAGTCGGGAAATGAACGAGACTTGAATTACCTAAACCTGATTAACCCGTTTGTCGAGTCTACCTGAATCTACCTGAATTTAGAAATCAATATTCGTACATAATACGCATGACAGCATTACGAAGTAGCGTTGATGATAACCGAGTAGATTAATAAATCCCGAGTTTAAAATAACTCATCTCTTATAAATCCCGAGTGTAAAAAAATTAACATGACTCGAGCTGACTAAACCCGATTAGGGTGATTAACCCAACCCGTTTGTCGAGTCTACCTCAATCTACCTAAAATCCCCGATTCCACTCTACTTCTACAGTTCTAGCTTCTACTCCTTCACTTTACTCTCTCTAAATTTCAACGTACTCACTCCCCCCCTTTTCCCCCCAATCAATTAGCTTCATCCTACACTATCGGAATCAATGGAGTCTCCGCCTCATAGCGGAGCCGACAAGCCCGACTCTCCGCCACCAGCTTCCGCAACTGACGACGGATGCTTCGGCGGCGATGGCGGTGGCGGTGGCGAAGGAGGAGGTGAGAGTTTGGAGTCGGCGGAGAAGATTATTTTACGGTGGGATTCTACAGTTTCTGAAGAAGCTAGAGATAAGATGATCTTCTCCGCCGACCGCCTGGAGGTTGACCGTTACCTCCACGCCGTCGACCTAATCCAGCTCTCTCTCCGTCAAACCTCACTTTCCTCCACCGCGACGACCACCACGACAACCACCACTATTCAAATCGCCATGGCGAGACTCGAGGATGAGTTCAGGAGTATACTGTTGTCTAGCTCAGCACCTGTTGATGCTGAGTCACTCTTAGTTGATACTCCTCGGTCGACTTCGCAATCGTCTGATCACTTCTCCGCCGCGGTTGCTGCCGTCGGAGACGGCAGCAGCGACGGCGGTGGTGGTGGTGGCGGTGGTAGTTCTTCTTCTTCGTTTAAGCGGAGTATGAGGTTATCGACGAGTATCCGTGAGATCGATCTCATAGGAGACGACGCCGTTTCCGATCTACGTAGCATCGCCGACAGAATGATCGCCGCCGGTTACCTCCGTGAGTGCGTCCAGGTATACGGCAGCGTTCGGAAATCGAGCGTCGATGCTAGTTTCAAAAACCTAGGTATCGAAAAACTTAGCATCGGCGATATTCAACGACTCGAGTGGGATGCGCTTGAGAACAAGATCCGCCATTGGATCAAAGCTGCGAAGGTCTGCATTCGAACGCTTTTCGCTAGCGAAAAGCGGTTAAGCGAGATCATTTTCGATGGATTGAGCTCGTCGTCATCGTCGATAACTCCGCCTGTACCGGTTTTCTCGCTGTCTTCTCCGTCGCGGTCTTACTCGTTTTCGTCTTCATACTCCGAGGCCTGTTTTCTTGAAACCGTCAAAGGTCCAGCGATTCAATTGTTCAATTTCGCCGAAGCGATTAGTATCAGTCGCCGATCGCCTGAGAAACTGTTCAAAATTCTCGATTTGCATGATTCTTTAGCTGATTTGTTGCCTGATATCGATGTTGTGTTCGAGTCGAAAGCAGCGGAGTCAATTAGGGTTCAGGCGGCGGAGATTTTGTCGAGGCTGGCGGAGGCGGCGAGGGGAATACTATCGGAGTTTGAGAATGCTGTTCTTCGAGAACCTTCGAAAGTTCCGGTTCCTGGTGGAACAATTCATCCATTGACTAGGTATGTGATGAATTATATCAGCTTGATATCTGATTACAAGCAAACATTGATTGAATTGATAGTTTCGAAACCGTCTTCTAGCTGTAATTCTAGGTATTCTGGTGAGTTATCCATGCCGGATTTCGACTTTTCTGAGTTGCAGGATGAAAGAACTACCCTAGCATTGCATTTGATTTGGGTGATTGTGATTCTAGAATTCAATTTAGACGGAAAATCGCAGCATTATAGGGATACTTCATTAGCTCATTTTTTCATGATGAACAATGTGCATTACATAGTTCAAAAGATTAAAGGAAATCCCGAGCTTCGTGAGATGATTGGGGACGAATATCTGCGAAAACTAACTGGAAAATATAGAATCGCTGCCACGAATTACCAGCGAGCGACATGGATACGAGTTCTTAATTGTTTGAGGGACGAGGGTTTGCATGTGAAAGGTAGTTTCTCGTCGGGAGTATCCAAAAGCGTGCTTAGGGAACGGTTTAAGTCGTTCAACTCCATTTTCGAGGAAGTCCATCGGATTCAAGCGAATTGGTTGGTTCCCGATACTCAGCTTCGAGAGGAGTTGAGGATATCTATAGCCGAGAAGCTGCTCCCGGCATACCGGTCTTTCCTTGGTCGGTTTAGGAGTCATATCGAGGGTGGTAGGCATCCCGAGCAGTATATCAAGTATTCATGGGAAGATTTGGATACGGCTGTTCTCGATTTGTTTGAGGGTAACCCTGCTACACAGCATTTACGGAGGAGGTCACAGGGTTGACGATTTTTCCACCATGTTCATACCTAAGTAGAAGAAACTGTGATTCGACTTTCGAGCGGAACCCAATTACTACATAACAACAACAATCGGGGTGTAACATCTTTCGTAGTAGTTGGTAAAGTTTTTGAGACACGGGTACTCGTTATTTGGGCTGGAAACGAAACGACTAAATGAGTCGACAAACAAAGAAGCTAGGAACCGATTCTTTAAATTTTTTGCAGGCTGGTTTGGCTGATTCACCGATGATCGGAAAGTCTCTCAACAATTTGTCGGAATTCCCGGAGTTTGCGCTCTTCTACTCTCTCTGTAAGCATATCTTGTGCTTGTACTTCTACCATCAGATTCGTGCGTTTTGTTCATATGGAGAACTGTTACACCGTGTGCGTTTTATCGTCAATGCTCAATTTATTTATAAAATCGGCATTCTTTCTCTGTATGGTATATTTTGTTTATTCCACTGGAAATAACTTCATCTGCTTATACCATTTTTTTCTTCTTTCGAAACTTGCTGCTTATGCCTTATACGATTACTGACTACTTGGATTAGATTGTTCAAACTTAATTCTAAAGTTATTCTTTCTTCTTAAATATATTCCGTAACTGTTTCAAAGCATTCATATCATTGTATTATACGAGTAGTTGAGTACTAGGGTTGTAAGTTGTTGGTAGCCTTTCTCCGTCATTTGAAGGGAGAGGACACTTACTCCTGTAATTTTCGAAGTTCAACAATCATCATCGTGCTGTCTTGTCTTCTTTGCTGTCGTCTTCCATGTTTCCTACTACATCGTATTATACGAGTACTAGGTTTTGGTTCTATTTTGCAGGACGATTATTCCATCTACTTTTGTTTCCTGACCCATCTATTTATGTTCACCTTATGAGATAGATTCGTCCGTAGATGTTAGTATGTTACTGCATTTCGTTTTTCTTTTCGATTTGTTAGATTACGATAAATGAAGTAACCTTTGCTGTTTCCATACTTTCTTGATTTCTCATGACTCTGTT
Source organism: Agrostemma githago (assembly GCA_958450325.1). Lineage (NCBI taxonomy): Eukaryota > Viridiplantae > Streptophyta > Magnoliopsida > Caryophyllales > Caryophyllaceae > Agrostemma > Agrostemma githago. Next base: position 191,559 of record OY288249.1, read on the forward strand.
TCCCGTCAGTTTTTGGTATATGAGTCTGTTTTAGCGCTCTGGACTCGACTTTAGCTGTTTGCTTCCATCTTCCTGCATTAAGATGTTGCTCTCAGTTTCTTCTTTCGCATGTCGTGTGGTCAGTTTCTTGGTCTAGTTGATAATCTGACTGAACCCAAATCACGATGGACGAGTTTGTCACAAACTTGTGACGGTCAAATATCTCATCAGTCTTTATCTACCCATATGGGTGATATTTGATCCGCCATAAGGTTGTGACGGAACGAACTTGGAGAGTTTGAAAATGACAAGTTCCAAACTTTTATTAAGAAGTTTGTGAAGAGCATTATTATTCTATTATTGCTTTTCTATAATTCCCAACCGCACCACTATCTTTCACACCAATGACCAAAAAAATTATAATGTACTCTACTCCATAGGTTTTATTAGCTGTATCCTGTTTTCATGCTATGTTGTTGACTTGTTTTAAGGCTACCATGCTGACATTTAAAAAGACGGTCTCTCAAAAACTTAACAAAACCCGCCTAGTTTAAGGATTTCGTGGTGACTATGGAAGGAAGCTGTGTTGGTTCACTTGGTTATTTACTTGTTTTAAAGCTAGCATGTCGAGATTTAAAAAGGCGGTCTCTCAAAAACTTAAAAAAAAAAAAAACTTAGTTTGAGGATTTCATAGCAAATATGAAAGGAAGTCGTGCTGGTCTAGCATGTCAAGGTTTAAAAAGACGGTCTCTCAAAAACTTTTAAATGAAAAGAAACTTAGTTTAAGGATTTCGTAGTGACTACGAAAGGAAGTCGTGCTGGTTGAAAATAGAAATCACATGAACACAAAAGTGGCTTTTGCGTTTGACTCTCAAGTCCAAACCTTAAGCAAGTTTAACGTTACGTCATGAGTGACACACACACAAATACACAATACACACTCGTGCTGGTTGTATCAATAATCAACGATATGATAGATTCTGCTCTTTATTTTACGACTCGTAGTACTGAACTACTGATGGAGTATTTGTTTTAAGAAAGTCGGAATTTATTTGATATCAACAGATTTGTACTTATTTCGTTACTTTCTTTAATTCTGAAATTGGTTTTTAATTTTAACAAAATTAGTTTTTTTTTTTTTTTTTTTAAAATTTTATTTGAAAAACAACAAAAAAATGTTGGTCTATGATGTCCAATTGTCCATGACATCCTTAAACTAAAGTTTTAAAGTAGAAGAAAGCATGAGGAATGAGTCTAAAAAGTCAGTAGGTGGGTCGTACGAAATCACAAATGCATCTTTTTTTTTCTCACTTGAAAATGCAAATATAGGGTGTAGTTTTGGGTTCCGAAAGCCCAAACATCATGTAATTCAACATTTTTTCCGATGACAAAAAAATGGAACGGATCCATGGCCAATATTCTAGCCCATACTAAAAGAAAGGTTGGACATTCAAAACTTCTATATAAACGTAAGTAACTATTTCATTGGTTATGGCCCAAATATCTGTATTGGGCTCAAATGCATATGAGCCCTTCTGATGTTGGAAAAACAGTCTAGTTTTGTGTTCCGAGTTCCGACACATATCGTATTATGTTATGATTTTGGTTGTGATGATTCATCTGATACATAATCCTTCGTCTGGATGATTTATTTATCTTTGATTAAAATATTTCTCACAATGAATGAATATACTCTTACGTATTGAACTCAGGCTATGAGTCCAATTATTAAGTAAGGGATAGGAGGAGGATGAGAACAAATTTGGTATTCAGTCGACATATATCAAGTATTGGACTCATGTATATCAATTATTAGGCTCATCCAATGGCAAATTGGCAATGTGATAAGTTCGAAACTATGGAGGGATCGTGTGTGAATCGAAAGTGATCTACTTTCTTCGTCTCATTAGATAGTTAACATATACAGAGTATTTTTCACGATTATAAAAGAATTAGAGGGTAAATTATTGATTGGAAGAGAGAGAATACAAAGACGTAAACGTGTCCCGAGTTGACACATACAAAAATGCCAAAAACGGGTGGGTCCGGTCCAACTCATAGGGGGTTCATGTCACCCACAAGTTGGTCTGCCGGAATTTTATAGGCATATGAACCGCGTGGTTAGTCACTAGTCACTACCCATTCAAATCCACAAGTCTTTGTCTATATAGGGTAGATATGGGTCATCTTCCTACTATACACTAGTTCAAATCTCATTTCAACTATCTAAACTGATCTCGATTGATCTGTTTGGCATGTCTCCTTCACCTTCCTTATCACGACAATACTTGTTACGGAGTATTGTATCTCGCTTTTCCATGCATGTGTGTTAATTAGGGTCGACTTTGAGGGTGTGTGACCCGTGTAATAGAATAGGAACCCCCCAATTTGACGGGTCAGAAGAAGGTGAAACTTGCATCCAAGCACTTATGTTAGGTCTAATCTAAGCATAGAACAAAGACAAAGTAGTTAACATTGAGGCGGTTTTTATTGACGTGAATAATATGTGTATCTGTGTCATGTAACACTTTCACAATTACTAAGCTTATACTACGTATGTTACATCTTTTCTGAATTTATACATACCATTCGCGGAGTACTCAATCGAGGAAGTGTTTGCATAGTAAAGAACTTTTCCATGGTCGTCTATAAGAACACTTACGATATCGTTTCTTACAATAAGCTAATGATCCAGTTTCTAGTGATCGATAACTTTACATATGCCGTGCATATATTGCACAAGATTCATACTAGTACAAGTCTATATAACCAATCAACTTTTAATAATTCCAAAAAATTACCACATGAATTTACAATATTTTAATGGATCTTCAGTCACCAAAAAAAAAACAATAAAATTATTAATTTACCCTTATTGTTGTTAATATTTGAGTATAAACCAATGAAATAGACATAGATAAAATATACTCGTAGATAATTTTTACTCTATATAATTTTTTTCCAATGTAATTAAGTCAACTAACCCGTGTACCACACGGACTTATAACCTAATGTTTTTTTTGTAATATCTTAGGGCATTTTAGTAAAATGGTAAGGGCATTTCTAGAATAACATCACACACAAAAGTAATACAAGTATTGGACTTTATTCTATAGTTCAAAATATGCAGTCCGAAAGGGATTGATGTCGGCCAAAAGAAACGATCAACAAATACTATTCTTTCAATTTGAAATGCCACACAATTAACATGTGACCAATTAACTCTCTCTTCAATCAATCACATCATTAGTACAATAGTACTCATTTTAGGAGCATTCTAGGAACCAACCTACCTCTCCCTTTCTCCACAATTAATTTAATTAATTTAATTAATTAATATTAAATACGTAGTACAATTATACCGTCTTTAAGATTGTAAATAAGAATTAAATTAAGAAAAATGATAAATACAGTCCTTAATTATGGCTGTATTTAAGAGATCATAAACAAAAATAATTGTTTAATATTTTAATTAATTAATTAATGAGTAATATTATTCGTAGTATGCCTATACCGTTCTTAAGATTGTAAATAAAAATTAAATAAAGAAAAATGATAAATACAGTCCTTAAATTAGTGTTGTATTTAAGAGACCATAAAGAGAAATAATTTTTTAATACGTGCATTAATTGTATTGATGTTTGTATAGTTTTTGCTTGAATCCATAAGTTTATACTAAATTTCGATGATTTTTAATGTTTAACATTACCCTTAAATTAAACATATTTCATAAAATTAAATTAAAATAGGAGTATATGACAAATTTCAAGTGTATATTGACCCCGTTAATATTTGATTTAAACTTTTATTTGTTATTTTTGACACCTTAAATACAATTATAAAATATCGTAAATATCTTAATTAATGCGACTAGGTGCGCTTTTCGTTAAATAAAAAAATACAGTCATAACATTGTATAGTTATGATTTTTCTTAATTAATTTAATTATTTAATTGATAAAATATTATATAGTTCAACTAACCCCACTAAAAAAAATCCCTAATTCCTATCCCACCATCTATATATATATTATCCTCCACCTCTATTATCTAATCCTCTTATTTATATACTTTATATTCTCCTCCCTCTCTTATTTATTTCTACCTCAAATTTAATCTCTAAAATCACATTAATATTAATATTAATATTATTATTATTAATTAATTAATTAATTAATTTGCTAATAAATCTCAAAAGGGTTTTGTGAGAAAATCATGAACAATTCCGAAAAATTATCAAAAGCACAAGAAAAAATGAAGATCAACTCAAATTTTGCAAGAACATGCAATCGTTTTAGCCAATTCTTGAAAGAAAGAAGGTCACTTGGAGATACTACTAATAATATTGCTTTTGGTGAATTCCCGACTCAAATCCAGACTAAACCAGACGATCATATTATCACAAACGAGGACGTAATTATAAATGCATCGGATTCCGTCCAAGATTATAAGTCTTTGGAACTCTTTCCATTGACAAGCTCCATCACCAACTCTAGGTATGTCATTTTAATACTACACGTTTTTAATAACAATAACGTTATTGTGAGATCGTCTCATATAAGTTTTTGTGTATTTTGTTCAATCGTTTATGTGCGTATAATTTTTTTTTGCATGTTTTTACGTGTTTCTACTATCATAAATTATAGTGTAAGACGGTTTCACATGTATAACGATCCATTTACTATCACAAATTTATTTATTTTTTTTGCATGTTTTTACATGTTTATATTATACTATACGCGTTAAGTTATGAATTTTTCTAAATTATTTAGGAAATTAAATATAATTAATAATCACGCTATATATGAAAGATTCTTTATTTATTTATTTATTATTATTTTTATTTATTTTTTACTTTTTAGATATTGGAATCGTTTAATATTATCCACATGAAATATTAACCACATGAAATTGGAATCTTATTCCAAATTCAATAAAGTAGTTGGGATTTTGTAGAATTTTTTTATTTATATAGCACGTGGTATTTTATCATTTTTATTAGATGTCAAACCGAGTTTTAATTTAATGATGTTGACGAAGTTTGAACCGTAAATCAGTAAATCATAAATACCGTATTTGCTTAGAGTATAATACTAAGATTTTATTAGATGTAATAAACAAAACTCGGTAACAACATGAGGATAATTATGATGTTAACGAGGTTCATCTGATCAGCTTGGAGTTGTTATTTTTTGGTCCATTGAAGAGCGCACTTAGTCGCATTACAATATAGAAGAGGGAGGTTCGAACCTGAGACCTACCGTCCCAGAGCACCTAGTCCTAACCACTAGGCTATATATATGTGTCAAACCGAGTTTTTAGACCGTTTCTTCTAAGTTTTTGTTCACGTACAGACCAACATATATTATCCACACTAATCTGAAACTAAATATTTTGAATTATGATGTTAACGAGGTTCATCTGATCTGCTTAGAGTTGTTATTATATACTCCCTCCCATCCATTCAATTCTTTACACTTACTATAAATGGACAATCCAATCAATTCTTTACATTTCTCTTTTGGAAAAAGATTTTACCATATAACCCCATATCTTTCCTCTATTTACACAAAATACCACTACTTTTTCCTTACTTTAAATTTGGTGGACCCATAAAACCATTTGATTTACCAATAATACCCTTACTTTTACCACTTTTCTTAAAATTTGTGAAACCCCCCATGTAAAGCATTGAATGGATTGGAGGGAGTATCAAACTGAGTTTTGAGACCGTGTCTTCTAAGTTTTTGTTCATGTATATTGATCCAGACTAACCCGAAACTGAATACTTTGAATTGATCAGCGACTCGACTAAAAAGAGTATGATGATGAAGAAGGCAAACATGACAATAATATATGAAGGAAAAGTGTTGGTTTTTGAAGATTTAGAAGAAGAAAAAGCTCATGAAATCATGTGTTTGGCAAATGAAGGAGTAATTACTGCTTCTTCACATTTTACACATGGTAATTTATTGGATTTACCTATTGCTAGAAGAGCTTCTCTTCATCGTTTTATGGACAAGAGAAAAGACAGGTAAATAAAAAAATCCCGTCTCATTCATTTCTTTACGTTCATAATAAATTCTCGTGTTAAAACGGTTTTACAATAATGATTATATCGTGAAATCTCTTGCATGTCTTGTTGCGTGGAAGAATTAAGATGGTTACTGTATATAATTATCGTGAGACTCTTTTATAAAAGATTTATAAATTTATTATCTGATTTATGTTTGTTTTTTCACAATTATCTGACTAAATTTACATTTTATTTTGTTTAATTTATAGCTTTATTTATTTATTACTTTTTAAAATTTTGATTTCGATTAAAATTTACATAGGTTTATAATTAAATATCAGTTTTTATAACGTGTGTTCATTGAACAGAGGTTAAAATATTAATTAAAGGCAATATAATATTGATAAGAATACATTTTGTTTTGTTTATTATACTCGTATATCTTTATTTTCATATTAATAAAAATATAAAAGTTAACAATTCACAAAAATATCGTAAATATACAAGTTTTTTTATAACGTGTAGTCACTAAGCAGATTTCAATATATTAATATATTATCACAAAAAAAAAATGAAATATTAACTCATATTTACTGTCTGTTTTTTCAGGATTGCGGCTTGTGCACCTTATCAACTTATTAATAACTCAACTTCGTCGAAAGAAGTTTACAAGCAAGACATGGAACATCATCTCGAGCTCAAGTTATAACTTAGTAACGAGTGTGGAGAAACCGTCTTACATGAGAATTTGTTCTGATTTAGAAGGAAGAAACGTTTAACTAGTTATTATCGAATTATCTAGGTTTTTTTTTATGCACAAAGACATGTTAATTACTTGATTTCTTAGATTTGTTTTAATTTATTTCAGACTCGTATCTCATCGTCCCTATGTTTGTTAGAGAATATTAGTTTTTTTAAATATGAATTATTGTTCGTTATTATGTTTAAAATAATTTTTAAACAATATTTTTAACTCCTTGACACTAGAATTTGTTATATTAATATAATTAATTAAGTATGTTAACAAAGAGTATTATCTACGATGAAATATAATTACGATAATTAACGATTTTCCATGCACATAAAATAATAATAATAATAATAATAATAATAATAATAATAATAATAATAATAAGTCCCAGTTTTAAAAATAAAAATAATAATAGTAACAATAATATCAAAAATAGTTTTATTTGTCAGTGTAATCGTACAAGCTATTATTTCTGATGATTTTAATGTAATAATCTAATTAATCCCCTTTTTTTGGGTTTTCTTCAAAATAAAAATAAAAAAGAAATAATTTTATGTGTCGATTTCATGATAATTTATTACTCTTTACGAGATTTTTCGCATATCGAATTTGTTAGTCAATGCACCTTTGATTGTGTAGGTACGATGAGTCAGCCTGCTTGAGTTGAATGCCAAGGAAATAAACCGCGTGGGGTTGACTAAATAATGCACCAATTATTCAAAAAAAAAGTAGGGTTGATAATTATATTTATAATAATAATAATAATAATAATAATAATAATAATAATAATAATAATAATAGCTCGACACGGATGCTGTTTGTCTGCTTCAGCGGATTGGGAAATTCGTCTTATCACAAGATGCTGGAGCGCGTGCCGCAGTTCATATTTTCACTAGAATTAGCTTTGTAATTGCTAAGGGAGTGGGGCCCAGATAGTATCTCGACTTCCCTCTAACTTTTTGTAATTTGTTCTGGTGTTTAATGCGAGTTCGTTTTATAATAATAATAATAATAATAATAATAATAATAATGTATATTGTATTTTTATAAAGTAAATGGTACGTATCATGCTTGTGAGTTGTGACCGTTTTACTCCGACACGCTGCAGAATTACGGAAATAAAAATTCTATCGCGTGCAGGGGGTGAATGAGTGATAATGATATGAGATAACTCACGAGCAATTCGAGTTTGGCTCGGTCAAAGCTTGGCTCGTGCTCAGTCTTGGCTTGACCACTTACCGAGTTGAATCAAGTTGAACAAACATTAACTCGGCAATATAAGCTCATGAGCAGCTCGAAATAACGTGATAATTATTACTCTTCTTTTAAAAAAATTACTCTCGTTTATTAAAATACGTCGTAGGACGAAATTAATTTTTTGAACGAGTATACAAATCTCGATTATATAATACGAAAATACGATTTTGAGTTAAAATTAATTTAATGATAGGTAAAACAAATGAATGAGATTGATAATACTCGTAGTATATTTTCGACCTACATTTGATACTATCGTTGAATAAAACCCGTAACTTAAATACTTAGGCTCGAGTCAGACTCGAACTTGCTGTTTATTTTCGAGCTCGAATAAACTCGACATCGACAAATTCGAATTTTACGTAACGAATGCTACAAACCGAGCAAAAGACCAGACTCGTGATCGACTCGACTGGTTCGGTTCACCGGTTCACCGGTTCGGTTCATTTCATTTCATTGTCACGTGAGTACGTGACACATCCTCTATACAACTCCTTTTCATTTCGTTTCTCGAGGGTCATCTTCTTCTCCCAAAATCGAAACCTCGACGAACCCTAATATCCCCAATTCAATTGGAATCGGAATTGGAATTGATTGATAAATCACGAATTCAAATCCAGAAAGAATGAATCAACAACAACAGCAACAAGCTTTGATGCAGCAAGCTCTTCTTCAACAACAATCTCTTTATCATCCTGGACTCCTCGCTCCTCCTCAGGTCTCCTCTCTCCTCTCCTCTTTTCGATTTATCTCCTGTCGCACTGATTTAGGGTTTGTGTATTATGCTTTATCTTTGATTTGTTTTCCGATTATGTTTAATTTAGTTGCTGATTTAGGGAAAAACTTTGTTCGAAGCCTGGATTTCTGATCAATCTGTTATTTGTGTAGTTTTGAATTATCTCAACCTGTATTCCTATTGTCTAACCTTTAATTAAGATATGGTATTAATTGCGTTTTGGTTGGAAATCTGGGTTTGGTATGGATTCCAGAATTTATCAGTTAGGAGCTGGTACAATGCAATTGGAGGATAGGTTACAGTTTATGTTGCTCGGAATTGTTTAGATGCGTCCAACACGGGTGTGTGTCCAAGTGTCCGACACGGTTAATGTTTGGAATATTCTGTATATTTTGGCTTAAAATGAAGATCGGAGAGTAAGTGTCATACCCATGTCCCAGTGTCAAGTGTTGGACATGGGTACACGAGGAAATTAGAAAAGTCAGAGTAACATAGGTTACGGTTTGGCTAGCTAACCTATTAGAACTAAGTCAGATGGTGTTTTGTGTTCTATGTCAGGTATTATATGTTGTTTGTCACTGTGTTGCGACAATGATTTTATGTTGTCCACTGAGTCAGAGTGAGTAGATACCAGTTCCATTAGGGTTATGATTTATGTTGTCCAATTTTTTCATTCTTGATTTGGAAGATAAGTACTTATATAAGAAATGTAAATGTCATCGATGAGTTCCTTAAAAAAAGCTTCAATAAATGAGGTATTTCGCAGCTCACATCCCAGAATGCTATAGATTCTAATGTTATTGTAGAGTTTGAGATTTGAGTGATGCTTATTCCTATTTTTAACTTGCGTAGCTGTTCTTTTCATATTTCAGATGGAGCCTTACCTCAGTGGGAACTTGCCTCCTGGCTTTGATCCGTCTTCGTGCCGTAGTGTGTAAGTGTTGTCTGCTCTTGGGATTTTTTTCTTCGTTTGATGTTGCTTATGTACTATGGTACTTTCTTTCTACGTCATTTTTTTATTCCTTTCAGTTCTTGCACTTTTCTCATTGTGTTCTTGTTGAGAAAGTGCAGGTATGTGGGTAATATCCATCCACAAGTTACGGAAGCATTGCTGCAAGAGGTTTTTGCTAGTGCTGGGCCTGTTGAAGGTTGCAAGCTTGTTAGGAAGGAGAAGGTACTTTTTCCGCTAGCCTGATCAAACTGTATTTCCAGGTTGCCAAACTTCACACGCTTAGGAGTATGGTTGTTGCTAACATATTCTTGTGCTTCTGTCAGTCATCCTATGGATTTGTTCACTACTACGATCGCAGATATGCTAGCATGGCCATAGTGTCTCTTAATGGGAGGCATTTGTAAGTTTTGAGACGTCCTGTTTTTCCAAATAACTTGAATATATACGGAGTATGTTGTTTCACTCATATATAAGACCTAATATATCAGTATGTAGGTTTGGACAGCCTATTAAAGTTAATTGGGCGTATACAAGTAGTCAACGTGAGGACACTTCAAGTGAGTGCTTCATCTTCTTCTGTTAATATCTGATCATACGCTAACAAACATTTCCTATCTGGTATCTGACATTTTGAATTTGTCTACAGATCATTTTAATGTGTTTGTTGGTGATGTGAGCCCTGAGGTTACAGATGCTATGCTGTTTGCTTGTTTTTCCGTTTATCCTAGTTGCTCGTAAGCCTTGATTTGCTTTTCCTCCCTTTGTTTGTTCTGCTTATCGTAATTTACGTGTTGATTTCCATTGGCTTTTCTGTTAAGCTCGGTCGACGGAAACCAAACCTCTGACCGACACTTCTCTTTTCGCCTAAAGCATGTTATTTCTGTCTCTTCAGAGATGCAAAAGTGATGTGGGATCAGAAAACTGGACGCTCAAGGGGTTTCGGGTTTGTCTCTTTCCGCAGTCAGCAGGTAGTTTTTTTATGCTTTGTACTTTTTGAAGAAACATGTCTTCCTCAACAAGTTGTTAAAGCAATTTTTTTATGTTGTTGTTGCAGGATGCCCAAAGTGCAATTAATGAACTCACAGGTAAGATCAATTAACCTGTTATATACAATCGCTATTATTCCCGCTATTTGTTGGTAGAATTGTTGAATTTGTGCGAAATATGTAAGTCCCCTTCGTTTGCTCGTTTTCTTCTCTATTGTGGAGGGGCTAACCTTTATTTTGAAATAATTGTCCTAAGGATATCTGGTCTCCTTGCTCGTGTCCGAAGATTTGAGATGTGTTATGTAGACATGTAGTTGGCTTGTGCCTGTTGTACTATACTCCGTAGAATGTTAAACATTTTCTAAGCTTTCTATTCCCCTTGGTTGAAATCAATATATAGAAGGTTTAGTTAGGATGAAAAAAAGGCCTTTTCCCAAAGTCTCACTAATTTTATAAGATATAATCGTTCTTTGAATCTATTATAAATGTTTGAACGTGATCCATATCCATTAACCTTTATTTGATATTCATGTTTTGTCCTTCAGTAGTTCTTTTAATCCGTGACCTCTTAATATCGTATTTATGCCTTTTTAACTTATATCATCGGAAATAACTTCATTTTGTTTGCTATATTTCAGGAAAATGGCTTGGCAGTAGGCAAATACGATGCAACTGGGCAACTAAAGGAGCTACTAGTGGCGATGACAAACAGAGTACTGAAGCAAAAAGTATGGTAGAGTGGACAAATGGCTCATCAGGTTTGTCTTCTGGTATTAACCTTTTGTAATGGTGCTTTAGTTAAGCAAGTAGTCACGTAATTAAATGTTAAAGCTAGAGCTTGGTTATACCGGCTGTCCCGTGTTGCATATGTATTTTGAATTGTAGACGAAACATGGTCTTCTTCTCTTACTCACACATTTGTGCTATTCGGTTATTGTGCTGTTAGATGGTCCTGATCTTCATTTGTCTGCATATCTTAGTTGTTGCTTGCATGTGTTGTTTGGTCCAGAATCACTTGAGTAGTTCTAAATTCTTTCGACACTTCCTAGAATTTATAGAGATGTCATTCTAAGAGTACAGTTATAAGTATTACGGAGTAGACGAGTAGTTGTTGCCAACGGCTATTTAGCTGCTCACATGAAATTCTCACCTCTTTCACTCTGTCAAATTTGTCAACCTGTTATTCTACTTCAAGTTCACTTAGTTGTACATAACTTAGCTTTTCCATTTTTTCAGAAGATGGAAAGGATAATACAAACAGCGAGGCTCCTGAAAACAATCCTCAATATACGACTGTATACGTTGGATATCTTCCTCCTGAGGTATGACTATTTTATTGCACCATCTTTTGCTTTTATCGCTCTCCCTGCATGCAACAGCATATCAAAGTTAAAAAGGAAACATAAGCTATTGACGGGGACAAATAAAAATGGACAAAGTAAATTATTAGTGAGGACCAAGGAAGTAATTAGCAGGGAATGCAGCTCCCAAATGTTTATTTTCGTGATTTATCCTTGCAGGCAACACAGCTTGATCTCCACCGCCACTTTTATCAGTTAGGTGCTGGGTCAATCGAAGAAGTAAGGGTGCAGCGTGACAAGGGGTTTGGTTTTGTTAGATACAGCACTCATGCCGAGGCTGCCTTGGCTATTCAATTTGGTAATAATCCCCAGAATGTCCTTATGGGAAAACAAATCAAAGTGAGTATTATTCGATCACTATATTCTACTTGCTGAGTCGGCCTTTATGTTCGTAATCTTGCAATTTATACTCGTAATATGCACTTTCTGGGATCGATACTTTAAAATATGAACCCTTGTGTGTCGCCTTTACTCTGGAAGATATCGTGTTTGTTCTGCATGTTGAACCTCTGCATCCACTGTTGTGCTGGATTTGAAAACTTAGGGATGGCATACCAAAAACCATGTCAGAAACCAATTTTATCCCGTATTTTGACCTTAACCCAACCCATATCTGTCTCGATCCATACCACTCAATCCAGGACGTCACCTTCTCGACCTATTTGACCTTACTCGGGTCATAATGTGGTGTTTTCCCTCTGTGTTTCGATCTCTTAGCGATTTCTGTTTTTTGTTGCGGTGGTCAGTGTTCATGGGGAAGCAAGCCAACACCTCCGGGTACAACTTCAAATCCACTCCCCCCTCCAGCCGCACCTCTAGGAATTTCCGCAACAGATTTTTACTCTTACGAGAGGCAACTGGCAATGAACAACGGACTGATGCACGCACCGCACCCACTAAACAAGGCTAACATGGGAATGGCTGGTGCCGCTAGCCAAGGCATTTACGATGGCGGCTTTCAGAATATGGCAGCTGCCCAGCAAATGATGTACTACCATTGAGCGCGAGTATTATTGCACAGGCGGTTTTTAATTTATCTTTTGCATTTGTGTGTGTAGAAATCTTTTTATTAGCCCGTTTTTATTTTTATTTTTATTTTTAATGTTTAATCCTTTTCTCTGGTGTTTCTCCGGCGAAGGTTCGAGCCTTGAGGCTTCCCTGTGTATGACTGTATTTGTACCGGTGTGGATACTTGATGTAAACGTGTAAACCTCGTATCGTTTTTAATTTATCCGTCTATTGACAACTACCAATAGTATTGTATTGTCCGCTTTTGAGTTTTGAGCATTTCCGGTGACTTTTTCCTCGTAGAAACGTTCGTAGTAACTATTAAGTTAGATTATGTCGATTTGAATACCTGTTTTTTGGGGTTCAAATGAACGTACTTATGTTGCGGATAAGAGTAGAATATATCGATGAATCATGGATCAAATCGAGAGGTCAACCTTGAACGTATACCGAAAGCTAACCGTGCCAGTGACTAGTTAGCCGATCAAGGTGTCGACACAATCCCGACCCCCTTCACCCTTCACTTAGAGCTATTCTTCACCGTCTCCCTTTTTCTCGCAAAAATAATGTACGAGTATAAGCGAGAAAAAAAAGATCATACTTTTTCCTAACGAGCTTTTACTCAATCCTAACGACATTTTACCTATTTACCCCCGTCATTTCCCAACGCTCTCAAAAGTGATATTCATTTTCTTTCTAAAAAAAACCCAAAATTGACTAAATCAAATCCGACCACCCAACTCGTCAGCCATCGCCATCACCATCACCGTAAGGGTATAAGCGAGAAAAAAAACCGATAACAAAGCCTTTAAAATTTAAGCATAGATTCTTCTGTCCGTAGTATTGTCTAGGCTAAAACATTTACGGTAACAAAATAATTTTATTAAAAATATGAATAAAAAACGGTTGTAATTTAATGCGATTTAAATTTAATATTCGAGGCGTAAAATTGAGCTAATATCAATCTAACTCGAGATCTCACTTCTCACTTTCTCAGTTCAACGGTAACTTTCTGAGTTGAACGGTAATTATTCTTTAATTAAATTCCCAGTTCTTTGGAATCCCTAATTTTGAGGGGGAACTGTCCAAAAAAAAATCCCCAATTTGATTTCAATGGGGGTTTCATTCAAAATTTCGAAGAGAGGGACGAGGTGCAAATTCAAACCTTCGATACCCGAATCAACTCAATTCAATCAAGGTTCTGAGATTTCTTCCGAAAGTTTTCAACCTCTTTCGAAGAAAGAATCCAATGTAATCTTTCGCATTTTTCACATTAATCCTTTGTTTTTTAAGAATTTGATTGTGTGTATGTTCTTCAGATTCGTATAGGTTAATTTTTTTTTGGATTTTATGTGCATTTTCCCCCATTTTGTTGGAATCAATTGGGTGGAACTATGGAAGTTTAATTGATGAGTATGAATGTCTAATTTTTACTTGTGTTGAGCGAATTGGATGTTTGAAATTGTGAATTGTATGTAGGGTTTATGATTGAGATTTGGGTTTTGAAATTATTGGGTGTTTATGTATTGAAATTGGGGATGATTGTTTCTTGGAGACGAGTTGATGATTTCCGATAATGATTCATGTTAGTTGACCGCGAAAATGATAATCAAACCCCTTTACGCTGTTCCCTTCACTTTTTTGGATTTTATGTGTGGGCTTTAGCTGTGCATTTTGTTGGAATCTATTGGGTAGAACTGTGGGAGTTTAATTGATGAGTATGAATGTCTAATTTTTACGTGCCTTGGGCATTGTATGTAGGGTTTATGATTGAGATTTGGGTTTTGAAATGATTGGGTGTTAATGTGTATTACTGGAAATCTGGGATGATTGTTTCTTGGAGACGACTTTACGATTTTCGATAATGATTCATGTTAGTCGACCGCGAAAGTGATGATCAAACCCCTTTACGCTGTTCCCTTCACTTTTTGATTAAGTTGAAGGGGTTTAATCAGTCCAATTTAAACTTGTCGAGAGGTTCAATCTCACGATTAGATAAAGTAATTAAGGGGGTACTTCACCATTTCTCGGGTAGAATTATTCGACTTTTGTCATTTTTCCTCTTTATTCTTTTCTTCCTCCTTCAGTGGTAGGATGTGGGTATTTACTATATCTATGTTACTCCGATTCAACTGTATGTGTTGGATACAACACGGTGTCAGAGTGGCGGATACAGTTATCTTGTACTACGTAGTTTTCGATTTTTGAGTCTAAAATGTAATGTCAAGTCGTTGTGTCATGTCGACACATCCAAAGTGAATTGTGAGAGTTACATATCTTACTATAGCTGATTTGTGATGTGGGAGCGATATTATATTGAACTCAATAAAAAATCGTGAGCCCGAATTGTTTCAACGAGTAAGAGTATGACGGAAGTTAGATTGTTAAATTTACCTTAAAATTAACTTTGACAAATTGACGAGAATGCGGTATACACTGGAAGGGGACGGAGACTAGTTTACTTTTTACTGGCCTTTTATTTGCATCGCATAATCTGTAATCCTGAAATAATGCAGGGGAAAAATGAGGAAGCAGTTGGTCTTACTAGCTCGTCTATATCAGGTAGAGATCTCAGTTCTGGAGGAAGGAGGCTAAGTGATTTTATCCCTAGTTGTCGTGTTTGGCTTCCCGTTTATTTTGCGCTCTTGTTTTATGGGGTATTTTTGTACCTGTCATTAACGTGTTCTATTTTGTCGTCATCGTTATATGCCATCTGTCTGAATCTTTTGATGCTGTGGCTTCAGATGAAGACGTTTCCTTCGTTTTGAATCTCTACCCAGATGGATACTCTATTGTTAAGTCCTCAGAGGTTCGTGTGTTTATATATATGAGGCTTGCCTTATTATGTTGTTAAGAGTAATAAAATTATAGAACCCTTGAAAATAAATTATTTCTGGAATTACAGAATGATAACACTCATCATCCTTCCTTTCAAGATGGTACGAAGATTTTACGTCCTTATGATCGGAGTTCAGAAGGTTTCTTTGCAGTATGTTGCCTTCATTAATTATCCCTCCACGCATTTTTGAATTATGTGAATCAATCTAATATTGGTTTTTTATTTCATCTTCCTGAAGGCCATTGAGTCTGGTCGATTGCCTGGCGCTACTCTGGATGATATTCCATGCAAATTTGTTGAAGGCGCGGTAACATGTGAGGTTAGTAAACTCGTCCATTGTAAACACTCTGTATACTGCTGCCTGCTATTTTAGATTTCTTCTCATAAAAACGTCCTACTTCATTTTTGGCAACACTTGTGTTATTATTGAACTGACATTTTTACTAAGACAATCATTATTAATTTAGGTTTTTATTTTCCCTAATGCATGTCGACATCATGTTTATGGTTGACAACCTAATAACTAAAGGATCTTGAAGTCGTGATTTAAGATATTGAGATTTGCAGGTACGAGACTATCGAAAATGTATTTCCGAACCTGGGTCCGATATCTCTTCCCCTAGTGAGTCTGGAACAATCAGCAAAGTTTCTCTGAAGATGTCCTTAGAGAATGTTGTTAAGGACATTTCTTTAGTGGCTGATGATTCTTGGACTTATGGGAATTTGATGGTAAGTTATAAGGAATTGATAAGAAGTTTAGGAACGATCCAAATTAAGTTTTCGTGCTTTCCCCTCCACGTGTATGAGTCTTATGGTGCAGTTGTTATTGATTTGGTGGGTGCAGGAAGTGGAGTCAAGGATACTAAATGCATTACAGCCAAAGCTTTGTCTGGATCCATTTCCGAGATTGGACAGGCTTTGCCAAAATCCATCGCCCTTGAAGGTAGGTTGTCAGATTAATTCAATAATTCTAGTGTTAGGTATGTAATACATCCTTCGTCTTTCTTTGGTTTATGTTCTTAAATGCCTATTTTTATTAATGCCATTACCTTTCAGGTTAATTTGGGCTTAGTTGGAGCGCGAAAGAGGCGACTGCGACAAATTTCAGAAGTTACAGTGACATCAAATAATAGTTCAAATGGAAAGAAAATCTGCATAGCTCAGCCCCCTAGCTCAAGCTATGGTGATGTCATGCCACAACATGTCCAAGATAATATGTGTGCCCAAGGTAATTGGTCGTAGTCGCCTGTTAGTCTATTAGGTTTGGGAGGAAGAGCGATACCTGCTTATATCCCATTGATCGTGTTTCCTGTTTACGATAGCGGTAACTGATGTTAACTTGGACCATTAAATTCTCAAAAAAAAAAAATTAGTTGTAGAGCTATATAATGTGAAATTGATCACTATATATTTATCAGATGTGTATATTTTCATATGATCTTTTCTTCTTCGAACTGTATATTGCGAAGAAATATTGGTCTAAGTATGACATGTTTGATCGTCAAAGGTAACTGGGACAATTTCATCTTGTTTTATTCTGTGATGAGTGCTTCTTCTCAGCTGTTCAATTTCCAAGCAGGTCCAGCAAACCAAAGAACACAAAGGACTATGTACGATCCTGTGCAAGGTCATGATCTGCCACCCGGGGCCACATTTGCTTCCCAGGACTTGCCAATTTCATATGCCGGGAATCTGAATTCTACAGCCACTGCCAGGGGAGTAAATCAAGAAGGACAATTGTCACAGCACTCTACTTTAAACAAGCGAGCCGGGTTTGGATCAGGTGCGCAAGGGTCATTTATGGACGGGTTTCAAGGGTCAGAGGCACAATGGAGGAATCAAATGGCGCATCAGAATGCAAGAGGAGCTCCGTATTCTCAGCTTGTCAGTGAAGGAATGACCACTCATGATGGCATGAAACTAGAGAAGGTGGAACCCAACATGATGAAAACCGATATGCATATGGAGGGAGATGGTAGCCAAATGGACCCACGAATGAACCAAAGGTTTCAACATTCACTCATGAGGCCTGCCTATCATCAGCCGGGCTGGAATAATCTCGGCCAGCCAATCGAAAAAGATCCCAGAAAGGACGAACATTTTCCGAAGAGGAAATCAATTCAGAGTCCACGTCTTTCTGCTGGTGCAGTGGCTCAATCCCCATTATCTGCACGATCCGGTGATATGTCCTGTGGGTCACCGGCTTCTCTTGGACAAGTGCTAAGAGAAAAATCAGGAGTGGGTCCCAATAAAGTAGCTGGGCGGGCTTCATCAGTGACATCTACTCCTAATGATCCCATGCAACAACAACAACAACAACATCAGGCTCAAGGTGGTGCAAAGCGAAGAACGAATTCTTTGCCCAAAAACCCTGCAATAAGTGGAGTTGGTTCTCCTGTCAGCGTAAATACTATGGCCGGTGGTCCAATGAATACATATAATGCTTCAATGAACCCCCCACAACTTGCTGAACAGAATGTGGTTGAGAGATTTGCCAAGATTGAGGTGGTAGCTATGAGGTAGGAGAAACTAATATACTTCTTTGCTCTTATTTTTTTGTATTTTCATTCTACTTTTCTTATGTACTTGCTATGATCTATCTATGATTTCTGAAATCATGATCGTGACCCACCACTACCTCCAAGACTAGCATTCTCTTGATGGATAGATGATATTCATCATTGGTTGTCCGGAAAGCAAATCACCTTTGATCGATACTGATGCTAATCAAAGTTCATAAACTAAAAACTGAAGTTTGCGACATTTTTGATAAAAAAGCCGGTTGAAAATGGGGAGTCATGACTCAAGATGCTCTAAAGGCTTGAGGGCATCTCTGTGTTGCTTTATTCAAATTATTATTGGCTCACATAGGGTTGGTTTCTCGATTCAGGCACCAGCTTAACTGTAAAAAGAAGAAAGTTGATGAATTTCCTAGGAAATCTCGTGCCTTTTCTTCTCGGGAAATCTTTGGTTGCCTTGCCGGTGTATCGAATAATGATTATGTTGATGATTCAAGAGAAATGTCAAAGTCACTGGTCGGTGGCCATGTGAATGTATGCAAGATAAGGGTCGTAAATTTACAGCCTGCTATGCAAGGTGCGTCTCATGTTATTACAAACAAGTCCTTGCATCGACTGTAATTCTCTTCCATGTTGTGTTACAATTGGGCTAATTCTCGTAGGTAATCTGCCTAATACACCTGTTAGAACAAGAATGATCTTGTCGGAGAAGCCAAATGATGGCACTGTTGCAATGCATTATGGAGATCTGAGCGATGGAGATTATCTGAATGCCGAAGATTACCTGCCTACATTGCCAAATACTGTGAGCCCCACTATTTTTTTCAGTATATTTTCGTCTTTTCTGTCATTCAAGTCAATTTACTACATTTTCACCTTTGGTAAGAAATAAATAAAGTCTCCAAAACGCTTCTTGTACGTGTTGGCTCTTTTTCTTCGTTCTCATATTTTCATCTCGTAAAACTCTCACCCAAAAGTAAACGTGGTGAATTTAGTTGATTGGAGGGAGTATTTGCTTGTTCCTGACTACTGCTTTGTCATTAAATCTTATTGCAGCAATGGGCGGATCTGCTTGCAGCACAGTTTTGTACTTTGGTATGTATATTCGATACATTTGCTTGATATTTTACGTAACATTTTACTACCGCGTTGACAAGAATATTTCACTACTACTACTACTACTACAGATCATTCGCGAAGGATACGTGATAGAAGAAGTTGTCCAACCAAGACCACCGCGCTTAAATGCTTCTTCAAACAGTCAAGCGAACGCTTCTGGGGGGACTGCTAATAATTCCAACGTCGACACACAACAGCAGTATTCTGAACCCGTTGAGAGCAAGCCAACGGTTTCTAACTCATCTAACACTACTGCTGGGATGCAACATCCCGGAACTCAGATGGCTCAGGGTGGACACGTGTCGACAAGGCCGCAACAAATGGACCCACAACAACAACAACAACTTCTGCAACATCTGCCGCATCAGCAGCAGTCATCACTCCAGAACCCACCGTCTATGATGCAGCAAGTGCAATCCCAGTTCCAGCGGGGACCGATGATGCAACCGAACAATGCAATGGCTCAATTGAACCCGCTTGGGCAAGGATCGAATTTGCCCATGGGTAATCAGATGGGCTATAAGTCGTCGTTGCAGCAGCCTGGTCAGCAGTCGCAACAGCAGCAGCCGGCCCAAATGCAGCAGAGGAGAATGATGATGGGCCTCGGGACGGCTATGGGCATAGGCAACAATTTGGGCCTTGCTGGTGGGTTGAGTAATGTTATCGGAATGGGCGGGGTAAAAGGAATGGGTCCGATGTCGGGTATGGGAGGCAATATGGGTCAGAACCCGATGGGACTTAGTCAGGCTAACGCCATAAGCCAGCACCTTCGAGCTGGGACCTTAAACCCTCAGGCGTTGGTTGCCGCTCAACGGTTAAAGATTATGCAAACCCGAGGCATGTTGCCCGGAACTCCTCAATCTGGTATTGCCGGCATGCCTGGGGCAGCCCGACAGATGCAGCAGCCAGGGGGCAGCGGTGGTGCTGGTGGGCTCTCCATGTTGGGCCAGTCACTTAATAACCGAGGAAACATGGCCCAGATGCAACGTACTGCTATGGGCCAGATGGGCATGCCGAATCTGATGCAGGGGATGAACGCTCCGTTAAACCCGCAACAGTTGCAGCAACTGCAACAAATGCAGCAACAGCAGTCACAGTCGCAGCAGCAGCAGCAACAGCAGTCACAGTCGCAGCAGCAGCAACAGCAACAGCAGCAGCAGTCGCAGCAACAACGTCAGCATGTTCTACCCCAACAAGAATCGACATCGACGTCACCACTACAGTCCGTGCTATCACCCCAACAGGTCGTCAGCTCCTCGGGAATCTCACAGCAAATGAACCAACAATTTACAGCCCAACAACAACAGGCAAGCCCTCAGCAAATGGGGCAACGGACTCCGATGACCCCGCCATTAAGTTCCGGGGCTATACATCCGATGAGCGCCGGTAACCAAGACGGTTGTCCAGCGAGCCCAGCTTTAAGCTCGCAGACATTGGGCTCCGTCGGGAGCATAACCAATTCACCATTGGACTTGCAGGGAGTGAACAAGGGAGGTTCCATCACCAATACATAGCCATCATATGCTCCTACCAAATATGTAAGAATATTTCTTGTGATTAATAGTTTTTGTTAATTGTAAATTATTTTATTTTTTATTTTGTTTTGTTTTTTGGATGACAATTTTACGACTCTAGATATTGATTTTTGTTAGCCGACCCCAAATCTTTGTTTGGACTAAAGCTCTGTTGTTGTAGTAAATTATTTTCAATGTAAGATTAAACTCAAATGGGTTTATTGTATTAATTTTGATTTCAACTGTAAAAACAATAAAACATGTTTTTTCTTTCTTGATTTAATTCCACTTGTACGCAAATATTGAAACGAGACTGTCTCATACAAAACTTTTTATTTTATTTTCTTGAGATCGTTCCATTATATTTACCCGTTAACGCATTTGATGTATTATTGTCTTGAAAGACTATCTATCTCGAAGGAAGAAAGAACGGGAATACTCTGCTCGTATCGAAAGAAGTTGTCTGGATCGACTTCAACCTTAGTAGCCAACAACCTCGGCAAATTCCCCTTGAAGTACGACTTTGCAAATTCGATCTTCTGATGGTCGTTGGTGCCGACATCAAGGTCGCGGTAGTTCAAGTAATGTTCCCTCGGGTTGTGCGACACGAATGGCGTCATGGTGTCGTACAACTGCCTAGATGCATTCAAGAATCGGTCCCCTAACTCATCAGCGAACCATATCCCGTTGTACTGAATCTTGAACAGATTGCCAGCTCGATGAGGGAACGGAATGACGTGTTCAGGAATCTCGCTCACGCGCCCTCCGTATGGGTTGAACTGCATGTACATCACGTCGAGTTCGATCATCTTCTTCCAAATGAACTCGTACCCGGCTTTCGAGATGGGTCTTTGCACGTAATCGGACCTGAATTTGGAAAAGAACTTGAATTGCGGCGCCCGGTCGAGGAGAGCCTCGTTGGGGACGTTGAGGGGCAAACCGTACCAAAATAGAATCGACTTGATCCACGGCACTTCGATGCCATCCTTTTGCTGGAATCCCAACAAGGGGAAACGCTTCTTCAAGTACTTCACTAGTTTATTGCTTCGTCCGAGGTACATTCCGATGAATTTGACCCCGATCGTCTTTGATCCCGTAGTTGTATTAGTAACATGAGGCTCGACTCTAATGAACAAGTCTTTGTGGGCCTCCGGGGCGAATTCCTGCCACTGGAGGACCACGTCCGTCGCGTTTTCCTCCAGGGTTCGCTCCACGTTGAAAACCGTGACGCTCTCGGGAATACGTACTAATTGAAGCTTCCACGCGATCACGACTGCGAAACTAGCCGCCCCGCCTCCTCGAATGGCCCAAAACAAGTCGGATCCCATGGTTCGTCTAGTGAGGATGTACCCGTCCGCAGTCACGACCTTGGCGTCGATGACATGGTCCGCTGCCAACCCGTATTTCCTAATCAAATTACCGTATCCGCCTCCCCCGATGTGACCTCCTAGACCGATCGTCGGACACACGCCAGCCGGAAAGGCGTGTGTCCGGCTCACGTTAGCGATTTTATAGTAGAGTTCGCCGAGGATTGCCCCGGCTTGGGCCCACACGGTCTCGGTCTCGGTCTCTAAGTTGATGTCGATGGAACGAAGGTTGAACAAGTCGAGGAGTATAAACGGGTCATTGGAGCGGTACGAGAGGCCTTCGTAGTCGTGACCGCCGCTTCTTATCCTAATTTGTATTAAATTTTGCTTGGCGCAAACGACCGTGGCTTGGACGTCAGTCTCGTCCTTGGCCGCGACGATTAGTAAAGGTTTAGGGGTGGTTGATGTGTTGAATCTTTCGTTGCGAATGTAGGCTCGAAGAGCCGAGGTAAATGCCGGGGTGGAAGGGTAGTAGATTGTTTGATTCAACGACACGTTTGAACGCGAATCGAGGCAATGTAGGAAGTCATCTACATTGGACGACGGGTTCGAAGCTACGTTTGAGATCAATACGAGAAAGACTAGAGTCGCTAGGTACACATATTGCGACTCCATTTAGACGATGAGAAACGAAAGTGTTTATATGAAATGTGTGATGGGATTGTGTCTATTTATATTGTTAAGGGAGATTATGTCAACGTTTTTGTTTGATTCATAACGCAATTTGACATCAAGTATAGTATGTTAATTATGGCAATAAGTGTATGGCATTAGAATATGTTACTAGAATATGTCACGTAGTTAAGTGTCTTTCGAGTAACGTCTGAATAGGAAGAAATTTTCGATATATACTCCAACGGTCGGATATGTAAGTTGAATAAAAATTGGGGCTTTTAAACGATTGAATTGGGCCGGCTCAATAATTAGTTAATTCCCTTGGTTGATACGATGTCGGCGACGAAAACGGCGGCGACGGCGGCGACGGCGGAGGATATTCATCATCCAAGTCATAGATATCCAACGCGGTGGAAGCTTGGCCGGCATCATCATCATCTTCATCCTCAATCATCGTTGCTTCAGGTAACTTTTCAATTGACATCTTTTATTTGCTTTAATTGATTGAATTGTAATCAACTGAATTTCACTCCTGATTCATCAATTTAATTGATTTAATTGATTAATTTGTAAGCTTTTATGAACTGAATTTCACTCATGATACATCAATTTAATTGATTTCGCTCCTGATTCATTGACAATAATTTGCTTTAATTGATTTCGCTCCAGATTCATCGATAATAATTTGCTTTAATTGATTGAATTTAGTTGATTTCGCTCCAGATTCATCGATAATAATTTGCTTTAATTGATTTCACTCCAGATTCATCGATAATAATTTGCTGTAATTGAATTGATTAGGTAGATTGGGGGGGTAATACGGGGTTGCTGTCAAGAGTTGTCTGTGTTGGGTGTTTTGAGTGTTTATAGGCCCCCTTTCCTTTGATTTTGATGTCGTAAATCGCTGCAACGGCCTTCTCATCATAAGCTGTCTTGCAGAAGAATTTGTATGATTTGAGTGACGATCCCAGTACTCAGGAGTTGTCGTCTTTTTTACATGCGGAATTTTCAGGTGGCGAGAGCAGAGGACATGGCTGAACATCGAGTACTTGTTGCTTGCAAACGTAGGAAAGTTGAAAGGCGTAGTAGTAGTATTAGTACATTCTGTCTTCTTCCAACAGAGATACTGTTCAACATTCTTCAACTTATTCCCGCTGAACTCCTGCACGAGGTTATCAGATATGTATGTAAGCCGTGGTTTGATATAGTTAGGGACCCTCTCTTTGTTACAGCGCATCATCATCGTCAAATGTCTTCTCCCGGTTTGCTTATTCAAGACCACTACGATAAATCTAAGATATGTTATTTCGAGGCAGTAGACACTCGAACTACTGCTGCTGCTGTCACGCCACTTAAGGTAACCAAACTTCAACTTCCGTTACCTGCTATACTTATAGGTTGTTTTAACGGGTTAGTCTTACTTCGTGATTGGAACGACAAAGGTATACATTTTGTCATCAACCCCGTGACGAAAGTGATGATTAGTCTGCCTCCATTGCCGAGCTTGCCAAATGTTTGGACAAGCACTTGTTTTGGACTTACTTCTTCCGGTCTTTGTAAAGTGGTTCAAGCTTGTGCTCAAGTCGTCTCTCATCAAGTATGGATGAGGGTATATACTGTTGGCGTCGATACAGCTTGGCGATATATTGATCTTCATCTTCATATTGTAAACGTTACTAAAGAAGTTATTCATGCGTTGACTTATACTCCGCGCTTTATCGCTGGATTTATTTATTGGTATCGTACCACAGCCCTCAGTGGCGTCGCTTTGGATGTCGACACTGAAACTATTTATCAGTTTCCTGCACCAGCTGGCATACAGCGACGTTGTTGTGATCCGCACGATTTTATGAGTACTGAATCGTGTCTAGGGTTATTGAGGATGGTGGGAGATATATGGGGGTTTTGGAAATTGACAGACGTGAAAATGGGTGTGTGGACTGAAATACTTGGGATCGATATTAAGGCAGTGTGTACCAGGCTCGATAAACATTTTTATCCTAGGGAGCTTCGGACCATGGTGTGGGCAGTTAGGTTGATGAACGATGAAGAATTCTGGTTTTATCGTCAAATCGATAAGGAGTATCTTGTGGTAGCTTTACCTATTTCCCGGCGCAGAAGGTACATGCTGGGTCACTCATTCATCCTCATGTACACACATTGGTTTCTCCAACGAATTCCAAGCTTCTGATCACAGCTCGATTTGAAGTGTATATATAAGTATATAGCACACATTTTTCTGAGATTCGAGGTTCTGAATAAAAATGGTCGAAAATTGTACGGTTTGCATCAGGAGTTATGAAATAGAGTGTTTGATGCTACCACTCATTAATTAGGCGCATAATAATCAATAATTTCCCTTAAAATAGAAGGGAGGTATGAATTCAAGTGTTTGATGCTACCGTTCGTTAATTAGAAATTAAATGTCTCCAAATTCGCACAGTAACTACCCGATATGTTGTAGATATCTCTCAACGTAGCAGAAGGTACGTACGATTAGAAATACACACATTTAAAAGATGCTCTTATATGTTTCGAATAACGTCGTATTAGGGTGAAATTTTGTATTTTTATATTAGAATCTAAACTATCTAAGTGTTTTTTTAACATCGGTTGGTCATTTTATCATATAAGGGTCTTATTTATATGTTCAACAAAATATCTCACATTTTTCGAAAAATCATCCGAAACGGACGAATTTGAAGGTTATTATCCACGTTTTTCGGGCGAATTTGGTCTCGAAATGAAGTGTCTACAAATTCGCACAGTAAATACTCGATACGTTGTAGATATCTCTCGATGTAGCAGAAGATATGTACGATTTGAAATAGACACATTTAAAAGGCGTTCTTATATGTTTCGAATAACGTCGTATTAGGTCGAAATTTTGTATTTTTATATTAGAATCTAAACTATCTAAGTGTTTTTTTAACATCGGTCGGTCATTTTATCATACAAGGGTCTTATTTATATGTTCAGCAAAATATCTCGTATTTTTCGAAAAATCATCTGAAACGGGCGAATTTGAAGGTTATTATCCACGTTTTTCGGGCAAATTTGGTTCCGAAATAAAATGTCTCCAAATTCCCATAGTAACTGCTCGATACATTTGTGATGTTTGAACAGATCCCATAGGCGGAAATGATTTTGTTAGCTACACATGTTTTTTTTGTTTGTCTTGTATTCGAATGACAATCTATACTTGTTCTAAATATGTCAAATAAATAACAAAATAAAAAAACATAATAACGGTGTACTCCGTGCCATATTTATCACATTTCAATATTTGTCACAATTAAATTTTAAAAAAAGATTGTGACAATTGATTGAATAATTTTGGATAAAATTGTTTACATTCTTGAAATAACCACCGGGATGTCAAAGGAACTCTCAGATTGTTGTGACCGGTTCTGAGGAGGTTTTCTTATTATTCGTGAAGTGCCTCTCACCTAAAACGTTCTAAGTTGGTGAAACCACTTTTGGAGGGTTTTGGATTTACATGTGTTAGCTGGTATTGTTCGTCACGAAGTGTAAGTTTTTTTGTACTGATTTTTTTCATTCATTTCTAGGTTTTAGGTGATTCCGATTTGTTTGACAATGTATTTATGTTTTTTATTTTGTAGACCCGGATATGACATACAAGTAGATGGAATGGAAGAACTGAGGGCAAGATGAGTGATCCAGGGATACCTTGAGGTAATGCCTCTAATTTTATGTGAGACTTTAGAAATTTTCAAGATCATTTGAATGCTAATTTTATCAAATAGTTCACAAATTTATGGTTTGATTAACTTCGAGTTTCATTAGCATTTTGCATTTCGCCGATGTTTATTTTGAGTTTAACACGGTTCTTAAAATGCATTAGGTTCTATTCGCTTTATCTGTAGGCAGGCATTTTCGGTACCCTGTTTGACATTTTTTTCTGTATTGTTGTGTCCATGGGCGTATATTTTTGTTTGTTTGTATTGTATACGTAGGTCAACAAAATATTTCACATTTTTCGAATAGGTTAAAAAAATGGCATTAGAATACGTTACATAGTTAATGCATAACTCCATTCTAATTGCAAGGCAATCTAAGTGATTTTAAGTGTTCTTTTCAAGGACTGTCGGTCATTTTATGTTATAAGAGTCCTATTTATATGACTCGCAAAATATCTCACATTATTTATATGACGTCGTATTTGGGCGAAATCTTGTATTTTTATACTTGAATCTAAACTATCTAAGTATTTTTTTAACAACCGTCGGTCATTTTATCATATAGGCAGGCATTTTCGGTACCCTGTTTGACATTTTTTTCTGTATTGTTGTGTCCATGGGCGTATATTTTTGTTTGTTTGTATTGTATACGTAGGTCAACAAAATATTTCACATTTTTCGAATAGGTTAAAAAAATGGCATTAGAATACGTTACATAGTTAATGCATAACTCCATTCTAATTGCAAGGCAATCTAAGTGATTTTAAGTGTTCTTTTCAAGGACTGTCGGTCATTTTATGTTATAAGAGTCCTATTTATATGACTCGCAAAATATCTCACATTTTTTGAAAAATCAACTGAAACGGGCGAAATTAAAGGTTATTATCCACGTTTTTCGGGCTTATTTGGTCCCGAAACTAAATGTCTTCAAATTCGTACAGTAACTACTCCATACGTTGTAGCAGAAGTTAGGTACGGTTTGAAATAAACACATTTAAAAGACGTTCTAATATGTTTAGAATAACGTCGTATTAAGGCGAAATCTTGTATTTTTATACTCGTACTAGAATCTAAACTGTTAAGGGTTTTCTGAACAACCGTTGGTCATTAATGTTATAAGGGGCCTATTTATAATGTCAGTATCTCACATTTTTCGAAAAATCATCTGAAACGGGCGAATTTGAAGGTTATTATCCACGTTTTTCGGGCGAATTTGGTTCCGAAATTAAATGTCTCCAAATTCGCACAGTAACTACTCGATACGTTGTAGATATATCTCAACGTAGCATAAGGTACGTACGATTTGAAATAGACACATTTAAAAGTCGTTCTTATATGTTTCGAATAACGTCGTATTTGGGCGAAATCTTGTATTTTTATACTAGAATCTAAACTATCTAAGTATTTTTTTAATAACCGTCGGTCATTTTATCATATAAGATTCCTATTTACAATGTCAGCAAAGTATCTCACATTTTTCGAAAAATCATCTGAAACGGGCGAATTTGAAGGTTATTATCCACGTTTTTCGGGCGAATTTGATTCCGAAATTAAATGTCTCCAAATTCGCACAGTAACTACTCCATACGTTTTAGATATCTCTCAACGTAGCATAAGGTACGTACGATTTGAAATAGACACATTTAAAAGTCGTTCTTATATGTTTCGAATAACGTCGTATTTGGGCGAAATCTTGTATTTTTATACTAGAATCTAAACTATCTAAGTATTTTTTTAACAACCATCGGTCATTTTATCATATAAGGGTCCTATTTATAATGTCAGCAAAGTATCTCACATTTTTCGAAAAATCATCTGAAACGGGCGAATTTGAAGGTTATTATCCACGATTTTCGGGCGAATTTGGTTCCGAAATTAAATGTCTCCAAATTCCCATAGTAACTACTCGATACGTTGTCGATATCTCTCAACGTAGCATAAGGTAAGTAGTTACGTACGATTTGAAATAGACACATTTAAAATTCGTTCTTATATGTTTCGAATAACGTCGTATTTGGGCGAAATCTTGTATTTTTATACTAGAATCTAAACTATCTAAGTATTTTTTTAATAACCGTCGGTCATTTTATCATATAAGATTCCTATTTACAATGTCAGCAAAGTATCTCACATTTTTCGAAAAATCATCTGAAACGGGCGAATTTGAAGGTTATTATCCACGTTTTTCGGGCGAATTTGATTCCGAAATTAAATGTCTCCAAATTCGCACAGTAACTACTCCATACGTTTTAGATATCTCTCAACGTAGCATAAGGTACGTACGATTTGAAATAGACACATTTAAAAGTCGTTCTTATATGTTTCGAATAACGTCGTATTTGGGCGAAATCTTGTATTTTTATACTAGAATCTAAACTATCTAAGTATTTTTTTAACAACCATCGGTCATTTTATCATATAAGGGTCCTATTTATAATGTCAGCAAAGTATCTCACATTTTTCGAAAAATCATCTGAAACGGGCGAATTTGAAGGTTATTATCCACGATTTTCGGGCGAATTTGGTTCCGAAATTAAATGTCTCCAAATTCCCATAGTAACTACTCGATACGTTGTCGATATCTCTCAACGTAGCATAAGGTAAGTAGTTACGTACGATTTGAATTAGACACATTTAAAATTCGTTCTTATATGTTTCGAATAACGTCGTATTTGGGCGAAATCTTGTATTTTTATACTAGAATCTAGAAATCTGGTATTTTTATACTAGAATCTAAACTATCTAAGTAATTTTTTAACAACCATCGGCCATTTTATCATATAAGGGTCCTATTTATATGTCCAGCAAAATATCTCACAGTTTTCGAAAAATCATCTGAAACGGGCGAATTTGAAGGTTATTATCCACGTTTTTTGGGCGAATTTGGTTCCGAAATTAAATGTCTCCAAATTCGCACAGTAACTACTCGATACGTTGTGGATATCTCTCAACGTAGCATAAGGTACGTACGATTTGAAATAGACACATTTAAAAGTCGTTCTTATATGTTTGGAATAACGTCGTATTTGGGTGAAATCTTGTATTTTTATACTAGAATCTAAACTATCTAAGTACTTTTTTAACAACCGTCGGTCATTTTATCATATAAGATTCCTATTTACAATGTCAGCAAAGTATCTCACATTTTTCGAAAAATCATCTGAAACGGGCGAATTTGAAGATTATTATCCACGTTTTTCGGGCAAATTTGGTTCTGAAATTAAATGTCTCCAAATTCGCACATTAACTACTCCATACGTTGTAGATATCTCTCGATGTACCGTATGGTACATACGATTAGAAATAGACACATTTAAAAGTCGTTCTTATATGTTTCGAATAACGTCGTATTTGGGCGAAATCTTGTATTTTTATACTAGAATCTAAACTATCTAAGTATTTTTTTAACAACCATCGGTCATTTTATCATATAAGGGTCCTATTTATAATGTCAGCAAAGTATCTCACATTTTTAGAAAAATCATCTGAAACGGGCGAATTTGAAGGTTATTATCCACGTTTTTCGGGCGGATTTGGTTCCGAAATTAAAT
This sequence comes from Agrostemma githago, assembly GCA_958450325.1. NCBI lineage: Eukaryota > Viridiplantae > Streptophyta > Magnoliopsida > Caryophyllales > Caryophyllaceae > Agrostemma > Agrostemma githago. The sequence continues at coordinate 221,829 of OY288249.1, forward strand.
GTCTCCAAATTCCCATAGTAACTACTCGATACGTTGTAGATATCTCTCAACGTAGCATAAGGTACGTAGTTACGTATGATTTGAATTAGACACATTTAAAATTCGTTCTTATATGTTTCGAATAACGTCGTATTTGGGCGAAATCTTTTATTTTTATACTAGAATCTAAACTATCTAAGTATTTTTTTAACAACCATCGGTCATTTTATCATATAAGGGTCCTATTTATAGTGTCAGCAAAGTATCTCACATTTTTCGAAATATCATCTGAAACGGGCAAATTTGAAGGTTATTACCCACGTTTTTCGGGCGAATTTGGTTTCGAAATTAAATGTCTTCAAATTCGCACAGTAACTACTCCATACATTGTAGATATCTCTCATCGTAGCATAAGATACATACGATTTGAAATAGAAACATTTAAAAGTCGTTCTTCTATATTTCGAATAACGTCGTATTTGGGCGAAATCTTGTATCGTTATACTAGAATCTAAACTATCTAAGTATTTTTTTAACAACCATCGGTCATTTTATCATATAAGGGTCCTATTTATAATGTCAGCAAAGTATTTCACATTTTTCGAAAAATCATCTGAAACGGGCGAATTTTAAGGTTATTATCCACGTTTTTCGGGCGAATTTGGTTCCGAAATAAAATGTCTCCAAATTCCCATAGTAACTACTCGATACGTTGTCGATATCTCTCAACGTAGCATAAGGTACGTAGTTACGTACGATTTGAATTAGACACATTTAAAATTCGCTCTTATATGTTTCGAATAACGTCGTATTTGGGCGAAATCTGGTATTTTTATACTAGAATCTAAACTATGTAAGTGATTTTTTTAACAACCGTCGGCCATTTTATCATATAAGGGTCCTATTTATATGTCCAGAAAAATATCTCACATTTTTCGAAAAATCATCTGAAACGGGCGAATTTGAAGGTTATTATCCACGTTTTTCGGGCGAATTTGGTTCCGAAATTAAATGTCTCCAAATTCGCACAGTAACTACTTGATACGTTGTAGATATCTCTCAACGTAGCATAAGGTACGTACGATTTGAAATAGACACATTTAAAAGTCGTTCTTATATGTTTCGAATAACGTCGTATTTAATTTGGGCAAAATCTTGTATTTTTATACTAGAATCTAAACTATCTAAGTATTTTATTAACAACCGTCGGTCATTTTATCACATAAGGGTCTTATTTACAATGTCAGCAAAGTATCTCACATTTTTCGAAAAATCATCTGAAACGGGCAAATTTGAAGGTTATTACCCACGTTTTTCGGGCGAATTTGGTTTCGAAATTAAATGTCTTCAAATTCGCACAGTAACTACTCCATACATTGTAGATATCTCTCATCGTAGCATAAGATACATACGATTTGAAATAGAAACATTTAAAAGTCGTTCTTCTATGTTTCGAATAACGTCGTATTTGGGCGAAATCTTGTATCTTTATACTAGAATCTAAACTATCTAAGTATTTTTTTTGACAACCATCGGTCATTTTATCATATAAGGGTCCTATTTATAATGTCAGCAAAGTATCTCATATTTTTCGAAAAATCATCTGAAACGGGCAAATTTGAAGGTTATTATCCACGTTTTTCGGGCGAATTTGGTTCCGAAATTAAATGTCTCCAAATTTCCATAGTAACTACTCGATACGTTGTTGATATCTCTCAACGTAGCATAAGGTACGTACGATTTTAAATTGACACATTTAAAAGCCGTTCTTATATGTTTCGAATAACGTCGTATTTGAGCGAAATCTTAAAATTTTATACTAGAATCTAAACTATCTTAGTGTTTTTTTAACAATCGTCGGTCATTTTATCATATAAGAATCCTATTTATAATGTCAGCAAAGTATCTCGCATTTTTCGAAAAATCATCTGAAACGGGTGAATTTGAAGGTTATTATCCACGTTTTTCGGTCGAATTTGGTTCCGAAATTAAATGTCTCCAAATTCGCACAGTAACTACTCAATACGTTATAGATATCTCTCAACGTAGCATAAGGTACATACGATTAGAAATAGACACATTTAAAAGTCGTTCTTAAATGACGTTATAATATGTTTCGAATAACGTCGTATTATGGCGAAATCTTGTATTTTTATACTAGAATCTAAACAATCAAAGCATTTTTTTAACAATCGTCAGTCATTTTATCATATAAGAATCCTATTTATAATGTCAGCAAAGTATCTCGCATTTTTCGAAAAATCTTCTGAAACGGGTGAATTTGAAGGTTATTATCCACGTTTTTCGGTTGAATTTGGTTCCGACATTAAATGTCTCCAAATTCGCAAAGTAACTACTCGATACGGTGTAGATATCTCTCAACGTAGCAGATGATACGTACGATTTGAAATAGACACATTTAAAAGTCGATCTGATATGTTTCGAATAACGTCGTGTTATGGCGAAATCTTGTATTTTTATATTAGAATCTAAACTATCTAAGTGTTTTTTTAACAACCGTCGGTCATTTTATCATATAAGGGTCCTATTTATATGTCCATCAAAATATCTTCCATTTTTCGAAAAATCATCTGAAATGGACGAATTTGAAGGTTATTATCCACGTTTTTCGGGCGAATTTGGTCCCGAAATTAAATGTCTCCAAATTCGCACAATAACTACTCGATACGGTGTAGGTATCTCTCAACGTAGCAGAAGATACATACGATTTGAAATAGACACATTTAAAAGACATTCTTACATGTTTCGAATACCGTCTTATTATGGCGAAATTATGTATTTTTATAATAGAATCTAAACTAAGTGTTTTTTTAAGAAGCGTCGGTCATTTTATCATATAAGGGTTCTATTTATATATCCATCAAAATATCTGACATTTTTCGAAAAATCATCTGAAACGGACAAATTTGAAGGTTATTATCCACGTTTTTCGGGCAAATTTGGTTCTGAAAGTAAATGTCTCTAAATTTGCACAATAACTACTCGATACGTTGTTTATATCTCTCAACGTAGCAGAAGATACGTACGATTTGAAATAGACACATTTATAGTACGTTCTTATATGTTTCGAATAACGTCGTATTATGGCGAAATTATGTATTTTTATGATAGAATCTAAACTAAGTGTTTTTTTAAGAAGCGTCGGTCATTTTATCATATAAGGGTTCTATTTATATATCCATCAAAATATCTGACATTTTTCGAAAAATCATCTGAAACGGACAAATTTGAAGGTTATTATCCACGTTTTTCGGGCAAATTTGGTTCTGAAAGTAAATGTCTCTAAATTTGCACAATAACTACTCGATACGTTGTTTATATCTCTCAACGTAGCAGAAGATACGTACGATTTGAAATAGACACATTTATAGTACGTTCTTATATGTTTCGAATAACGTCGTATTATGGCGAAATTATGTATTTTTATACTAGAATCTAAACTAAGTGTTTTTTTAAGAAGCGTCGGTCATTTTATCATATGAGGGTCCTATTTATATGTCTTGCAAAATATATCACATTTTTCGAAAAATCATCTGAAACGGGCGAATTTGAAGGTTATTATCCACGTTTTTCGGGCGAATTTGTTCCCGAAATTAAATGTTTCTAAATCCCCACAGTAACTACTCCATACTTGGTAGAAATCTCTTGATTTAGCAGAAGGTACGTACGGTTTTAAATACACACATTTAAAAGATGTTATAATATGTTTCGAATAACGTCGTATTATGGCGAAATCTCGTATTTTTATACTAGAATCTAAACTACTTGAGTGTTTTTTTTAAAAACCGTCGGTCATTTTATGTTATAAGGGTCTTATTTATATGACCAGCAAAGTATCTCACATTTTTCTAAAAATCACCAGAAACGTGCGAATTTGAAGGTTATATCCACGTTTTTCAGGCTAATATGGTCCCGAAATTAAATGTTTCTAAATTCGCACAGTAATTACTTCATACGTTGCAGAAATATCTTGATGTAGCAGAAAGTATGTATTGTATGAAATAGACACATTTGAAGGAAATTCTAATATATTTCGAATAACATCGTATTATGGCGAAATCTTGTATTTTTATACTAGAATCTAAACTATGAGTGTTTTTTTTTAATAACCATCGGTCATTTTATGTTATAAGGGTCCTATTTATATGACCTGCAAAATACCTCACATATTTCAAAATATTACTCGAAACGGGCGAATTTGAAGGTTATTATCCATGTTTTTCGGGCTTATTTGGTCCCGAAATTAAATGTTTCTAAATTCTCACAGTAACTACTCCATACGTTGTAGAAATCTCTCGATGTAGCAGAAGGTATGTACGGTATGAAATAGACACATTTGAAGGAAGTTCTAATATGTTTCGAATAACGTCGTATTAGGCAAAATCTTGTGCTTTTATACTAGAATTTAAACTATTTGAGTGTTTTTTTAGTAACCGTCGTTCATTTTATGCTATAATAGTCCTATTTATATGACCAGCAAAATATCTCATATTTTTCGAAAAATTAACAGAAACCGACGAATTTGAAGGTTATTATCCACGTTTTTCAGACAAATATGGTCCCAAGTATTTCAGTCCACACACCCGTTTTTACGTCTGTCAATTTCCAAAATCCCCATATATCTCCCACCATCCTCAATAACCCTAGACACGATTCAGTACTCATAAAATCGTGCATATCACAGCAACGTCGCTGTATGCCAGCTGGTGCAGGAAACTGATAAATAGTTTCAGTGTCGACATCCAAAGCGACGCCACTGAGGGCTGTGGTACGATACCAATAAATAAATCCAGCGATAAAGCGCGGAGTATAAGTCAACGCATGAATAACTTCTTTAGTAACGTTTACAATATGAAGATGAAGATCAATATATCGCCAAGCTGTATCGACGCCAACAGTATATACCCTCATCCATACTTGATGAGAGACGACTTGAGCACAAGCTTGAACCACTTTACAAAGACCGGAAGAAGTAAGTCCAAAACAAGTGCTTGTCCAAACATTTGGCAAGCTCGGCAATGGAGGCAGACTAATCATCACTTTCGTCACGGGGTTGATGACAAAATGTATACCTTCGTTTTTCCAATCACGAAGTAAGACTAACCCGTTAAAACAGCCCATAAGTATAGCAGGTAACGGAAGTTGAAGTTTGGTTACCTTAATTGGTGTCGCAGCAGCAGCAGTACTTCGAGTGTCTACTGCCTCGAAATAGCATATCTTAGATTTATCATAGTGGTCTTGAATAAGCAAACTGGGAGAAGACATTTGACGATGATGATGCGCTGTAACAAAGAGAGGGTCCCTAACTATATCAAACCACGGCTTACATACATATCTGATAACCTCGTGCAGGAGTTCAGCGGGAATATGTTGTAGAATGTTGAACAGTATCTCCGTTGGAAGAAGACAGAATCTACTACTACTACTGCTACTGCTACGCCTTTCAACTCTCCTACGTTTGCAAGGAACAAGTACTCGATGTTCAGCCATGTCCTCTACTCTCGCCACCTGAAAAAGACGACAACTCCTATATATAACCAATTCCTTTCGAAGCAGAAGCAAATTCAATGACCTCGTGAATACTGGGATCGTCACTCAAATCATACAAATTCTTCTGCAAGACGGCCGTTGCAGCGATTTACGACATCAAAATCAAAGGAAAGGGGGACTATAAACACTCTAAACACCCAACACTGACAACTCTTGACAGCAACCCCGTATTACCCCCAATCTACCTAATCAATTCAATTGCTTTAAGAAAAAAAAACCTAATCAATTCAATTAAAGCAAATTATTATTGATGAATCTGGAGCGAAATCAATTAAATTCAATCAATTAAAGCAAATTATTATCGATGAATCAGGAGCGAAATCAATCAAATTCAATCAATTAAAGCAAATTATTATCGATGAATCAGGAGCGAAATCAATCAAATTCAATCAATTAAAGCAAATTATTATCGATGAATCAGGAGCGAAATCAATTAAATTCAATCAATTAAAGCAAATAATTATTGATGAATCAGGAGCGAAATTCAGTTCATAAAAGCTTACAAATTAATCAATTAAATTGATGAATCAGGAGTGAAATTCAATTGATTATAATTCAATCAATTAAATCGAATAAAAGATGTCAACTGAAAAGTTGCCTGAAGAAACGATGGTTGAGGATGAAGACGATGATTCCGGCCAAGCTTCCACCGCGTTGGATATCTATGACTTGGATGATGAATATCCTCCGCCGTCGCCATCGCCGTCGCCATCGCCGTCGCCGCCGCCGTTTTCGTCGCCGTAGCCGTATCAACCAAGGGAATTAACTAATTATTGAGCCGGCCCAATTCAATCAATTTAAAGCCCCAATTTTTATACAAATCCAACCGTTATTTTTTATTCAACTTACAAATCTGACCGTTAATTTTCCATGCATGGGGCCGTGTCGTTTTTCGAGCATATTTATTGAAGATTTCGCTCTAATCAAAGGTTATTCGAAATACAGTAAAATAGAATGTACTATCTTAAATGCGTTTATATGTGTATTTATTTCAAACCATACGTCATTTCTGTTACACCGACACATTTCTACAATGTATAAACTATTATCTGTGCAAATTTGGAGATCAAATCATACATTTAGTTTCGGAATCAAATTGACCCGAAAAACGTGGATAATAACCTTCAATTTCACCCATTTCAGGTGATTTTTCGAAAATATGAGCCGTATAAAATAAAATGACTGATTGTGGTTAAAAAACTCTAAAATAGTTCATTTTCGAGCATGAATATATTGAATATTTCGACCTAATTCGACATTATTTGAAAGAAAGTCGAATATCTTTTAAATGTATTTATTTCAAACCATATGTACCTTCTGTTACACCGACACATTTCTACAATGTATGAACTAGTTATATTGCGAATTTGGAGACATTTAATTTCGGGACTAAATTGGCCCGAAAAACGCGGATAATAACCTTCAATTTCGCTTATTTCATGTGATTTTTCGAAAAATGTGAGATATTTTTTAGGTCATCTAAATACGACCCGTATAACATAAACTGTATCTAACAACAATACGGTTTATTCCCGGGCTTTATTGAGTAACGTGCCCATAAAACCGCAAACAATTATCAAAACCGTTACCTTTAAATTGTCAGGAAATTATAATTACATTAAGTAAAACAATTAATATCATTAATCATAATAAGGGCAAAAGGATAAAATCACGTATAAAGCGTCGACGTCCTAATGCAGGAGGGTTTTTTTCCTCTTATCTTGGCTTTGATTCGTTTGCCTTGCTTCGGAAATTAGACAGCGAGAAAAATGACTTAGGAGCTGCAAAATTAAACCCACGATGCAATCGTCTTAAAATCTACTAAAATGTTAATCAAAGACGGAAAAGTGTAGGTGGAGCCCTTAAAAGTGTAGGTGGGGCTTTGTAGAAGTGTAAGTGAGGTTCGGACGTTCTCACCGAACTTGTGCACGTGACATGAGACCCGATGAAAATACCTACGTCTCATAAACCCGACGAAAAACAAACCTATGATCGAATTACAAGAAGCTGACAACGACCCGAGAAGCGAGAAACAAACCTTTCAACGAACTTCCGGACAGATTCTCTTCCCGTAGTTTAAAGTTTGATGGAGGCGTCGGAATTGAGCTTCTTAATGCTTGAACTGCAATGAATCGAAAAAAAAACCCAAATCATCGAAATATTAATAATACAATGATACACGACACGACGTTCAGTGAGATATTAATGCAATTACACGAATATGCAATCTTCGACTATGAGAGAAAATCGAGTGATGATACCTTGTTCACTAAACAAGTCGCCTCCGTTGAACCCTTCATCAGAATTCCGACTTTGTGAGAATCCCATCCTCGACTTCCCCAAATCTTCTGAGGAACGATTCGCAAGATCTCTTCCATCTTCGCTGTCATCACCCTCGGACGTAGTCGCAGAAACCCAATCCGCCAGATTCTCGGACGCCCGATTCCTCCTACCGAATTTCAGAAACCGCTTCAAGCTCTTGGTCACGTCCTTGCGTGATGGACTCTGCGACGGATCAATGCCACCGCTGATAGGTTTATGAGCGGCTCCCCATTTCTTCCTCATTATTCTGGCCGCTGCATCGGTATCAGCTTCTTCCGTCTGATGAGAAAGCGTGTGGTGAAAGTTCCAAGATGCCGGGCTGTCGGTCGGCGAGTCCAACGCGTCAACGTCCGAGATTTCGAGCGGAAATGCATACGGGTTTCGTAGACGAGAGTTCCATGATCCCGGGCTTTCGCTGGGTGATTCCAGAGCAGATCCCATGGATCGGAAAAGGGCATGCATTGGCATAGGCGATGATTCTTCAGCCAAGACCGATTTGATAGCATCGTCGTTGTTTTCATAAGCGGAATTTCCCGATTTGTCGGATTCCTGGCTCGATCTCGATTTTCCCACGACTGTCGTTTCCGTTTCCTCGTCCTTGGCCGCCACAGTCATAAGCTCTTCCATCGCCGAAGCATTAGATATAGCCTTTCTCAGAAGAGTCATCGACTCCAAGTCATTCGACATTTTCTCATAATCGTCCTTCTCCTCTCTACGATACTTGGAATTGGATGCAGCGACAAACTGAGCAGCATCATCAACATCATCAGAATTACGAGAATCATTCAATTCCATCGCAGATGTTGTATTCTTTTTCGACAACTGAAACCGTCTAGCCTTATCATCATTGACCGAGGACGAATCCTCGACAATACTCTTCTTACGAACGTGGTTCCTCCCTTGAGGACGAATCAGCTTGCTCCCGACGCCAGGAGACGGTCTCGTGTTTTCCTTTCTCAAGTCAGAGAAATTAGGAACCGACTGCGCAAGAGGGTTGTCGTAAGGCAATCTCCGTCTACCAGTAGTAGTAGAATTAGATGCTTTACCAGAAGTGCGAGGTACAAGTCCCCCGGTTGGATTTCGCGTTGTTGAAGGTGATGACGTGTTTTTGTTAGGTTGAGCCCTTTTTGTTGTCACGCTTTTCGATGAAGATTCGCCCATATACGTTTCCGTCAGCTTCTTTCCTAGAAATTCATCCTCGTCGCTCATTGAAGGGTCCGCAGGCTGCTTCAGAAACGGGGTTAGGGGTTTGATTCTCATTATAAAAAAAATTATAAAAAAGAAAAAAAAGAGAGATTAAATATAGATACCGGGCCTCGCTTGATCGAGGATTGGACGTTGGATGATCTCGAATTTTCACCCCTTCGACGAAGTAAGGCAGAACGACTCCTGTCGGAAGAACCAGCCAACTTGACCTTCAGATCAGCTCGACTTTTCTCGAGACTATCATGCATGGCCTTCATCTGAGCTTCCTTCTCCGCACCATTTGAGCACCAGTCTTCCTTTAATTTCGCGTCTCTCTTTTGCATGTACTTTTGGTACAGTTTCCCTCGAGAATCATCCGAAAAACCAAGGCTATTATAGACGTTGTGCTTTGGCGTAACATCATAATCATGGTTAACACCAGCTTTCGACAATGGGGTCAAATTAACCTTATCCTCGACTTCGCTGACCTCCTTCGCTAATTGGGCAGGCCTGGTTCTCCGGGCAGAATTCGGCTGATCACCATGGGCAGGAGCAGGGGCAGGGGCGCGTAGTTTATGTTCAGCGAAGAGCTTCTCGAGCTCATTCGCCTTCATTTTCAGCTCGTCGTTCACGCCCTGGTTCCCCTTTTGCTGTCTCGCCCTCGGAACCTGTTCATCCATGCTCTTGATCATGCTTTTTCCTGCCAAACCGCTCTCTCTTCTGGCGGGCCCACGCCTCATCACTTGATCAAAACCCGATCCATATCCCTGAGATTTCCCTCCCACCAAACCGAAATTTTCAACTTGCATCGAATGATTCTCACCTTGGTTTTGCGATGATTCAAAATCCGTCACCACCTCAGCTTTCTTCCCAACTTCTTCCAATTGTTTTTGAACCGGTTGCACGTGAATCTCGGGAGTTTCTGAACCAAGATCGTCTTTTTCAACTGTTCTCCTCGGAAATCCACCAAAATGTGGTCTCGAAACTTCCTGATTCCTCAAAACATCATAGTCGTCTACACCTTGAATACCACCAACAAACTTCCCTTCAACGCTCGTTATAGATTTTTCAGAAACGTCTACGATATCTCCATGTTGACTTTCTACATTCTCCTCTGTAGATTGAGCCCAAGACCCGACACCAGCGTCACTAGATTGATCCTTCCCTTCAAACAATGGACTCTTCGAATCTGATTCGGGCAACAGAGATTCCTTCACCCCAGACCCTGACCCAGACCCGGGCCCAGACCCGGATTTTGCACTGACGGGTAGCTTAGGATCGATTGGGTCCTTAGTTTTCAAAGAGACAACAACCGGGAACGATGAAGAAACGGATGAAGAAGGTGTAGGGGTGTTGGCATTGCTGTCGGCCTCCTTTCTCTCTACGCTGACATCAATGCTCATGTCGCTGGCCCCACTCCATCGCCTCAAGACGGCCTTGTCAGCAGACGAGTTGACGTCCGAGGGTAATCGTCGAAACTCAGGTTTCCCACCGGTTGATGTGGGAGTTGTGGCAGTAGAGGACGGGGAACTCTGTGCTTTATTTTCAAAAAGACTTATTCTTTCCTGCACACTAAGCCGTCTCGTGAGTTGAGGCTTACCACTTACTAATGTTGATGTTGTTGTTGTTGTTGTTGTTGTTGACTCAGTCGTGGCGGGCCCCACTGCTTTGTCTTTATCTTTATCTTTCTCAAAGTCTTTGTCCACGTCATCAACACGGGCGGGGCTAGGCTCCCTAGAGAAGCGTCGTGGAGGGAGGGTACTGGTACACCTGGCAGGGCCCGGTTGGTCGTCGAAAGGGTCGTCCAGGGACATATCCGAGCCAGTAGACGCACGTAGGACGCTGTCAGATGAGGGCGCCCATGGTGACGTTGCATTGTTGTTGTTGTAGTTGACGAGGTCTGGTCGTTGTTGTGTAAGGGCGATGAATTTGTTACAAGCTTCACTGCATCAAATTAAACGGAAACTCAGACATAGTAAGTAACTTCACGGCACGTGTGAACAATTAGAAGCATCCACAAGTACATTTGTTAGGTGATGCCGATGCCTAAATCAATTAATTAAACACGGCTTAACAGCTTAATTATATAAACTGTGAACTAACTACTATATATATTAATTAAACCTCATACAAGTCAGATAATGAGGAAGGATATTATATGCAGATGAATAGATATAGTAGTAAACTAGTAAATACCTGAGGCGTTGAGCACGGAAATGTTCGGCAAAGAGCTGAAGTTCAGAGACGGTTTTAGGATTAAATCCAGCAGTCGATGCACGACTGCACGCTGTTTTTAAATCTTGCTTTACGGCAGAAAGCCTTGTATCAATGGCTCTCAGAAGCTCCTTCCTAAACCAGTAACGGAAAGTTAAAGAACGTATTACTTGTACGAGGCAAGTGAAAATTCAGATAAAATTTACACAGCGAGTTAAAATGTTTTACTTTGTTGCATCCGATGCTATAGTCGTTCCATTACCAACTCCACCTGCGACAAAAAAAAAATAACAATAATTTAGCATTTTAAGATTATATACCGACCCAGACACTTCACTTGGGTGTTGTGTCGCGTGTCCAAGACAGACAAGACAGTTCGATACCTGATGTACCTGATTCATGGTCAGACGTTCCCTGAAACGAAAGATTAGCTACCTCAGCACACGAAAGTTATACATATAATACACAAGACGTGGACAATAACACGATGTTATAATAGTGGCGTATGTATGTAAAAAACCTGAGAATAGATTTTTCGAGCTGCTTCCAACTGCGACATTTCTGCATCATATGTATTGACCATTTCCAATACTTCCGGTGTACTAACAAACCGAACAAACCTAGAATTTTACAAGGAAAGAGATTCATTTCGATGCTCTACGTTTGCTGACCTAAAATCTAAACCGAAATCTACTCAGATCATCTTATTATCGTAGTTAAGGTCAACTTTGCGCAATTACGAGTAATATTGAATAAGTTTCCCTATAGGGATTCGGATAAAAGAGAGCACAACCTTTCGAGAGTGCCCTTCTTAAACCAAGTTTCTGCACTACATCTCTCAACGTCAAGCTTAATTAACTTCCCGCCTGATGCGACTTGCTCTTCCGCCACCTTTAAGTGAGTAACAAAAGGCTTTACGAGTCCTGACGCAAGTTTCTCCATTGTGCCATCGTAGGAAACAAATAACTCGCATCTGGCCAACCAAACACGGACAATAAGTACGCTTGCAAACATCTAGATTCCAAATATTTAGATTCCAAAGTTTCAGAAAAAACCGGGAAAAAAAATGAAAGAAGGATCATCACCGTGATCTTCTAGGAGATAATTGGAAAACAGCGTAATCTAGAGGAATGTCGGATTGCATTTTCCTCTTTTTATCGTGACTCACGTGATCTTCAACCCTTTTGTCCTGTATTCACTAACAATAGAACTACTAAGATTCGCGTCACTCAACATAGAACAACCATAAATGGAAATTTTCATTAACGCTATCAATCTGAAATCCGTAACTCATAACTAATGTTGAGTAACACTTATAATCAGTTATTTATTATCGGTTATTTAATCATGAGTATCTAAGGCTTTCACAATGTGAGATACTCTCGTACAAGTACTACTTATATCGAATATACAAGTCCATGCATAGAAAACTTCAAAAAACCCTAGAATTTTGCCTACATGTAGGGAAATCAAACAAGACTGAAACTTCAACGTAATACAGCTCGTAGCTAAAATGGCAATCAATCTAAAGGTGATCAATCCAATAGTAAACCACGGAATTCAACCCTTTAGTGTGGAAACGAGGCATTGGGGTAATTTCAACCACACCAACTAAATTTATAAACCTATGTTACTCCGACTCTTCTAATTACCTCGTGTACAAACACTTGACACTCAGATTCTTCATTTTAAACCAAAACATGCCGAATTTTCATAAAAATAGCCGAAACCAACACTTGGACACACACCCTTCTAAACGAGTCCGAGCAACATAGCCAGGAACACAATGTACCCTCAAAAAAGAGTCTATCCGAAACCCCAACTTTGAATTCTAGGTCATTCAGAAACAGCCTCTTTGTGTGGCTACTAGCACAAGGGTAAGGCTACATACATCCGAAAATCCGGTTACCCTACAATTTAAGGGGAACCCTTTGAAGCACATTAGCACAGCAAGATCCCAAATTTCCTACACAGTTAAAAATGGTGGATTCTAACAAAATGCCATGGATCTGATTCAACTCAAGCACATATAGAACATCAAAAACATAAACAATGCAGTAACTCAATTCAACAACAACAACAACATCACAGACTTAATCCCGGAGCGATTTGGGGTCGACTAACATGAATCAATATCCGAAAACAATATGCAGTAACTCAATGCAGTAACTAAATCAAAAGTGCAAAGTACCCAAAGTACAGAAATTAAAACAACAAATCAAAAAAAAAATTGGATCTTGAAGGAATTGAACACTTACCCAAAACTTCAAAAGAAAAACCCAAGATCTTCTTCAATCAAAACCCTAACTTAAGATCATCAATTCATCCCCAAATTCAGTTCAATTCTTGAACCAAAACCAACATTTTTTTTTTACTTTCTAAGCTAAACAAATCTACCTATTCTTTTCTACCCATGTCAAATTCCATCAAAAGGGTAAAAAAAAGATACAAACTTTAAACAAATTCAGAGTAAATTTTTTCTGGGTTCTACAAATTTGATGAAATTACAAACAAAAAAAACAAAAAAAAAATTATAAATTGGGTTTTTTTTTTTTTGCTTTACTCCTTTTGTCTTCAAAGTGATCCCACACTTATATGACAAGTCACTCTATTTATTTATTTATGAAAATAAAAACAAAAATTAAAAAAAAAATCAATTTTTTTTGAAGAAATACAGTAGATTATGAGTTAAAAACAGTGTTAATTTGAGTGTACTCTGAGTTTAAAAATCGAATTGAAATGGGGTTTGAGTTTGACTAAAGGTGATGACTTATAATGATGTAATGTTAATTGTTTTGATTAGACAGTAAGACAAATACCAGGAGGATTATATTATTCAATTGATTTTATGCATATTTTGAGGACAATTTAGAAATAAAAAAACCCTTGTTTGAAGCTAATGGTATTATGAATTATGAATATTATTATGATAATGTGGTTTGAATATATAGTCGGTGTCGTTTGTGACGGATTATCTGTCGTGTTGTTATGAATTACTCTATATTGAATGTAAATCGGTTTATTAGAATCGAGTTTATGCTGATTTTTCATAGAGCCGGTCTCGATTTGTGATGGGTTATTTGTCGTTTCGTTATAAACTAAGTAATTTACTGAATATATTTTGTAACTCGTTTTTTTTTTTATATATTTTTTTTTGGTAAAAGAAAGAGGGCTAGGTGCAAAAGGGTCGTAACATTCAGATCCTAGAATTAACGTGTATAGCTGACAAAATAAATCTCGGTCATAAGATCCTCGCGAGGTCCTGATTAATTAGCTCAAACAAAACAACTAACGGAATTAACTCGTTTTATTAGATAACGGTTAACGTTTCTATAGATTCTTTTATTTGAGTTATTTGGATCGTTTCGGTATTTTTGGAAGAAAATGAAAATGAAAATCTATGGATTTTATTATAGTTGGAAAAGTATTTCACATATTTCTTTGCAAAAACTATTAACATTCATGTAACCCATATAATGACATTAATACCGTGAAATTGTTTCATAGGAATTTCTGTATATAAAATTAAGTATTCACCTTTTTAAATTTTTATTTTTATTAATTTATCTCGTGATATTATTCTGTAAAATCGTCTTACCGAAGAATTTATCCCCGAAGGGACACTATATAATAATTGAAAATTTACTTTTTCTATTTTTTAATTTTATTAATTTATCTCGTGATACTGTTAGGTAAGACCGTCCTACCGAAGAACTTCTCCATTGAAGGACACTAAATAATAAAAGTGAGTATTTACTTTTTCTAGGGAGTATTTTTTTTTTTTTTTTTATTAATTTATCTCGTAATATTGTTCTGTAAGATCATTTTATTGGAGAATTTCTGGCAGAAGTAACGATAAATAATCATGGAAATTAAGAAAATAAATTCCAAACCAAATTAAAAGGAGGTGAGGTGCATATGTGAATGTGATATGTCCCATCCCTACCAACATAGGATGTCCAAATTCTTTAAGTAACTTTCACAAAAGTAACCCTAAAAATTAAGAACATTTCCCTACTAATATTATCATTATTCTTGACTTCCCATTACCTATTTTGTCCCTCAAGATCGTCTCCTCAGTGGCGCTCTTCGTGGCACCAGATCAATGTCAAAAACAACGTACGCTAATCCCTCTCGAACCCACGTCCTTCAAATTAAGGACAAGTTCAATTCGATCTCTAAAGGACATTCGTCTGTCACCGACTATATGGAAGCTATCAGATCGTCGTGTTTACGCGATTCATGAACTCTTATGTTGTAGTATGAATGAGCAAATGCCTAAAACCATGTGTCCATGTTTCGTACGTTTTTCACAAATTTTTGTCCGTGACAATTATATCAGATCAAATAAAGACCCATACGTATAGACAAAGACAAATCGTTTACCATTTCCAAGACATCGTGCCTTTGTCTAATCTCCTTCGTCTAATCTAATATTGAGTACAGTAGTATGACACGAGTAATAATACTTTACCCGTCGCAGATTTATAACAGATATAACCATCACAAGGGAACGTAACCTACATTTTTAGGTAACCAAGGATTAGGGTCCCATGAGGCCATGACTCCGAGGCCAATGTGACGTGTTTCCAACGACACTAGACTTAAGCATAAGACAATCTATGTGTTCAAGAAATTCCACGTCCAATTTTTTATTTTTATTTTTAAAAAAAAGAAAAAAAAAATTACGACGATCATATCCGTCATATTAATATAACGGACAAATAATATTTATTTAGAAAAAAAACAAAAAAAAAATTACATGAATAATATTAATATTTTGTCTTTATTTGTTTAAATGATCATTATTTGCTCCGTTATAACGATGCAACGGATAATTTCGTTACAGGTAAGACTAATTGATTTTTTTGGGTGCACAAATTTGGTTGATTAATTTCACATGATTGAACTTCACATGTATTTGTGTTCTTACTATTAATTTTAGCATGTGTTTCTCAATAATTTTCTAAACAATCATACTAAGTACGGAGTAATTTTTTTCCTTTATAAATCTAAACAATTGACGCGTTGTAAGACTTAGTAACAATACTCTAAGACACAAAAGTCATATAGATAGAGTCAGAGATGAAAGTGGACACGTAGACTGGTGGGTTAACTGACACGATCCAGCACGACCCACAACCCATACTTATCTTGACACGGCACGCGGCAGCACGATACGACATACCATGCACAGTGGACCGTACTTGGGTCACAATTTAAGGAAAAAACCGTGCACACAACATTGTCCAAATTTAAAGAATTGGTCAGACACGTCAAATCATGGCACGACACGACACGACACGCTATAAGTCGTGGGATGTACCTGATGTCCTTTTTTTGTTCTGAAGGCACGATAGATCAACACGGAATACAACACGACTCAGTTCCATCTCTAATTCGGAACCTGGCATGTCATCATCTTTTGAACTGCAAGAATGCAACAAGCCACAACATTCCAAAATACACAAAACCTTTCTTTTTACTGAATGTTAACAGTGAAAAAGTCAGAAGTTACTGTACCAATCAGAGCTTGGATCTCCACATGTCAGAAAATCAACCTTTGTCTATTTAAGAAGACACACAACTAGTGCCCCTACTCACTTGTTGCCTTGTTGGTACTAGAACTGGTAAACGGGTTAACCAAGTCAGCTTATTTTCGGATCAATTTAGGGTCGGATACTTGGGGTGGGTCGGTTTAGGTTAACCCTTTTGAGGATATCGACTAATTTGCTACTACAATAAACATCCGGCTTCATTCAAATTACGAGTCAAACTCAAGTCTTCAATTCAGGTGTCTGATCGGATCGGGTTTGGGTTGAATCAGATTAGTTTTGCTAGGTCTACTTGCTAATCCTGCTCCATCATTAAGGTACTTATTTTTTTTCACCGACTAACCTCGGTAAAGAGTAAGTTTCCCTTGTGATGACGGATAAATATACGGTATACCAATCACAAATATGTGAGAAATCAAATATCACGACGAATGCATAAATAGCAATCCGCACAACATTGACGAAAAATAACATTGTATATATATATATATATATATATATATATATATATATATATAGCTACGATAAAACTCGATCAAAGTACTACCTCAAAAACCGTGAAAAAAAAAGCAAAAGGGAAGAACGAAGAACCCTCGGACTCGAAGGGAGTATTATAAATATGAAAAAATGCAGTGAAATCTACACAAGAAATTGAATATAGTTCAAAAATAAACAAATCAGAACATTAAAAAAAAAAATAATAATAATAATTAAAAAAAAAAAAAAAAAAAAAAGATCAGCAGTCTGAGATAGTAGTAATATGACTTTCATCATCTTCAGATGAAGTAAACAAGTCATGGCAAACTTCACCATAAAACCTACTAACCAAGTCAACAAAGATGGGATTCTTAAGGTTCCTCCAACAATACAGAAGTTCCTCAACATCCATCAAATCCTTCAGTTTCCCGTCCTCGACGATCATCTCCACCAAATAACTCTCGAAACTCCTACACGAATCCTCGACTTCCTGCTCCTCATCCTCGATTTCCTCGTCCTCCTCCTCGAGATCATCGGAGCAGCTATCCTTCTTACTTTCACTACTCGTCTTCCTCACGTAGGCTGGTGTCGTGGGTGATGGGAATGGCTCCTTACCGTGCCCCCCTACCCCTCCTCCCTCGGACACGCTCACGCTCACACTCGCTACATCGGCCATGTTGACTTGCTCGCTGGTGTCCGTGTCAATTTCTTTAGGTAGTTTCCTTAATGAGAACAAGACTGTTAAAAGCTCGGCTATACGGACTTTTGGGACGGGTTTTCCTACAGGTTTGGACCGTCTTTTGGGTCGGAAGTTAAGGTTTTTAGCAGGGCGGCGGGTTCGTAGCCGGACTGATGAGGACCGTGACTTGGACTTAGGACGACACTGAGGGAAACTAAGGGATTTAAGGGAGAAGGGTTTTCGGAACCTAACGACTCGGGTTCTTATACCACGGGGACGAGAACGACGTTTAGGGAGACGGAATTTGTGTTTGAATGAAGTGAGGAATTTTCCGCAAGGATCAATCACCTTGTCTTTGAAGGAAAACAATGCTTTCATCGTCGTCTAACGTCTACGATGATTAAAGATTGGAGGTTGGATGAAGAAAAAAAGAGGGATGTGGGGATCAAAGAAATGATGAGAAGAGTTGGTATGAAAAATGGGGATTTTTGTATGGTTTTTGGAGAATGCAAGTATTCCTACTATACTGGGGCACACGTCCTACAAATTAAAGTCTCGAGGAAAGTGGGATACCATGATATGATAATCAGAGACTACTGTTGCTATCAGCTTACCAGACTTCTCATCATCATTTTCCATTACTATATTACTCACCTTATTCCCTATCTATCTCTACCAATCTACTCCGATTCTTCTGATTACCTTGCGTACCCGTGTCCGACACTTGACACTCGGACTCTTCATTTTAATCCAAAATATGTTGAATTTTCGTAAAATTAGCCGAGACGGACACTTGGAGATGCACCCGTGTGTGTCAGACAGTTCTGAAAGAGTCTGAGCAACATTGGGGGAAATGTTGCTCGGACTTGTCTAGAAGTATGTGACACGGGTTTGGATCGAAGTGTCGGACTCGGGTATTTTTATGAAAATTTGGCATGTTTTGGTTTAAAATGAAGAGTTTTGAGTGTCAAGTGTAGGACATTGGTACGCGAGGTAATTAGAAGAGTCGGAGTAGGAGGCCTCTTAAGGTGCCTCCAACGATCTTGGCTATGAATCTACGATAAAGTAGGAAGAGTTGGGGGGAGGATAATGTAATGGCACACAGAGGAAGAAGAAGAAGAAGAAAAATAGCTTTCGGTTAAACAACAGCAAAGCCTTAGTCGCAAAAAGATTTGGGGTCGGCTAACATGAATCAATATCCAAAATCGTCAAGTCATCTCCAAAAACAAGCATATAAAAAGGCATAATAATAGTAACAAAAAAATGAGTCGAACATTCAACCAGCACGATATTTAAATCATTTTCGAATCCAAAAAAAGCGAGCCTTTGCTTATATAAATGAAAAATAGAAATAACCATCGTGCATTTCAAAATAACATTTCACAAAATTTGCCAGATTGTTCTAGTTGACTGGACTTAAAAAAAAAACTCTTCAAAAAGTACACGAAATGTAATACAGACGGTAAAACTGATGAGTAAATGCAGTAGATCAATGCAAATATCATATCATCAGTTCCGTTAAAACAAGAATAAATAAACAAATAAATCGTATCTTCCTGAGTAATAGTACTAAAGCTGTGTGCTCCTTCCTCATGTTATTGCATGTCATAATTAACGATAAAACGATGCATCCAGAAAGATAATTTACCGGCAAATAGCAGCAGTCAGATAACATATGCATGCCTTGACATCCTGTATCCTCTTCTACATTCGCGATCAGAAGCCGCTGCAATACACACTATGCTCGGGATGTATATCCGTGAGAAGAAATAAACAAATCTAGTGGGGCTTCGGCTTGTAGCCGTCAACAGCAAAATTTCTAGTGGCAACAGGGAGTGCTAATCGAATTCCATCAATCTCGGGCTTTGCTTCAATTTGGCAACCCAGACGGGACCTACAGATGGCAGTGATTTTAAAAGTCTAGTACTCAAGAAGAGCGGGGATGGTTTATCTAAAGAGGAAGAAGGATGTAGAGGAACTTACGTTTCCGTAAGCCCAAAGGCTAGGTCCAACATATCATTTTCTTCATCGGTTGGATCCGCTAGTCTATTGTAGTAGTCCACATCCTATCAAAAGGAGCTAGTGTGTCACTTCTCGAAAAATTTAGGCTTCACAAAAATAAGGAAGGGCAAAAAAAACGATGACAAGTAATCGGCAATCCTACACAGTAAAGATGTTTGAGCACAACAACTTTCACATGACAATCTTACATGCGAGACCAACTCAATAACCTTCAAGTTATACACGGAGTATATGTGGATTAGGGTTGGTTTAACTCGCGAGATCGTCTCATACAAGGCTCATTGTATATATTGAGTGGCTTACCATGACGATAACGTGGCATGTGGAGCATGCACAAGATCCCTCACATGCTCCTGAAATGGCAAATGACTTGCTATTATTTGCTGAAAATGCTAAAATTATACTCCATACAAGAAAACGGGACGGATGGAGTATAATACTTACCTTCAAGCTCTATATCATTTGAATGAGCAGCTTCTAGAATGCTTGTACCAATAGGAACCTCAACATGTTTCTCCGATCCATCTGTTTCGACAAATGTCACCTTTATCCTACAGAAATGCAAGCGTGATTAAAGGTCAGTTACCAGGAAGAAACTCCACAAGACCACGATACTTCGTCAAGCAGCCTGCCGCTTCCTATCAAACAATAAGGAAGAACGATAAAGGCTTGTTTGGATACCGGGATTCGGAGGAAAAAAATGAAGGGGTGGGGGAGCAAGTAATGTCAAAATCCTTCGTATTCCTCCGTAGGAAAGATTTGGTAGGAAATCGTATACAAACACCCACCTTCCATTCACCGTCTCTTTCCTTTCCCTCCATCTCACTCCCGTCTTTTTCCCTCCTATTTTGCTATCCAAACAAGCCCTAAGAGAAATTTACACTTACGTTTTCTCGTCTTCATTTTCAACCTTGCATGAATCAGAGGTACCAGCAGTAGAAAGATACCGATGCATCTGAATAAAGAAACATAAGAAAAAGGCTTACAAACACAAATAGATAATCCGACTTCATTGAGGCTGAACCCAAGTATTTGAATAACTGAATCCACCCCTTCAAGCTCACGCCAGAACACTAAGGCCGTTTTTGGATAGCAAAGATGGCAGGGAAGGAACGAGAGGGGCGAAAGAGGGGAGGGAAAGGGAGGAATCCAATTTCCCGTCCCTTCAAATCACTCGGTCTCTATTTTGCTGAACAAACAAAGGAAATCGTCTTTCTCCTAATCCCTCGCCTTCTTCCCCCTCCAAATACCCCAATCCAAACAAAGTGTAAAACATTCACACAAAACCGATGAGTGATGAATTAAGCCTTAGAATCCTTATTAGACATTCGATACTACGCAACATGAAACTCATATGACCCAACGTAGATTACACAGATCCGAATGCCACCTCTAGTCCTCAATGATACCAGTTCAAACTAAAAACATAACACAGATTTGAGATTACACAAACCTGTATAGCCTGTAACGAGGGTTGTACTCCTCTGCAAGCACATGCACGTAAATATGAGCTCCGAGGAGTATATGCTGCCTGCCCTAGTGCCCCTAGCAGAAGGAAACGATTTGGAGTCAAACGCAAAAACAAGAGTTTCTTTACTCATTATTATGCAAATTTAAGCTGAACTACTGTAATCGATAAAGCATACATGTCATAAAACAATACTTAGTGGTTAATAGTCATTCAACATCGCAAAATGACAGAAAATTTTTACGGTTTCACCTACTACACCCAACAAAACTATACAAACTCTAGAAAATGACTTCACGAGCTAAGCTCGAGCATTCATTACAAGAAGTTAGATACACCCATCTCCACCTAAATAGCTTTCGATTACGCTATCCTACCATCAACTTCCATACCCCGAACATTCATCTAAGGCAGCTTCTACCAGAATCGTATCAAACGATACACACATCAAAGAGTTTTGGCAACACGATTTTCATATCATAAATTCCGGGATAAAATAAACAAATTAGGATGAATATGCAAATGGGCAGAATGCAGACTACCCACTACAAATTACGCAAACTAAGCTCGAAAATGGCTTCCATAAACAAACAAAAACCAATAAACACGGTCATTCTTTGATTAAAATACTCCACGCGAATAATTGAAGCTAAACAAACGATTGGAGACGGAAAGAGGAATCGAAAACTACATCAAGGAATGATATAATTTGAGAGAACAGAAACTAACCTTGAGTTAATTTCTTGATTGCCTGAGCTCCAAGAGCAGAAATTCTTGAAACCCACATAATTTTTGGGGATAATCAAACAAACCCTAATAAATTAAACACCAATTTCCTAAGCTCCTAAGAGTATAAATCGGCATTGAACAATGAAATTGAATAAATCAAAACAAAATTAAAATAAAACGGGGGAATTGGAATTAGAAAATGAGGTATATTACCTTTTATGATTAGGGTTTAACGAATTTCTGGGAAATTGAAGAGTAGAGATTAGGGTTACGTCTTCAAGCGTCGATTTGATTGGTATCAATTCTCGTATGAATTTGGGATTGTTGATTTGTTGAGTATGTGTAGCTGTTGATGGTATCAACACTTCCCTCCACTTACGTTTCCGTAATTTGTTTATCTTTGATTTTGAAATATTTCTCGTAACAAATATACTCGTAAATCTTAAATAAATGAACGAGAACGGGAACGAGAGACGGAGGGAGTAAGTGAATTTTTCGATACCCATTTTATGATAACAATCACTCCCATCTAAATCTGGTAAACAGGTCAACCGGGTCGAGTCAGCTTCAGATCAGAAAAAACGGGTTCACTAAAGGCCGGCCAAGGTTTTTTCGGATTTGTTATTTTCAATTTTTAGGGATATTGACTCGTTTGAGTTTTTTTTTTTTTACTCGTATTTTTTTGTGAACGATAACTTGGCATAACGTATTCGACACTAGGGTTATCTTACGTCGTACTGGCAAGTGATGGTCGAGACGAGGCACCTAGCCCCAACCGGTGAACCGGCCGTCCCACCAGCACTTGGGTGGGAGTCGGACCTTTTCGGGGTGGTGAAATTTCGGATTCAGAATACAGGTTTCGTTTACATTAACACAAAGCCAAATCGGTATAAATAAGTGGAAGCCGAGAACAATGAGAAAAATTCCGAAAGTGAAATGTACAATTAATTAACTAGCGATAACAAACTCGAGCTACGACTAGCAAAATTATGGAATCAGATATATTTACAGCGATGATCCTCGTTGACGTTTACGGAGTGTATGTATGTATGTAACGTATCTATACCACCATCGGTTATCTTGGGTTGTCGGGTTGAACCGGAGAAGCCATGAGCGTCCGGGAAAAAAAAGAATTAGCGAATTAGACGGTCAGTATCTGTTCTTTCGATTCTGTTCTTTCATTTCCGAAATTTATTGAGGAAACAACCCATGTCCGTCTGTCCATCGGAGAGGTTGAAAATAATAAATCGTGGTATAAATCAATGTCGAGTTTCATAAAGTCGGTCCAAACTCGACCCAATTCGCAAAGCTTTCGGGAAAATCCATGGACGCGGTTCGTGTTCTTCCCTGAAAAGTTAAAGCCGGCACAATCGCAAATCAATTCGAGATAAAACACGGTGTCATACTGTCGTTTCACGTGATTAATAAGCAAATATTTGTCGACTAACCTCGATTGTGAGTCCATTCAAAGTGCTTCCATACCGGGACCCACCGGCGGGTGAGTTTATAAGTGAGGATCTGCATTGCATATCAAGAAGAATCGTAAGCTATGTTACTCCAACTCTTCTAGTTACCTCACGTAACCATGTCCGACACTTAAACGCTCGGAAAAGATAACGATGAGTCGATTGATTACCTATCGTATGATTCCTCCTCACATGAATTTCCGGAAGAAGAAACCCAGTCTAAATCAAGAATGTCAGTACAGTCGAATTCATCTCCGTGTTGAAGGTAACAACTACAATGGCCTTTGGCATACGGGATATCTGGCATAGCGAAAAGCTGTGGTGCGGGCATTGGATTATACCTACAATGATTTCACAAAATAGTCGGTTTTCCGCAGTAATTAAGAAAAATACAGTTTGCCGGTTCTAAACTTTTAACCATGGTTACCGGATTCGCTATGAATACACCCTGACTGATTCACGATTCGCTCTTATAGAACGTGTTATAATCTACTTTTGGTAAGCGGATTCATTTTGAAGCAAACTCGGACAGAAAATAAAATTTACCGAGAAGAGGAGACGGATGTTGAAATGTCGGGGGTTGACTCGGATATGCCAGTCTTGTCCTCGTTCAGGTCAGGCAAAACCTGATGAAAGTCACTGCTCTCTCTTATATCAGCGGCTGTTGTAGGCGAAGTACTTTCGTAAATAAGAACTCCATCGGACATTGACCGTTTAAGGGACGACCTAGATCGAGTAAGAGTCGAAGCAAAGATAAGTCGATGAACTCCCGCTTTCCAATAATATTATCAGAATTCACTGTACACTAAACACGACTTCGAACAACATTAACATCTGATGATCAGAACCATGAGAGATTTCGACGACTCTGAAGCTACCCAAAATAATGAAATATGGGATTCTGTGAATGTAATTATTATTCGTGTCAATCAATCTGGCAACCGATACTCGTATTATTAGATAATCATATAATCTAGAACAAACGATATCAAGGATTCATAATTTACCTGCCAATTACATCCGAGAAGGACGGGGTAAGTCTGCCAATATTGTAGTGTTGATCCGAGTCAAGTTCCCACAATGTCGGCTTACCCGCTTCTGGTTGAAAATTCCCCAAGAACCTACATCCACATACATGGGTACTAATTAAGTACGGAGTAATTACTAAAACGGGTTTTCTAACGTTAATATATGTTAATTAAAGCAAGAATCACAATGATGTTGTCCAAATACAGTAAATACGAGTATGAGTTATTGAGTTAATATTTCAATTTCTCGTGATAATATCATTACAGTTCTCGCTTTAATTAACATATTAACGTGTGTCCAGTCATTCTTTCTAGGAGAAACAACTTATATTAACATGGAAGAAAACATGATATTGGAAAGTAACTCACAAATTAATGGCGTCCTGCTTTTCGGCATCCATGTATGCATTGCTCAAGTAACGTTGTAGAGTCCTGATGAATTCTTGGGACTGAGTCGCTGCTTTCCAGTGACCTTTCCGCTCTGAGAATATCTGTTAATTAGGCAGAAGCTATGTTACTCCGACTCTTCTAACTACCTCGTGTACCCATGTCCGACACTTGAAACTCGGACATGGGTAGCTCGGACTCTTCATAAAACCAAAATACGCCGAATTTTCATAAAAATAGCAGAGCCCGACACCTGGATACACATCCGTGGCATATACTTTTACGCGAGTCTGAGCAACATAGGTCAGTAATAAGTCTAATAACAACATGGTGATATTTTATTTTACGGTAAGGGAGGCTACCTTATTATGTGCACCGGAACCACCATACTGAAAAGCAAGCGTATCTCCCATAGCTTCATAGAGCCCCATCAACGTTTTAGAATAACTGTCATCGAGATTGATTTTGGAGGTAGGATTTATTCCAATGGCATGTAACTGATGACCTAGAGCAACCATACCGTACGCATATTGAGCTACATTTGTGCGATCCAAACAGTCAATGCAATTAGTCCTCAAGACACCACTTTGACACTTCAGAGTCTCCGATTGGGAGTAACCATCGACATCCTCAACTTCTGTGACGATATGGGACAAACTCAATGACAGTTCCGAATCCACAGAAGGAGGCATTGCGCAATAGAAAAACCCGGTTTCATTTAATGCATCTGCAGCCACCTTGTTAAGGAGTGTCAGTACCTTAGCTCCTTTCCTGAAATAAGTTAATAGTTTGGACTTAGAGCTATTATTCCTTGAAAAAAGAGCAAATGAAGAACCGTAAATACACGACTAGAACATAATCTTACATGCGAAACAGTCTTGTGAGATCCACGGTACGAAACTTCAAGCGGTTCTCCTTGTCCAATCCTCTATTGATTGTGGTAACCGCCTTCACAAATTCCGCATGGAGAATGGACTCACGAGGCCTTTTCTCTTTTGTCTGTGACGAATTATGAACAGGTTAATCACCGTGTGCGGTATTTTAAACAAGGGGGTAGATGCATAACAGTATTTTTCAAGCAAAAGCATACCTTAATTAAATTTAATATAATAATCGGCTTTCCATATCTATCGACAAGATTTTTAAAATGCCTTCGAGTTGCCTCGTAATTGGGGTCCTCCCTCACTGTGTTACAGGAAAAATGTTAGTACAAGAATTACAGTCATGAGTCGTTAGAAAAGACAGATATGGAGTACGGAGTATCATTTAGCTTACGTATGATATCTGGTTTAATATTTAGTCTTGAAGTCTCTTGAGACCAGAGAAGTGGGATCGACCCCCTGATCTGCACGACAGAACTGATTTCCGAAACACATCCTCCAACAACATCTTCAAAGACGATCTGCTCTGTCTCGACATCATTTGCAGCTCGACCTTTTTCGTTAATACCTCTTTTCAGATACCTGCAAAAAGGATGTTCGCATGAGTCGACCGACACTCAGGAGTAAGAAATGAAAAACATATATTTGTTGCGCGGAATCAATCTTCTAGCAACTGCAACAGATAAATTTCAGTCAGTTGGAGTACTTAGGAAGTTTAGATCTACCTCAATTTGCCCTAGTTACCTGGTTCCAGCATAACGGCATGATCTTCTGGCGATAAGGGTCACATTTACTGTCCGTCCACGCTCTGAGTGTTTGATCTAAACAGAAAAACAACAACGATTAGAAACCATTAAATCAGAATGTCCCTACTGAGGATTTTCCCCAACACAAAGACTAGCTGAGAATTGGATTCACTAAGCAACCTAGAACTGCCAAATTCTAAAGCGACAATATCGCCCATTCAAGTAAACAAGTCCAAAGGATGTCGGAAGCGAAAAAACAGAAATAAAAAACGTTACGAAACAATGATGGTAAGCCAAACATCTACAATACTCTGTATTATTGTTTGCAACAGTCAATCCATGCAACAAAAAAGTACTGTATAAATTGTATAGAGACAATATATGCAAATTTCAACATCAACTAATTATCTTAAAAGCAGTATATAATACGGTAAAACTATGGTCGTACACTCGTACCTGCTTAAAGAAGCCTTGAATCAAAGCAACTGTCCAAAGAGTATTTCCAACATCACTTCGAACTCCACGAGTCAGAAACGCATTCCAGACAAACATTGTTTCATATGGGACAAGTTTTGACTCATCATCAGATAGATTTTTTTGCAAACTATCCATGATACGGTAGGAATAGCTGAAATAGAAGTCCTTTGTAATGTCCACAGTGCCTAAGAGCTTTTTGTATCTAATAAATTCAGCGACAAAAGACAAAGGCAAAGCACATAAATACACATCGATCAACAAAAGTCGAAAACATTATAAGAAATAAAAACAATAATTCAAAGAACGTGAACGATTAAGTATTATCGACCCTAATTTACTAAACACGGGAGTACTTACTTCTAAATAACAACACAAACCACATAACTTTGCCACTCTAAATTGGCAGAAATAGCTTAAAAATGCAAATGATACTTCAAAATAACAACACAAACCAGAGAAGAGTTGTCGACGAATGTGCATTCAGCCATGAAACGATAATATACACTTGCACAACCATTGATATATTTGGAAGGAAAAGCAGGGAACACAAACCGGCTAAATTCAAATATCGATACAAAACTACAAAAGAATATCATCTTTGAATGCTAATTCATCCTCGTACAGGTACTACGAGGTACATTTACATTTACATGTGGAATAGACGAAAGACCTGTATTCAGTCTTAGAATTTTCCAAATTGGATCGAACGGTAGAGTGAGGAATTTGTATCATTTTGCTCTTTGCAACACCATATATAGCATGACCACATAGCATGCCTACTTTCCGCCTCTCGGTTATAAGGATCATGTAGTAAGGTCCTAAAAACCTAATAAAACCTGCACGTCGAAGTTCAATACATAGTTAGTAGTTATGAGGAACATCATCATTCATCAATCATCATAGTTAGATGAAAACTCGGAATATATTACTTACCAACGATTCCGTAACATGCAGTCACAATTTTAAGCCCCCCTGTATGCTTATTTCCCTCGTGTATTCGTTTAAGTAATGCACAACACTCTGAATATGAGTACACTGTTGGGTCTTCGCATAAAATGAGATCCGTTGGCTCGAGTCTATCGATCTTAAGCACTCTCCAGAACCTTTTGCTTTTGTCTCTTCCAATCATGTAGAAGTACTGAACAGTTGAAATCAGACGTATAAGATTCAGAAACCGTGACTTAGAAACTCAACAGTCAAGGAAATGACTCTGAATCAAATTCTAATCCGAGTTCTTATGTGCATCAGTCAACAAGGAAATGACTCCGAATCAATCACACAAATCCGTAATAGATAATCAGAACAAATTCAACAAGACTATTACTATTACTCCGCATCAGTCACACAAATGCGCAACGAATAATCATCATTCATCACAGCAGTAGAAAAAAAAATGACTCCGAATCAATCAGGCAAATCCGCAATGGACAATAATTGCAACAAATTCAACAAGACTATTATCACTCCGCATCAATCACACAAATGCGCAACGAATAATTATCACAGCAGTCAACAATAAAACGACCCCGAATCAATCACACAAAATCCGCAATGGATAGTCAGAGCAAATTCAACAAGACTATTAGTATTACTCCGTACTTAGCATCAATCACACAAATCCGCAAAGAATAATGACAGCAATCAACAAGAAACTGACTCCGAATCAATCACACAAAATCCGCAATGGATAATCACAACCAATTCAACAAGACTATTAGTATCATTCTGCATCAATCACACAAATGCACAGCGAATAATAATCACAACAAATTCAACAAGAAAACGACTCCGAATCAATCACACAAATCTGCTATGGATAATCACAACGAATTCAACACGATTATTAGTAGTATTACTCAGCAACGGATAATCACAACGAATTCAACACGGTTATTAGTAGTATTACTCAGCATCAATCACACAAATCCGCAATGGATAATCACAACAAATTCAACAAGAAAATGACTCAAAATCAATCACACAAATCCGCAATGGATAATCACAACGAATTCAACACGATTATTAGTAGAATTACTCAGCAACGGATAATCACAACGAATTCAACACAATTATTAGTACTGTTACTCAGCATCAATCACACAAATCCGCAATGGATAACCACAACAAATTCAACAAGAAAATGACTCAAAATCAATCACACAAATCCGCAATGGATAATCACTACGAATTCAACACGATTATTAGTACTGTTACTCAGCATCAATCACACAAATCCGCAATGGATAATCACAACAAATTCAACAAGAAAACGACTCAAAATCAATCACACAAATCCGCAATGGATAATCACAACGAATTCAACACGATTATTAGTAGAATTACTCAGCAACGGATAATCACAGCGAATTCAACACGATTATTCGTAGAATTACTCTGCATCAATCACACAAATGCGCAACGAATAATGATCACAACAACAAATTCAACGCAACTATTATCATTCCGCATCAATCACACGAATACGCAATCGAACAACAACAACGACGACGACGACGACGACAACAACAACAACAACAACAACAACAACAACAACGAAGGAGCAAAAACATAGGAAGATAGATAATACGAAGGAATAGAGAGATATACAGAGCGAGTTTCGTAAAGCTTGAATTTCGCGAGATAATACGAAGACGGAGGATATTCGCCATTAAAATCATCACGATTGGACGATTCGCCATTGTTGCTCCCACTCCCGCTCCCGCTCTTACTACTACTACTACTACTGGTATCCGAGTCGGTTCCCATGGCCGCCAACCAGCCGAGTTTGGCCCGAGTCAACTCAGTTGACCTCCATACAAACAATCATCCAACTCAACTCAACTCAACTCGACTCAACTCAATTACCTGGTTACTTATTCACCAGACTACAATCAACTCAATTAACCGAGTTAGGCCCGAGTCAGCTCAGTTGACATCCATTGGAGAGATGATATTTTTGGAAAGGTGGAGGAGGAGAGAGAAAGGAAGGAGGGAGTATATTTATATTGTAGAGTAATTTTTTTTTATTTATATATGGGAGATGATTGGAGGGAGAAAGAGGGAAGTACAGCAGCAGGCAGCAGAAGCAGAAGCAGCAGAGGGTGAAAAACGGCAACGTTGATTGGACAAAGGGTTGGTTGGTTGGCGACTAGTACTTCATCATTACTACTACCCCTCTACGGCTCTATAAAGGCGGGTTTGGATCGGGTCAACATTCGATTTGGGTCGGGTTATTTAAGGGTTAATTGATTTGATGGGTCAGATCGGGTTATTATTGGGTCGATCTAGGTCAACGTTTGATTTGAGTCGGGTTAAGTCAGGTCGGTTATTATTGGGTCGATCTAGGTTTGTGTTTGATTTGAGTCGGGTTATTTAGGGGTTAATTGATCTGACGGGTCAGGTCGAAATTTGGATCGGGTTATTATTGGGTTGATCCAGGTTAACATTCGAGTTGAGTCGGGTTATTTAGGGGTTAGGTTGATTTGATGGGTCAGGTGGGATTTGGATCGGGGTTAATACTGGGTCGATCTAGGTATAGGTCAACATTCGATTTGAGTCGGGTTAATTGATTTAATGGGTTAGGTCGGATTTGGATTGGGGTTATTATTACTGGGTCGATCTAGGTCGGGGTTAGTTGATTTAACGGGTCAAGTTGGATTTGGACCGGGTTATCATTGGATCAATCTAGGTCAACTTTTGATTTGAGTCGGGTTATTTAGGGGTTAAATGATCTGATGGGTTAGGTCGGATTTGGATTGGAGTTATTATTATTGGGTTGATCTAGGTTAGCATTCTGAGTGGGGTTATTTAGGGGTTAATTGATCTAACGGGTTAGGTCGGTTTTGGATCAGGTTATTATTAGGTCGATCTAGTTAAAATTTTCATATTACTTCAATATTTTTCTTATGAGTTTAGCCTTTTTAGGTTTTACTACAAGTATTATTTGGTTTAGTCACTCCGCGCTTTGTTATTATTAAGTTTAACGTATCAAATCAAACAATAAATCACGATCGAGTTAATCGGGTCAACTCTTGTACATCAAGGCGTGCTTATCCTCTCTCGATACTTGGTAAGTTTTTTTAGAGTCTACGCATCTCAGACTAAATGGATTAGTGTCACACCTAATATTAAAAAGTAAAAAGAAAATTAAAAACTATTTAACCTTTAAAAAAATCTTTTGTTAACATTATCGAGAGGTCATTTCTTTAACGTACTTGTCTTATTCAATTACTACTTCTCGGTCCATTTCTTATCAACAATATCCAAATCCAATCTTTAACGATTCAATGTTGGAAAACAGAATAAACGAAGGATAAAATGATCGTAAAATAATGATATTTATACTATATAATTAAATATAAATTATGTTTGACTCAAGTCTTTATTAAATATTAAAGGTGGAATGAGGCAAGGTTATGAGACTAAAAAAATCATTTACTTTATATAATTAATAATCTCTTCAATTCTATCAATTTTTTTTTATTTGAGTGGAAAAATAATTCCAATTATTTATCAACCTTCATTGATTGATTCAATCATGCTAAGTTGAATCTCACAAAAACTATATTCTCACAATAATTTTATCGTGAAATTTTTGCTAATAATCATTTCCTATGTGAAATTTTTTACAATAAATTATTGTGAGATTGTTTCATAAAATACTTTTCTGTACATGAACAATACTTTATACTTTATATATTTTGTAACGGATATACAAAAAATAATGTACATATAACTACATAATGAAATATTTATTTGTAACACATAATATAAGAATTACACTTATCAAACAACATAGGCCTTCTAATTTTTAGTATAACATAGAAACGATCAATAATACTTTTCCGTCTCAATCATTTACTCATTTGTTTAAATTTAATTAAATAACAATTACAGATAATATAAAACATAAATAACTGACCGAGATAGAAAAAACGGTATAAAAAAATATAATGAAATGACTCACTCTTGAGGATAAAAACCATCCTTGTACAATTAATTAACCTCAAAGATCGAGTGTAGTGTACGTGTATGAATCCTATAAGACGAGTATTATATTCTGTGTGTGAATATTATCCTGAAACCATCTCACATGGCAAATAAAGTTTTCAAATTATGAGGTGAGACGACGTCAGACGAGCCACTCCAGAATTCGAGAGAGAATTGTTGGTTAGCCATGTCGGTTGGGTGAGCCGCGTCGAACCACAGGTAATCGTTAGGGTTACTACAAACTGAGAAGCTTCTTCCTTTCTTTTGGCAAGTGAAGTCTCCATGGTAATCTCCGCTTCCACAACATCCTATTTGACCTTCCACGAACCCTATATGATACAATCAAGGAAAAAAAATTAACGATTTCATAATAAGTTATATACAAACGGAAAAAAAATCCACACATGAATTAGAATCTTAAAATTGACGATTTTACAATGAGTAAGTCTCGTAAAAGAATCTTAATTGACCAACCAAAACCTACAATCAGGTGAAATATGGATTCAACTAAGAACCCTAATTGACCAACTCAAACCTTCAAACCCTAACCTAAAATTTGGTGAAACATGAATTCGACTAGCTAAGAACCCTAATTGCATAACCAACCCAAACCTAAACTCGGGTGAAATATGCATTCGACTAATAAGAACCCTAATTGCAACCAACCAACCCAAACCTAAACTCGAGTCAAATATGAATTCGACTAGCTAAGAACCCTAATTGACCAACCAACCCAAACCTAAACCCGGGTGAAATATGATTCGACTAGCTAAGAACCCTAATTGACCAACGCAAACCTAAAATCAGGTGAAATATGAATCATACTAGCTAAAAACCCTAATTATTCACGAACCAGACCAACCCAAACCTAAACTCGAGTGAAATATGATTCGACTAGCTAAGAACGTAACTCTAATTGACCAAGCAACCAACCCAAACCTAAAATCAAGTGAAATATGAATTCGACTAATTAAGAACCCTAATTGACCAACCAACCTAAACCTAAACTTGAGTAAAAAATGTATTCAGCTAAAAACCCTAATTGACCAACCAAATCCAAACTTAAACTCGAGTGAAATATGATTCGACTAGCTAAGAACCCTAATTGACCAACGCAAACCTAAAATCAGGTGAAATATGAATCATACTAGCTAAAAACCCTAATTATTCACGAACCAGACCAACCCAAACCTAAACTCGAGTGAAATATGATTCGACTAGCTAAGAACCCTAATTGACCAAGCAACCAACCCAAACCTAAAATCAAGTGAAATATGAATTCGACTAATTAAGAACCCTAATTGACCAACCAACCTAAACCTAAACTTGAGTGAAAAATGTATTCAGCTAAAAACCCTAATTGACCAACCAAATCCAAACTTAAACTCGAGTGAAATATGATTCGACTAGCTAAGAACCCTAATTGACCAACGCAAACCTAAAATCAGGTGAAATATGAATCATACTAGCTAAAAACCCTAATTATTCACGAACCAGACCAACCCAAACCTAAACTCGAGTGAAATATGATTCGACTAGCTAAGAACCCTAATTGACCAAGCAACCAACCCAAACCTAAAATCAAGTGAAATATGAATTCGACTAATTAAGAACCCTAATTGACCAACCAACCTAAACCTAAACTTGAGTGAAAAATGTATTCAGCTAAAAACCCTAATTGACCAACCAAATCCAAACTTAAACTCGAGTGAAATATGATTCGACTAGCTAAGAACCCTAATTGACCAACGCAAAAACCTAAAATCAGGTGAAATATGAATCATACTAGCTAAAAACCCTAATGATTGACGAACCAGACCAACCCAAACCAAACCAAACCTAAACTCGGGTGAAATAAATACGAATTCGACTAATTAAGAAGATTATTAATTATACTTAAGAACATACCGAATTTCTCGGGTTGTAAGAATCGAGAGTAGAGTGATCCATGGAAGTCGTGAATCGAATACTTGAATCCAGGGAATTGAGTTTCCCATTTCTTAACAAAAGTGAGAAAAGCAGCATTGTGCATCCTTGCAATTTCTTGTGTTTCTTCATGGCAAAGTCCCTTAAACCCTATCATGAACTTCATTGAGGGCATACATCCCAAAGGTCCTACACTTTGAAATGCAAATTTCCTTCCTCCTTGATTGTAAATTTTCTGAATTCGACAACAACGATAACAACATCAGAGCCTTAATCCCAGAAAGATTTGAGGTCGATCGACTAACATAAATCATTATTATTACAGTTTTTCTAACACGTGCTCAGTGGATACACGTTAAGATAATGTTATAAATTAAAGAAGGAATCGCAATGATGTTACTTAAAGTATGGTAATTGCGATTCTTTCTTCAATTAGCATCTTAACGTGTGTCCACTGGATACACGTTAGAAAAGCCGTTATTATTATTATCATCATTTACATTATCAACAATAACATCAAATAAAGCCTTAGCTTATTATTTTCGAAAAGATTTGAGGTCAGTTAACATGAAGCATTATCGTAATTAGGCTTTGTTTGACACGTCATTTTATCGCAATTACATATGCAGTAAAGTAGATTAGTCACTCAACTAGTAATATAAACCTAAAAACTGGTCAAATATGAAGTTGACTAGTCAAATTTAGTCACCCTACTCGACCCGTACGATCGCCACATGGCCTATATCTACCTAAAACGGGTCAAATAACAACCAGATCAATATATCAGCCAAAACCAAAATACTTAGAAGTAACAAATGCTTATTTTATCTACCGGTGAAATATTAGGGCGCACTTTCCCACCTAACTGGTCAAATTTAGTAACCCTACTCGACCAGTACGATATATTGATCTGGTCAAATACGTCATTATTATTACAGTTTTTCTAACACGTGCTCAGTGGATACACGTTAAGATAATGTTATAAATTAAAGAAGGAATCGCAATGATGTTACTTTAAGTATGGTAATTGCGATTCTTTCTTTAATTAGCATGGACACACGTTAGAAAAGCCGTTATTATTATTATCATCATTTACATTATCAACAACAACAACAAATAAAGCCTTAGCTTATTATGTCCGAAAAGATTTGAGATCAGTTAACGTGAATCATTATCGCAATTAGGCTTTGTTTGACACGTCATTTTATCGCAATTAGATATGCAATAAAGTAGGTTAGTCACTCAACTAGTAATATAAACCCAAAAAATGGTCAAATATGAAGTTGACTAGTCAAATTTAGTCACCCTACTCGACCCGTACGATCGCCACATGGCCCATATCTACCAACAACGGGTCAAATAACAACCAGATCGATATATACCAGCCAAAATCAAAATACTTAGAAGTAACAAATGCTTATTTTATCTACCGGTGAAATATTAGGGCGCACTTTCCCACCTAACTAGTCAAATTTAGTAACCATACTCGACCAGCACGATTGTCACATCTACCTATAACTGGCCAAATAACAACCAGATCGATATATCAGCCAAAACCAAAATGGTTAGGAGTAACAAATGTTTATTTTATCTACCGGTTAAATATTTGACCTGTCATATATACATGAATTGGTGAATTAGAGTCGAGTCAAGTCGAGTTTTTACCTTGATGTGCAAGGTGATGTTGCCCATAATATGATTGACAAAAGTCCTTTTCTTAGAAGGAGGAATAATCTTGCCCAAATTATTCTGAAATAGAGTAACATAGTCATTTCCTGCAATGTTCAACAAGTAGACTGATTTGGAAAGTAACTTCTTCGACTCTTCTTCACCAAGTTGGCTCTTTAGTTTTGGTATCATCTCAATGAAGTACTTGATTTGTCTCTTCAAATATATCTAAATCAAACCCAACCAATCAAACAATCAAAACAAATTAGTATTCGTAGACGGTTTCGTATCATGAAATAGACTCTCTTTCTATTAAAAGATCACTCATTAATCGTCAGTTTCAAGAAAACATGGTAAACGGGTCAACCAGGTTGTGTTCTGGTCTGGTCAAGTCAGTTTCGGGTCGGATCATGTCATTTTCGGGTTCTACACTAGTAAATCTAATAAAACCCCAACAAACAATCAAACAAATTAGTATTTGTAGACGGTTTCGTATCGTGAAACAGACTCTTTCTATAAAAAAAGATCATTCTTTTATCGTCAGTTTCAAGTAAACACGGCAAACGAGTCAACCAGGTCGTGTTCTGGTCGGGTCATGTCATTTTCGGTATGTAGTTTCCAACTTTTTAGGGATATTGACTTGTTTGCTTCAAGAAATATCTAGATCCGGATCAGTTTGGGCTAGTGGGACAGGTCATTTGGGTCAACTAGGTTGGGTTTGGGTTCAGATTAGGTCATTTTCAACTTTATAGGGATATCGACTCATTTTCGACCATAAACATGCCGATCACTTCATCTTACTTAGGGGGCTAGTCGATACGGGTTACGGATCAAACACAGATTTCAGTGCTGGTGTCTGGTCAATTATTCAGATCAAGTCTAATTTACAAATGAATTACTAGTATCTTTTACTTACGCGTCCATGCATGAGACTGTTTTAATCTATAATTTGAGTAAATAAATAATTAAATAAATAAAACAATTATTAGGTAAACTAGCCAAACATAAAATTAGTGATGTGCACATCATCAATTATCAATTACATCAACTATTTATTTTACTATTTGTTTAAAAAAAAACGTCCATTATTGCCAGCTAATAACTCTTGTGCAACTTGATCTTACAATCTGACTTATATGAAAGATGCCTTGTGTAGTCACTATATTTAATCAATTATCAAACCGATTATCAATCGTATTATTATAACAGATCAAATATTATCTATTTAATTAGATAAGTCGGAATATAAAATATTATGTTGTTTTTCGGAAATAATACGGAGTAATACTCTTGTCATTTTCAATCTAAATATGTAAATAATGATCTGTTATAACAATACGACGGATATATTATCCAGATTTTTAATGAAAATGAAATTGCATAGAATAATCTAACGCACGTTCATAACAGATCAAATATTACTCGTTTAGTTAATTTAAATACAGAGTAATTAAAAACAAAACATTGTTTCTCAATAATAATAATAATAATAATAATAATAATAATAATATATTCTTGTCATTTTCGATATAAATACGTAAATATTGAACTTGTTATAATAATATTTCGGATAAATCCAGATTTTTAAGAAAAAATGAAATTGCAAAGAATAATGTAACGCACGTTCATAATATTAGCTAAATGACAAACATAATAGATTCATAATAAATAATAAATAATAATAATAATAATAATAATAATAATAATATCAACCAATTATTTCACTCTCCCATTGAAAAATACATCTCAACCAATATATATATATATATATCCAATTATTTCGCTCTCTCGTGTCCAAATTCAGGTCCAGACGAATAATCGAATATATCGTATATTTGGACACGTAGTATCAACAATATCCACGACCTATTTGTAATTATCACACAATAATATTTACTCGTATTTTTCTACATTAATAATATTAATAATATTGTACCATTACTAAAATTAAATTTGCTATCGTGTGACAGGAGTGACAATAATAATAAAAATATTAAATAATAAAATAAAATATTACTTCGTAATAATTAATTAAGGTGGAAATTAGAAAAACATACGGTGTTAGGGCGGAGTTCGACCAACACACAAGCCCCGGCAGCAGCGAAATTAACACCTTTTGAGTAATCGGTGAACCCGGGCTTCAAATACGGTTCAGGAAACGGTAAACCCGCGTATTGAGCTGTAAAAAACGGGTTCTTTTTTAATATTATTTAATTAAAATTTTAATATATCGACAATTATTATACTGACATAAATTATGTACGATTTTTCTAACGTAAAAAGATGTTTATATATTTGTTGGGTTGGTATAAATTACGAGTAATAAATTTAATTCCTCCATAAATGAATTAATTAATTAATTAATTAATTAATTAATTAATTAATGATGTCTAGCTGTATGAATGAAACTAATCTAGGCTTCGGGCCCGGCTTACTAATGACTCGACTTGACATCTGAATTTAACTTAGATTTTACTCGAATAATTATTGTCTTTTATAAAAGTCGATATCTTTAAAAAAAATATAATAATAATAATAATAATAATAATAATAATAAATTCAAAATAATTCGACCTCTATCCAATTAACTCATTTGCCACGAATACAAGTAGTCAAGTACATTGCTCGACCTGAACCCGATCCAATGAAAAAAGTTATCATCTCA
Source organism: Agrostemma githago (assembly GCA_958450325.1). Classification (NCBI taxonomy): domain Eukaryota; kingdom Viridiplantae; phylum Streptophyta; class Magnoliopsida; order Caryophyllales; family Caryophyllaceae; genus Agrostemma; species Agrostemma githago. Next base: position 260,263 of record OY288249.1, read on the forward strand.
GTATTATAATGCGACTAAATGTACGTTTCATTTAGTCATAAAAATTAGTCCAACGAGCGAAACCAATATATTATACAAAGTAGATTACTAGAAGTAAAAAATTAATAGAATTTTTTTGAAAATTAATCTCAAAAACTATAGAGAGATGATTTTTATTAAATTATCGAAAAATCACTTTTTTTGTGTAACTTTATGTGTTATTCGAACCAATTTTTATGAGATGTTCCTCGTAATTACTACCTGTTTTTTTAATAAACGTATCATTTTATAATTTATATCCTCTGTAATTATTTTATTACTTTTTATACCATTATTACATCAATTTGAAATTAACGCAGACGCGTACTAATATTATTTTTTACAATAAACTTATCCTTTTATATTATTACTCCTCAAAATTATTTTTTACTCGTAATTACTTCTTTTTATACCATTATTACGTCAATTTGAAATTAACGCAGACACGTACCTAATATTATTTTTTACAATAAACTTATCCTTTTATATTATTACTCGTAATTATTATTTTTTACTCGTAGTTATTTATTTTTTACTCGTAATTACTTCTTTTTATACCATTATTACATCAATTTGAAATTAACGCAGACGCGTACCTAATATTATTTTTTACAATAAACTTATCCTTTTATATTATTACTCGTAATTATTATTTTTTACTCGTAATTATTTATTTTTTACTCGTAATTACTTCTTTTTATACCATTATTCCATCAATTTGAAATTAATGCAGACGCGTACCTAATATTATTTTTTACAATAAACTTATCCTTTTATATTATTACTCGTAATTATTATTTTTTACTCGTAATTATTTATTTTTTACTCGTAATTACTCCTTTTTATACCATTATTACATCATACCTGATATTATTTTTTACAATAAACTTATCCTTTTATATTATTACTCGTAATTATTATTTTTTACTCGTAATTATTTATTTTTTACTCGTAATTACTCCTTTTTATACCATTATTACATCAATTTGAAATTAACGCAGACGCGTACCTAATATTATTTTTTACAATAAACTTATCCTTTTATATTATTACTCGTAATTATTATTTTTTACTCGTAATTATTTATTTTTTACTCGTAATTACTCCTTTTTATTTATACCATTATTACATCAATTTGAAAATTACCTAAGAAATCGGGGATGACACGACCATCACAGTATCGACCAGCCGGTTTTCTGAAGTGTGTATTACCATACGGCCAAAACTCGGCCCCGGCCCCCTTTATCCCGCTGTAATACGTCATTCCAGCGTCATAAAGCGAGTCTCCGAACACAAACAACGCCGCCGTGTTGTTCCCATTCCCATTACCATTCTCAGCTGTCGTCGAGCTGACAACAGATATAAATAGACCGATCATGAATGTCATCACTATCGCATTTTTACTTGCCATGGGAATTCTGGTCTGTTTTATCGTGAAACCGTCTCACAGGAGAATTTAATCCGATGATTTGATCGAGGTGTGTGATTGAAGGAATTTGAGGAATAATTTCTGGGTTTTTTTTTTTGGATTATGATTTGGATTTGTAAGAGTTGATTGATTGACTTGGTAAAAGGGGATTATTGATTGTAATGAAATAATGAAAAAATAAATTAAAAATAAAAAAAATGATGAAGAATTCAGAGTCGTGCTATGAAGTTATGTTCAATGAGATGACAACATGATTAATTTAATATATTTTTTTTCGTGTCTCGTATTTTAATTAAAGATAAACAAATGAGTCAGACAGATCGAGTTTTTTTTTTTTTTTTTTTTGAATGAGCGAATTATATATATAATAATCGTGGCGATAAACGGATGACGCTATGATTAATTTAACATTTTTTTCGTGTCTCGTATTTTAATTAAAGATAAACAAATGAATGAGACAGATCGAGAATATTTTTTGTGAATAATGAGCGAATTATATATATAATATATAATAATCGTGGCGATAAACAGATGACGCTATGATTAATTTAAATTTTTTTTTTCGTGTCTCGTATTTTAATCGAAGATAAACAAATGAATGAGACAGATCGAAAATATCTTTTTAAAATGAGCGTACTATATATATAATAATCGTGGCGATAAACAAATGACGCTATGAATAATTTGATATTTTTTTCGTGTCTCGTATTTTAATTAAATATAAACAAATAAATGAGACAGATTGAGAATATATTTTCGGTCTCGTTCATTTTTTTTATTTTTATATTTTCGCAAGTTGTTGTTTAAGTTGTTGCAGATATCTGTCAGAAATTTAGGATGAACGAAATATGGTGGAAAAGACATACGAGTAATTAATCCATATCTCGAGGCCTGAGGTATTAATTAAATGTATGTTTGTCTTATCTAATTAAATGCCTCTCTATTTTTTTTTTTTTTTAATTCTACCTCGAGAATTATTTTATTTTAATCAAAGATAAAAACTCGAGATAGAGTAAAAAATTTCAAGGTAAGTTAAAGAGATCCTTGACAGTATATTTTCCATAAGAAAGCGAGCCCGTACATTAAATATTAATTCGTAGAAATATCCATTTCTCGTACATTTATTGTCACTCTTACGATCTCAAACGCTTAAAAATTACTGGTAAAATACAGAAAAATGAGTTCATCAAATCCAACAATACCGAACTCACATAACATACCATATTATTACACGAATATACTTTTTTCATCTCGATCATTTATTTACCCTCGAGTTTTTTTTTTAAAAAAAAAAAAACAAAAATTCTACCTCAAGAATTATTTTATTTTAATTAAAGGTAAAAAACTCGAGACAGAGTAAAAATTTCAAGGTAAATTATAGAGATCCTCGGCTGTATATTTTCCATAAGAAAGCGAGCCCGTATATTAATTAATTCGTAGAAATATCCATTTCTCGTACATTTATTACAAATTAAAATACAGAAAAATGAGTTCATCAAATCCAACAATACCGAACTCACATTACATACCATATTACACGAATATACTCTTTTCATCTCGACCCTCGAAATTTTTTTTAATTCTCCCTCGAGAATTATTTTATTTTAATCAAAGGTAAAAAAAACTCGAGACAGAGTAAATTTTTTTAAGGTAAGTTAAAGAGATCCTTGACGGTATATTTTCCATAAGAAAGCGAGCCCGTTTCGTTAGCCCACATTTCATGGGCCATCAATCCATGGGCCTTATCGGTAAAATGGGTCGAATCCCAAAACACATAATCGTTAACATCTTTGCATAATTCATACTTTCCGAATTCGGAAACTCGTCCACAACTTGCTATTCCGTTATATTCACCCGTCCCACAACACGCATTTTTCCCTTCCTTGTATCCTGCACGAAAAAACCGTCTCTCGCTAAGTTAATACAATACATACATACGTCGAAAAAAAAAATTAGTACTAGGGTTTATCATTAATTCTACCTCGAGAATTATTTTATTTTAATCTAAGTAAAATCGAGACAGAGTAAAAAATTTCAAGGTAAGTTAAAGAGATCCTTGACGGTATATTTTATTTTATTATGTACGGTATAGGAATTCACGATAAATCGCACGGTTTATTTATTTCCAATTTTAACTCCTATCATTTCTAAATATTTCGTAAAAATGTTAAATTATACTCGTAGTATTTTGCAGTTCGTATTTATTTGTTTATATTTGATTAAAATACGTTCATAAATAATTATAAAAGTAAACAAATGACAAAGAAATACGAGTATCTGATTAATTATCGTATATTGAGGGTTGTATTTAATGAGTTAAAATTTTCAATATATTAATATAGGAATTCACGACAAAATTGCACAATTTATTTATTTATTTCCAATTTTAACCCCTATCATTTCTAAATATTTCGTAAAAATGTTAAATATTATTTCGTAAAAATGTTAATTATTTATGAACGTATTTTAATCAAATATAAACAAATACGGAGTACATACTTAGTATTCGTACTAAGTATGTATCTGTTTAAATTTGATTAAAATACGTTCATTAATAAATAATTATAAAAGTAAACAAATGACAGAGAAATATCTGATTAATTACCGTATATTGAGGGTTGTTCGATCATGTGTTGAAGATGGGTATACAAGTCGTAAAGTGAATATTTGAAACCCGGTAAGTCGGATTGCAATTGTTCTAAGACGATAGCGAGTGCTTGATTGTGCAAAATCGGGTAAATCCATGCTTCTTTGAGACATTCGCCATGCACGTCCGAACTCCTGAGTTCGGGCATGCATGCAACTTGTGGCACGTTCATGAACGCGAATTTTCGACCTCCTTTGTCGTAAATTTCCTGCTCATAGATCGATTAACAACAATAACCTAATTAGCCGGTGAAAATATATACAGCTCACGAGCAACTCGAGTTTATTTGAAATAATGTGATTCATTAAAGCTCACGAGCAGTTTGAAATAATGTGATTCATTAGTTAATATTTTGCTCTGATTTTTTTTTTTTTATATAAAAAAAATATTGATCATAATTAAATAAATTTTTCATCCTAGGAAATGTTCTAATTATATTAATTTGCCAAATACTTTTTATATATATATATTTTCAGATCACAAGTTGTCTTAGTAGAATTTTTTCAAACCTCGAACAAACTCAAAATCAGCTCGAGTTCAAATTTTGCTTTAATTAACAAGCACAACCCGAGCAAATCCAAGTTTGTATATATTTTTCGAATCTCAAGTTATTTAATTTGAAAAATTCAATGAAAAACAACGTAAAATTAATAATTATATAGACTCGAGTTCCACTCAAACTCGCATTTTTTTACCTCGGTTTTTCCAACTTGTACTAAGCTCGAGATCGATTCGAGTTCAAATTTTGCTTAACGAGCACAAAAACCGAATATATAATTAAACATATAAATAGTAATACATCGATTTTTCTAACATATACGAAATGGGCACGTTAATAACCTAAATTAAGGCAGGATTAACTATGATATTATTTACCAGTGGGCACGTTAATAACCTAAATTAAGGCAGGATTAACCATGATATTATTTACCAGTGGGCACGCACGTTAATAACCTAAATTAAGGCAGGATTAACCATGATATTATTTACCAGTGGGCACGTTAATAACCTAAATTAAGGCAGGATTAACCATGTTATTATTTACCGGTGGGCACACGTTAGAAAAATCAAGTAAATAAATAAATAAATACTGTAAAAATTTACCTTGATGACAGAAGTGAGGTTAGAAATGACCATATTGACATAATGAGAAGGGGTAAAAGCAGTAAAATTATTAGGTGAATTGGATAAAACAATAGCCAAGTAATCATCTGCTCCAACGCTGAATAAATGGACTGCCTTTGATATAATCTTCATTGCTTCAATTTCACCTAATTCACCCCTTAATTTTACCTTTACCTTCTCATAATTCCTTTCTTGTGTATGAAGATTTATAACCTACCAAATAAATAATTATAATTATAATTATAATTAATATAATAATAATAATAATAAATTGTAAACTAGCTGATTGTATCTCGGTTATCCACCAATTTTCTGTAAACTGCGTTTTGACTCATCAATAAAATTCTTCCATAATAATAATAATAATTCATTAATAAATGTATTTTTTCTGTCTCGTTTAATTTCATTTATTAGGAGTGTTTTGGTTAAAGATAAACAAATAAATGATCAGACGTAACGAATCATTAATTAGTTTGGTTTTGGATCAAGATAATAATTCAGTTTGATTAAATCGGGTTAGGCTGAATTTCAGTTTCTATTTGATTTGAATTGGTTAATTAGGGTTTATTTTAGTTAGTCATTTTTATCGGTTTATGATATCTCGAGTCGAGTATATATGGTGTGGGTCAAGTCAATATTAGTTCAGGTGAGTTGCGAGTCATAAATAATTTGTGAAGTCAAAATTCAAAAATTTGTCACATTTTACGAATGTAATAATTCAAAGTATCATAGTAATAAATAAAGAATCAATGAAAAATCCTAAATTTAGGTTGTTTTTGCGATAAAAATAAATATTTTGATTATCAATTCAATTATATTTAGGTTCGAGTATCATTCAATTATTATATTGATTTCGACACAAATGACTGAGACAAAACGAGTACATTACCTTTCCCTCGAAGGTTTGAACGAGTGCACCAGCTCCAGCAGACGCAAAGTTAACCCCCTTCGAAAAATCATGGTTGCCCGGTTGTAGAAATGGAGGAATTAATGGCAGATTCGCATTTCCAGCTGTTTATCAAAATATAATACATTAAAATTAAAATTCAGACACTTGATATATTATGGTCGAACTGTTCTATTAAAAAAGTGAAAACGATATTATTAAATGTATTCAATTCATTGTTTTCCTATTCGCATTCATCAAAAAAACTACGTGCAAAACTTCAAAGTTATATCTCTGTCTTTTGTGCCAAAAATAGATGACATTATTGTTTTATCTCAATATAGAAAATTCAGTATAACCCGACACTGATATTAATTATTGTCGAATTATTCTATTAGGAAAGTGAAGATGATTCAGTCAGTATATATATATATTCAATTCATTGTTTTCTTAATCGCGTTCATCAAAATTATAACAAGTATTTAAGTTACGTAGATTTTTGAAAAAAAAAAAACTACGTGTAAAACTTCGAAGTTATATCTCTGTCTTTTGTGCCAAATTAAAAATAGATGACATTGCCGTTTTATCTCAATAGAAAATTCAGTACGTACAACCCAAACCAGACATTGATATTATGGTCGAATTATTCTGTTAGGAAAATGAAGACGATTCAGTATATATATATATTCAAATTCATTGTTTTCCTGTTCACGTTCATCAAAATTATAATAACGAGCCAAGTATTTACGCACAATGTGTGTATGTATGTATGTAAGAGGACGTATGTACCGATAAAATCACTGATCAGGCGTCCATCAGAAAAACGACCAGTAGGGAAATTGAAGAAAGTCATGCCATAAGGCCAGAAATTGGCTTGAGCATCGATGATCGTCTTGATATAATTATTATTTCCGGCGTCTAAAATCGTGTCTCCGAAAATGAACAAAGAAGACGATGACAAACTCGTTGTTGTTGTTGTCGCTGTAGATGTGTGGACGTACAAGAAAGGCGACAGAACCAGACTGAATAATACAACAACTTGTAATAATTTCATCATATTATTCATTGTATGTATTTGTATTGCAATTGCCTTTAATTTTGTTTTGTTTTCAGACTTCGATTTACGTGTATTATTTATAGCGAATACAGTCTGATTTAAATCACATTAATTAACATCATAATCGTCCTCACGATAAAAAATGAAATTAATTTGTACAAATTATATATATATATATATACTCGTATATGGCATGCTTGCTTGCATGCATGCATGAGGTACGACATTACAAATATATAACTATACGACTATATATACGTTTAGTAATCCGTTTTAATTAAAATATTCTTCACAAATACTATAAAAAAATTAAACAGATGATCGAGACGGAAAGAGTATTGTAATTAATAGAACTATGATGTACGTAGATACGAAATATTCGTCACAAATAATATACGGAGTAAAAAAATAAACAAATAACTAAGACGGAACGAGTAATTATTAATATACATGCATGCATGCATGCATGCATAATTTGTTTTACATTCAATCAATAATTGTTCAATTTATTAATTTTATTTGTATATTTTATTTTTTTTAAATATTTAATTAAAACTATATACTATAAGACGGCAAGAAACATCCAACTTTGAGCATCTGACATTTATATTTAATTTATGTATAAAATCGTACTAGTAGTAATAATCAATTAAATTAAATAAGAAAAATAATTGAGTTTAATTTGTGTATTATTAATTAAATATAATTAGATCAATATAATCATCTATCTATTCATAAATAAATTTAACCTAGAACGTTTACCGTAAAATCGTACTAAATTACAATATATTTTTTACCTTTATCGTACAATACAACGATTGTATAGTATAATTTACGCAAAAATAAATGATGGTACGAAGTATTAAAAATGTGTGGAAATGTTATCAAAGAAGGAAATATAGTGTATATCGTGTGAGTCACGTATTTAATTTACGTACCAACACAATCAATGCACTTAAAATCTCAAATACACGTACGACTGACGTATTTTATACGATTTAATTTATTCGTATCGGAAAAATTAATTAAATTGGAGATTAAAATAATATAAACGAGTAAAACCGTCAAAAATGTTTCGAAAAATAATCGGAAAAATTCAATTTAGTTCAGTTCAATTCAGTGTAAAACCGTAATGTAGACAAAAGAGGCCCATACATTCATTTATGAAGGCGTCACGTTATTGTTACAAAGACGAACAAAACAACAATTCGGGTAGTACAATTCGGGTACCAACTTGCACCTTCAAGCTTTACGGGCCACTCGTTCCGCTTCCGCCAATCACGTCGGACTAGTACGATTCTGAAAACACGGTCCACCGACCGACGTTGGGCCCGTTGACCGTACTATACTCGGTGCTACGACTAGACGTGACATTACTCAAATGGGTTCGGTTGGATCAGGTCGGGTTTCGGGCAGGCCAGGGCGGGTTTTGCGAGCTCTATATGTAAATCTATGTCGGGCCATTTTCGGGTGACTAAATTTTCGGGGTCGATCGGGTCGGGTTTCGGGCAGGGCGGGGCGGGGAGGGTCACGGGTCTACGGAGACGTTAATTAAGTCGGGAAGCCGTTTAAACATAAAACACAAAAGTATATAACAGGGCGGAACATGAGAACAACGTTTGCTACATCTCGTACATTAAATCGTTCAAACCGAATCCATACCGAAACTAAAAACTTAAAAAACACAAGAGACGATACGATACGTTGATACATGCCTTCAGACACGAACACACACGAACCGGTTGAAACCCCATTACGACTAGAACCACGATAAGGACTCAATCTTAAACCGCCTCATGGACCGACTGACCGACAATAACCCTGAAAAATCAAACACACAAACACAAGATTCAGTAACAAACAAACAAACCGAATAAATCCATGATATATAACGGGCTACCAAACGGGTCAACCGGGTCAGGTTCCGGTAGGAGAATCGGACCGGGTTATCATGAGACGATCTTACATGAGCGAGATATATAGAAGAGGATGAGAGTAGACGACTAACATGTCCTCTTATTTACATCATCACGGAATACAATAGTAGCGAGCGATATAGGAAGAGTACGATTAGTCGATTAGAGGACGACTCCCCCGGCCATGGCGGAGAAATCACCTAAGCTCCACAGATCAATCGAGTTGAGACCATCCTGAGTCGTCGCATCACCAGCGAGAAAAGCATCGACTGCCCAATCATCCATGAACGAGGGCATCTCTAAGAACACCTCTTCCGAAAGGCTTCTAAGGACGTCTCCCGAGTTGGTTTTCATTTTCTTGTTTGCGTTCCCGTCTTCCATCATTTCCTCGGTTTCAAGGCTAGCTGCGAAGAACGATGAAATTTCCGGGGTTTTCGGGCTGGTACTACCTCCAAACCCAAACTCGGAACACCCGAATGAATTACTACCCACATCCGAGGTTAATCCCGTATAGTAGAAATTTTGGTTGGTTTTGGGTTTTTCTTCCACGACCGAGACGCTATTGAAGAATTGTTCCTCGGAATTTTGCGTCTTGGGTTTTTGAGATTTGACTTTGACCGTGCGCCTAGGTAGCAAAGATGATTCGGAAGCTGAAGCGTCGTTGGGAAAGTTGACCTTGGCTTTCTTGCCGCGGATCCTGCGTGCTTCAGCATCGTAAGCTCTGGCAGCTTCTTCAGCAGTGTTGAAGGTTCCGAGCCAGACACGGACACCTTTTCTTGGGTCACGGATCTCGGCTGCCCATTTTCCCCATGGACGTTGGCGGATGCCACGGTATTGGTTCTTCCTCTTCCTCTTGGATGTTTTCTCGGCTTCACTGCCGTTCTCCACCGGCTTCAATACTACAAAACACGAAGAAAACGAGCACGTGAATCAAAGATCCCGTAAAATCTCATACTTTTAATAGAATCCAAAGACGGAAACGTAGAACTCGTGCATTAAGCACGCTACTCACTACAACAACGAACATTAGGCCGAAAATGGTGATTGGGGTCGGCTAATATTAATCATTATCCGAAACCATGAAACCACTGAGCCGTCATTAAGAAGATCAGGGTCGGCTGACATGAATCATTATCTCGACGGCTCCATGGACCGTAAATCAAGGAAGAAAGACGAAACCATCCAAACAAACAAAAGCAAGAAATTTACACTTTTCAAGTTTCAACCTTGACTATAAATGATAGAGTACATGACAAGCAAAAAGATACATTGAATTAAGATTGAGAAAAAAGCAAAAGATACTATAAATCATATTGAAAAAACAATCCCATTTCAGATTCCAAATATTATGAAAAAATTTTAACTTTCGTCTTTTGATCGTAGAATAATGAGTCAAATCGGTCTGTATCTAAATGTTCTTCCCCTTTCGACAGATTCGGAGATAGGGAGTGCTTCACTAACCCTTAGAAAACACAAAAAGATTGCAACTTTCCCTTTCTAAAGTTAACCAACCAATTGAACAAAATCAACTCAAGAAACACATAAAGATCACAACTTTATTCAATCAAACACACAAAAAAAAATGTAATAATCAAACGATTCTAAACCACAAGTTAGGCCTTGTTCTTTTGGACTTATATTCAGTCAATTTCAGTTCAGTTCAGCTGCGGGAGTCATATTTCGTCTCTATATTTCAGTTAAATTAAGTTCAGTCAGTTGTCCAAAAGAACAGGGCCTTCCCTGTTACGGTTATATCTCACTAGTTAAATACTCCGTAGCTATGACTACTTTTGACGGATATGATCGTCACAGACAACAAATTGTGCTAATTTTTAACCCAAGAAACATTAAAGATCACAATTTTATTCAAACAAACACACCAAAAATGTAATCAAACAAATTCTAAACTCATGGGGAAACTAATTAACATTGGAAATTGGAGAACATGACTTGGATGAAAACTTAGATTTTTTTCCATTAACCAACCTAAAACTTCGGAGATGTCAACTAACTTAGTTGGAGAAGCTCTCGAGATTCAAACCTCGTCATCATCATCATCATAATCATAATCGCCCTCAAAACCAAAAAAAAAAAAAAAAAAAAAGGTGAACCCAATTGAAAAGCTCAGTTTCGAATTTTGTTAGCATCATAATCGTTCTCGAAACTAAGACTAAGAAAAAAAAAAAGTGAAATAAACCCAATTGAAAAACTCGGTTTTGAATCTCGTCAGCATCATAATAACCCTCGAAACTAAAACTAAGAAAAAAAAAAAGTGAAGTAAACCCAATTGAAAAGCTCGGTTTCAAATCTCGTCAGCATCATAATCATAATCACCCTCGTGACTCTTATTGAACCGATAAATAAATAAATACAAAAAAAAAAAAATGAACCCAATTGAAAAGCATGTGAAACTCGGTTTCAAATCTCGTCAGCATCATAATCGTCCTCGAAAGTCGAAACTAAAACCAATAAAAACTAAAAAAATGAAATGAAATGAAATCAATTGAATTTATACCAGTGGAAGCAGAAATCAAAGGCAAAGACTGATGAACATCAACATCAACATCTTCATCATCATCAACTTCATCCTTGAACTCCATGAAATCAGCTTCAAATTTAACATCATCAACATCATCAAAATCATCATCAACATTGATAGATCTCAAAGGTTTAGAATATCCACAACTCAATGATTTAATTGATTCAACTTTGAGATCTGGCCATAGAAAACTTTCAGCACTTTTTCTACTTATTGATTTTTTATTAACATCTGGCTTAAATCCTGAAAGAATTGCTCCTCCACACATGATGATTTCTTCTTTTTTTTCTTGTTTTTTTTATTTGTTTTTTCTGGGTATTTTTTTTTTCTGAATTATTGGAGTGTTGCTTTACTTATATATAAAGGGTAATTAATTAATTAATTAATTAATTGATTGATTATATATTTTTTTTAATATATGATTGTTTCTTGATTTGTGAGAGAAAATTGATGGATGGATAGATGCAGATGTATATAGGTATGAATGAAAATGTGAAATGTGAGGAAGTAGGTTTGGTTTACGATTAGGTCTCCTGAGAGACGGTCTCTCATTAACTTTACTGAGAGACTAAGTACAAATGGAAATAACAGTGGTACCAAACCTAATAGAAGTAGGTACGATTAATATAAAAGATTATACAAATATAAAGAGGATACATTTGTTATAAAAACAGGTACAAAACAAAGTTGTCATTTAAGGGCACGAATATGACATAGAATGGTACTGAAGAGTGGTCTCTCAATAAGTTATTGAGAGACCGTCTCTCTCAAGAATTTGTGTTGGTTTATAAGGAGTCGATATTAATTAAATTATAGTGTAAGACGGTCTGATACTCGAGATTATGGTTGGTATTTTGTGTCTTAGGTTCGACGGTGGCACGAAACCTGACACGACATGACCTGATTTGACGATATAAGAAAAGCAACACGACACGGCCGACTCGAGGTATGACAAAAAATACAATAGAAATATAGTTAGGCGTGACGAGCGACACATGGGCCCGCACGACTATCGGGGTTAGTGACCCCACCCAAACTGAAGATCTTAGTTTGACCCGTAACCTGAATTAATCTGACCAACATGAAACTAACCCAAATATTTTTTATACAAAACGAGTTAATATTTCAAAAAAATGAAAACAAAAAACCCGAAAATGATAAGTCCAAGGCACATTATAGTCCGGTCCGCGGGTCACCAAAAACTTGGTTTCCGATCCGCGGTCCGGTCCGGTCCACATTTTAAAAAAATACTTCCTCCATTTTCTTTTTATCTTCCTATTTACTTTTGGCACACTTTTTTTTTGTAATGAATATAAAATAATAAATTTAAAAAATAGTGAGGGTAGAATGGTAAGTGTGGGTAAATAAGAAATAATAAAGATAGAAAGTGTTGTAAATAGTAAGGGTAGTATGGTAAAAATTATGGACCAAAAAGGAAAGAAATGAAATGAAAAGATAAAAAAAAGTGGACCTAAAAGGAAATTGGGAAGATATAAAGAAAATGGAAGAAGTAATAAAATTTAGTGTATTTTGTCGGACCGGTCCGGTCTTAAGAGGGTCCGGTCCGGTCCGCGGGTTTTAGTTTTTTGAGTTTCCGGTCCGCCGGTCAAGCCGGTCCGGTCCAAAGTTGACCCATCCAAACCTGACCCGATTACCCGTTTATCATGTTTAAGTCCGTGCACAGTACGACGGACCCTGTAACCGTGGGTCGAGTCAAATGTGGGTTTAGACACGACGTACAAGAACGAAACACGGTCCAGTCTGTCGAAAAACTCTACGTGAGAACAACTTCATTTATTATTAATAAACGAGATCATTGCGTGTTGTGACTGGTGAGATACTGAGACCGTCTTATGCAATAATTAGTGTGTATGGAGAAGAGTGTGTGGCGATGTGTAGGTGCGTCTAATTTGTACGCTTATGTTTTCTTTATTGTGGAGTATCAAAAATTTGTTTCTTTTTCCGACTCTAGCTTGAGATTGAGTATCCGTTTTCAATTTTTAGATCGATGAAATATTAGCACGTGATACCGATAACACAAAATTTTCAAAGAGACGGTCTCTTAATAACTTATTGAGATACCACTCTTAAGTACCACCCTATGTACTATTCGTACCCTTAAATGACAGTTTTGTTTTGTACTATCTGTTTTTATAACAAGCGTGCCCTATTTATATTTTATACTCTTTTATGTTGATCGTACCTACTTCTATTAGGGTCGGTATCACTAGTACTTCCATTTGTACTTGGTCTTTCAATAAAGTTAATGAGAGACCGTCTCTCAGTAGACCTATTCGACTGATAAAAGCTAAATATTGATGTTCTCGATAATATATAATCTAATTTGGTATGTATTTGACCAATTTTAAAAGATGAATAATAAATTAATAATACTATCACAAAGAAAAAATTGCCTTTCTAAAGGTTGAGTATCTGTTTTTAATTTTTAGACCGATCAAATATTAACACATGATACTGATAAAAGCAAAAAATCGATGTTCTTGATGATTTACAATATAATTTGATATGTATTTGACCCATTTTAAAATTTACGATGGATAATAATACCATTACAAAAGAAAAATTTGTCTTTCTTTCATTACTTTTATTTTTGTTTTTTTCGTTGATGATTATTGGAAATTTTGGTGTTATGTGTGATTTTTTTTATTTATATTTTATTTATAATAGTTGTAAATTACACTGAATATATAACATACGAGTAATTTATTAATTTACGACATTTTACACCATTTCATCGAACTGATTTAATTAGAGACCGACTCTTTTAAGGCCAATAATAGAACGTGACTCGGGCCTTTGATTTCCGAGTCCAAAGCCTTTTCACATACATTTGAATGGATCTTAGATTGCCTTGGGCTTGGGCCTTCCATTTGCAATTCCTGGTTTTGAACTAAGAAACATTAAAAAAAAAAAATTGGGTCGGTGGGACCCACTTAAGCACGTTTCTTTTCAACTTATTTTCAGCTCATTTCCGTTCAGTTCAATTGAATCTAACTCGAAGATTCGTAAGAAGTCATCCGAGTCATTGAATCTAACTCGACTCTTACTAGCGTTACCTCGACTTGATCCAAAATGACCTGACCTCGAAATGACCAGAACTCGAAATGACCAGTTCGATGTGGGCCCATGTATGTTTCACTACTTTAGTTAAAATCATTAATCATTTAATTTCATACTAATAATATACCTAGACATTAGACAACCACACATTACCAAAAAAGAATGACACAAAGCTAAATCCCACTACTAAAAAGTCTTAAAAGTAACATGTTAATAATTTGTCCATATATGTGACACACAATCATTTTCTCCAAAACTCACTTGAAATGGTTTCACAATAATTTTAGGTTGCGTTTGGGTACTCGGAATTGATTTGAATATCAAGAATTCAATTGCTGGATTTGAATTTCTAGAATTCAAATCCAAATCCAAATCCAAATCCAAAATGGTGTTTGGGTACCCTTGGATTTGGATTTGGATTTCGGGCGGGTGGGGTCGGGTCAAGGTCACCAATTTTTTTTTAAAAATTTTTTCATTAGAAATATGTAAATGTTCAAATACGGAAAAAAAATAAAGAAAAACAAATAATACGATAAGATTACGCGAAAAAACAAAGAAACGACAAGTGACGGAATTGAAATGACTACCCTATACTAGGAATTTGAGAAAACCAAATTTGAACTAAGTTGGATTTGGTGAAAATTTCAAATCCAAATCCCAAGGTTTCCAAACGCTCAAAATATTTCAAATCCGGAATTCAAATCCAAATCCAAGTTCCCAAACATGCCATTACAGAATTCCTAATGTTAATTTGATGTTAGACAACGATTATATCTGTTACAAACCGTCTTTTTTTACCTTCTCGTCTCACAAAACTAACTTGTCTAGATACTCTGTATGTGACACAATTATTTCCCAAAAACTCATGTGAAACAGTTTGATGATAATTTTACAGAATTCCTATTGCCGGTTTGATGCTAGACAACGATTAATCGATTATATCTGTTATAAACCGTCTGTTTTTACCTTCTCGACTCACGAAACTAAGGAATAGTGGTTGACATAGTGGGTGCACATATGGGCATATGTAGACGTACACAAAAGTCACAAATAGTGTGAGTGATATACAGCCTAAACTGACACCAAATTTTGTCATCTTTTAGTCTTGTGAGTTCTAATGTCCTCTTCTTTTGGTAAAATCGTTCTCACAAAAACTTGTCTGAGACCGTCTCATCGAGGTAAAAAAAAAAAAAAAATTTATGGTAAAAAAATACGGTTCAGTGGTCACTAATTAACCTAAAGTGAACACTATAATGGACAATGGTTATACTCTATAATTTACATCTCTGCTTATTGTACTCGTCTACTCCGAGTACATATTCTGAGTACATATTCTGAAGGAATGAGGAGACCGTAAAATCTGAAAATTACGGTACGAAATAACGAAATTTTCATCGAAATATTTACAGTAGAGCATTCTAATATTATTACATACGGAGTAGTAGTACATAATACAAAGTTCGTTACTCGTACAACAAAGATACTTGTTTACCCTCTAAAGATGAGACGAGAGGAGACGAGACGGGTTAATACTTTGCTTTCGAAGTATTAACCGAGTTTCGTATACACAAGTTTTGTTCAGTGAATTAGTGTACTTCGTCCGTCTCAGTCATCGTCTCGAGTAAACTCGGTAAAAGAAAGTGGTAGAAAAAACCTACTACAAAGGTTGTTGCATAGTCACAACTAAGGGACTAGTAACGTTACGCTTCCCGTCGGACCATATTATCGCGCCACTTCGTGTCACGGACGACCCGGCCGATAATTTCACGGCCAAAACCTCGACCCGGACGAGGTAGTTCAGTTTCTGCCCGACCCGTCTAAATGCGAGCCGGTTTGGCTCCACGGTTACTAGTGTGCCCGTGGGCGGGTGAATCGAGACCTTATATACGGAACTCGGATCCCCCACGTTTGTAGCGATTCTAATCGAGTGACTAGACATTTTATGTTGCCCGTATTGTTGGAAAACCATCGATATCGACGGGTAATTCAAGTTCCCGACATGACCCGCCCGTTTTGCGCCCCGACAATCGGCGGTTTTCCGGGTTATTAACTCGATGTTGGGGACACTATAGTTGGAATTGCATAGGAAGTCGATGTAGTCGTAGGTGGAGATGTCGTAGACTAGGCCCGGGTCCATTGCCTTTTGCGGGTTCACGTGACCCGCCCCGAAGTCCATCACGGTCGCCTTGCGCCCGCTCGACTCGTCCCTCATCGTCTCGCCCTGGTTGTCCACGGTGTACGCCGTGGTCATCAGGGCGGACCGGATCGCGGCGGGGGTCCAGTTCGGATGGGCCGCCTTCAACAAGGCGGCCAAACCCGACACGTGCGGGCACGCCATGGACGTGCCCGACAGGATGTTGAACTCGGCCGCTCGCTTGTCGGTCACGAGGCCCGACGGGCCGACCCTGTCGGGCCACGACGCGAGGATGTTCAAGCCGGGCGCGATGACGTCCGGCTTGAGTATCTCGGGGGACTCAGGATTGGGTCCCCGGGCCGAGAACGCGGCCACCACGGGAGCCGGTCGGACACCGACCCTCGTCCCGTGAAATACTATCGTCGCGATCGGGGTGGATTTAACCGAGTCGAAAATATACTTCCGAATAACGTCCCCGTTCACGGACCCGACCGCGGTCGCGGGCAATACGTGGCAATCGGCGACTAAACCCTCCCCATCGAAAACCCCGTTAGCGATAATCATCCCGACACCACCGGCCGATTTCACGACCTCGCCCTTCGCGACCCGTGAATTAATCCCTCGGTCACACAACACGATCTTCCCCGACACCAAACCCGGTTCAAGCGACCCGTCTAAACACAACGAAGCGGAATACCCGTCCCCACCCCCCTCCCCGCCCCCATCCCCGGGCCGGGCCCCACTAATACCCGCGTAAAATACCGGGTAATATTTCCCGGGCTCGAGCCCGGGCCCGCTATAAACACTAACACCCGAAATCCTCCCCCCGTTTCCCAACAAAACTTCGGCCGGGAAATCCCGGTCAATCGACCCGGCCCCGACCGTGGTCACCCACGGGGCGACATTCGTGACCGACAGCCCGCCGGGCCCACCGTTCCCGGCCGACGCCGAGACGAACACCCCACTCGCCGCCGCCCCAAACGCCGCGATCGCAATCGCGTCGAGATAATACGGAACAACCACCCCGCCGACCGACAGCGAGATGACGTCAACACCGTCGGAAACCGCCGTGTCAAACGCCTTGAGTATATCCGAATCATAACAACCCGTATTCCAGCAAACCTTGTAAACCGCCAACCTCGCCTTGGCCGCCATCCCCGCCGCGACTCCGGCGGCGTACCCCAACGTCGACGCCGGAGAAACGTACCTCCCGGCGGCGATCGACGCCGTATGAGTTCCGTGCCCGTCGCAATCGCGAGGGGACCGGAACTCGGAGCTCGAATTCATCTTCCCACTCGACGCCTCGTACCCTTTATAGAAATACCGCGCCCCGATTATTTTCCGATTACACGGAAACCCGAGTGCGCATCCACCTTTCCAGTTCTTCGGAACCGGTCCGATTCCATGGTCGTTGAAGCTCGACCGTTCGGGCCAAATCCCGGTATCCAGAACCCCGATTACCAAATCCGACCCGAAATCGGAGTCCTTCAGCAACGACCCCGCCGCGTACGGCGAGGTTCTGAGTCCGAGAAACTGAGGTGACCGAGTCGTGTGAGTTGAGCGAACTTGCTCCGGGATTAACGCCGCGATGTGGGGTTGTTTTGAGAGTTTGTCGGCTTGGGAGTTGGTGAGGCGGGCTGAGAAGCCATTGAAGACGGTGGAGTAGCTGTGAATGAGTAACGAATCGGAATCGGAATTGGAATCGGAGAGGGAGGTGAGGGTGGATTGGTACCAATGGTGGTGGGTAGGGAAGACTGAGGGTTTTGAAAGGGGGTTTTTGATTTGGATTATGAAGGTTCTTTGCTCGAGCTTTGATGAGGTTGGGAATGCGGTAATGGCGGATAGTAGGAGCGTCAAGATGGTGAAGAAGGAGAAGAAGAAGGGGGTTGAGGTAGTGAGCATGGTTTTTGCAATGGTGGTTTTAGTTAGTGAGCTAGTGTAGTGATGAAGATTATATGGTGGTGGTTAAGAGGGTAGAAACCGTCTCCTTCTGACGAGTATATCCGTCTAAAATTTACAATAAGTTAGATAAAAATTCATGTCGATAGATAACGATAGTAATTTGTTGTTGTGTATAAAGAGTGCATAAATTGTCGTTTATGACGAGTATATCTGTTTAAAATTTATGACGGTTTCGAAAAAAATTCAAGTTGATAGACGTGTTACTACTCCTCTGTTGTAGAAGGTATAACTGTATAAGCTCAAGTGGTTAGAGCTACCTTATCCCGACTGAGAAGTTGGGAGTTCGATTCTCATCTCCGACATAGTGACCAAAAAAAAACTACTCCTCTGTTGAACAGATGACGGTTATATCTATCACAAGACACACGTAGTGGAGGTTAAGTAAGTAGTGTTTGGATGAAGATTTTATGGTGGTGGTCTCTAGTCACTAGTATGACCCAAAGAGGGCAAAAAAGTGTCGCTTGTGACGAGTATATCTGTCTGAAATTTATGATGAGTTAAATAAAGGACAAATAATGGCAAGGGGGAGTTGCTCGGAAGAGTGGACTAGCGATGTTTGGATGAACTGTGTCCTTGTGACGAGTATATCCGTCATTGTAAAGATTTGTATATTTAAATATTATAATTTTATTATATCTGTCACGAATTTGCATCGGATTTAAGAGTACAAGAGAGAGTTAAGTGAGTGTACAAGTGGGGAGGTACAATAGTGTCATGCTTGGTTGGGGTGGGGAAGTCTCCATAATCAATCCATAATCAATCCTACTTCCATTGTCGGTTTAGATCACTTGTTTACGTTTTATATTATTTGTGCGAGATATTTTTTAATGAAAATACATTGAACTTGTAAAACAATCAAGTAAATAGTTTGTCTGATACTCGATCAGGTTATTTTGTGTTTAATTGTCGTAAAATATCGTGAATCTAGTCTCTATATATGACTTTAGACAAAGCTAGTTTTACAAGAAAATGTTGTGTTAATTGATTGAATTGTCCCAAAGTTAATTAAAGGCATATATATATATCATGAGAATGAACACACAAATATATTAATCTT
Source organism: Agrostemma githago (assembly GCA_958450325.1). Classification (NCBI taxonomy): domain Eukaryota; kingdom Viridiplantae; phylum Streptophyta; class Magnoliopsida; order Caryophyllales; family Caryophyllaceae; genus Agrostemma; species Agrostemma githago. Next base: position 280,114 of record OY288249.1, read on the forward strand.
TTACTTTTTTGACCACATTTTGAAGCCTCAAGAAGACATGAAATGTAATTCTAATTTCAAATGATTGTGAATGTGGGGATGAAGAAAGCCAATTATTCAACGGTTCGGATTCAGGTTGGGTCAAAAGAAACGGGTCACGCTCGGGTTGGACGGAATCATCTCGAGTTCAGTTCATTTTCGGGTTTGTTATTTCTAACTTCTGTGAGGATATCAACTCGTTTCCTATAATAACATTCGAACCATTCTCGGATTAGCTTGAATCAATTCACATCACGAAACGAACTCGAGTTTTCAGTTCAGATATCGAGTTGGGTTCAGGTGAGACTAGTCGGGTCAGGTTAGGTTAGTTTTGTTAGGTCCTAACAAGCCCACGTCAAGCAAGGTGGAGCTCGTGCTCGACTCGACTTGTTATCCGACTTTTGTAAGGATATCAACTCGTTGCCTACAAAAATTCAACCAGTTCCAGATTAATCCGGATCAATTCAGATCACGAATCAAACTCATGTCTTCAGTTGAGACGTCGGCCACTGGATTGGGTTCAAGTGCGGCTAGTCGGGTCGGGTTAGTTCTATCAGACCTAACCTCGGCTCGAACCATGAATTTTACCTAACAAGTCCATGTCAAGCAGGGCCAAGCTCGTGCTCGACTCGAACCCTTCTTCATTTTCTCTAATCTCTTCTTTCTGGGTTTCTTCAACAATTCGTCGTATAAACATTCAAAATCAAATCGAAAATCGAATCAAAATCAAAATCAAAATCAAAATCAAAATCGAATTCAAAATCGAATTGAAAATTCCCCAAAATTATTGATAAACGATTCGAATTGGATAATAAATGTGGGGAAGATCAGCATCATTCATCTACGACAAACAACAAGAACAAAAGCTCCATTACGACGACGTTTTGGACCTTCAATCGCCGCCGCCGCCAACCTCCATGACGCAATTATCCAACCCTAACCCTAACCCTAACCCTAATATCTCAAATTACTACCAGACCAGGGCGGCGCACCACGCGGTCGTCACCAGCGACTGGCTCGCACAAGCTCAGGCCGCCGTCGCACCGGCTGCCGATACCAAGGGGATTGACGGTGGCGTCGGCGTCGGCGGCGGCGGGGGAGTGGGAGTAGGAGGAGGGGGGAAGGAGGGGGAGAGTGTGGTGGACGAGTTCAATAGTTGGAGGAAACAGCCGGATTTGGCGGAGGCGGTTGCTGCGATTCGAGCTTTGGCATCGGTTATTAGGTTTAGTAAAGCTACTACGATGATGGAGCTTGAGATTGAGCTCAAGAAAGCTTCCGATTCTCTCAAGGTTAGGTTTTATGATTCATTACTCGTATCGTTTTGATTAATTTCTTTATTTTGGTTTAGGATTGTGTTGTTAGCTGATTAATCGGTGAGATATGGAGTGTTGAATTCGGTGTTTGAATTCCGTCAGCATTCAGCGGAAAGAATTGTATATAATTTGTGAAATACGGTAGGATTTCGTGTTACCAGTTACGAGTTTAGCTTGATTAATCGGTGAGATATGGAGTATTGAATGATGGCAATCATGGCTGATGTTTGAATTCCATCAGCATTCAGCTGAAGAACTTTAGGATTTCGTCTTGCCAGTTATGAGTTTAGGTTGATTAATCGGTGAGATATGGAGTATTGAATGATGGCGATCATGGCTGATGTTTGAATTCCGTCAGCATTCAGATGAAGAACTGTAGGATTTCGTGTTGCCAGTTATGAGTTTAGGTTGATCAACCGGTGAGATATGGAATATTGAATGATGGCGTCAGCATTCAGATGAAGAACTGTAGGATTTCGTGTTGCCAGTTATGAGTTTAGGTTGATCAACCGGTGAGATATGGAGTATTGAATGATGGTGATCATGGCTGATGTTTGAATTCCGTCAGCATTCAGCTGAAGAACTGTAGGATTTCGTGTTGCCAGTTATGAGTTTAGGTTGATCAGCCGGTGAGATATGGAGTATTGAATGATGGTGATCATGGCTGATGTATGAATTCCGTCAGCATTCAGATGAAGAACTGTAGGATTTCGTGTTGCCAGTTATGAGTTTAGGTTGATCAACCGGTGAGATATGGAGTATTGAATGATGGCAATCATGGCTGATGTTTGAATTCCATCAGCATTCAGCTGAAGAACTTTAGGATTTCGTCTTGCCAGTTATGAGTTTAGGTTGATTAATCGGTGAGATATGGAGTATTGAATGATGGCGATCATGGCTGATGTTTGAATTCCGTCAGCATTCAGATGAAGAACTGTAGGATTTCGTGTTGCCAGTTATGAGTTTAGGTTGATCAACCGGTGAGATATGGAATATTGAATGATGGCGATCATGGCTGATGTTTGAATTCCGTCAGCATTCAGATGAAGAACTGTAGGATTTCGTGTTGCCAGTTATGAGTTTAGGTTGATCAACCGGTGAGATATGGAGTATTGAATGATGGTGATCATGGCTGATGTTTGAATTCCGTCAGCATTCAGCTGAAGAACTGTAGGATTTCGTGTTGCCAGTTATGAGTTTAGGTTGATCAGCCGGTGAGATATGGAGTATTGAATGATGGTGATCATGGCTGATGTATGAATTCCGTCAGCATTCAGATGAAGAACTGTAGGATTTCGTGTTGCCAGTTATGAGTTTAGGTTGATCAACCGGTGAGATATGGAGTATTGAATGATGGCGATCATGGCTGATGTATGAATTCCGTCAGCATTCAGATGAAGAACTGTAGGATTTTGTGTTGCCAGTTATGAGTTTAGGTTGATCAACCGGTGAGATATGGAGTGTTGAATGGTGACGATCACGACTGATGTTTGAATTCCGTCAGCATTCAGCAGAAAGAATTATATATACTTCGTGAATGTAGGATTTCGTGTGGCCAGTTATGAGGTTAGCTTGATTAATCGGTGAGATATGGAGTGTTGAATGGTGGCAATCATGGCTGATGTTTGAAATCTGTCAGCTTAAGCGGGAAGAATTATATAATTTGTGAAATGAGAATGTCGGTGTAGGATTGCGTGTACGTGGGATTTTGTTTGCCGTTAGGATATTAAGCTAGATTAACAGGTGAGACATGGAGTGTTGGTGATCACGACCTGTGTTTGAAACCTGTCAGCATTAAGCGGGATGAATTATATAATTTGTGAATTGAGAATGTCGGGATTGCATGCATTGGAACTGCATTTCGAGGAGTAGGTTGGATTTTGTTTGCTTGATTGAGGTGTTTTTGTTTGTTTGATGATCTCGTGGGTTAAAACGGATAGTCGGATATCCTGGTTTACTGTTTTGCTGTTATCCTGCTGAAGTCATTGAACAAGATAGCTTTGTCTGATCGATTTTACTTCTTATATTACAGTCGTGGGATGCAACATCCATATCATTAACTGCTGCTTGCGATCTGTTCATGCGGTACGTAACCAGAACATCAGCTTTAGAGTACGAGGATTTCAATTCTGCTAGATCTCGTTTAATGGAGCGAGCCGAGAAGTTTGGGGAGATATCTTACAAGGTTAGTTAATTATCAAACAGAGAAGGATACATTTTTATTGTGACAGATGCGAATTTCCAAAATGATGTAGTAACTAAGATTTATTACTGTAGGCACGTAAAATTATCGCAATGCTTAGCCAAGACTTCATATTTGATGGGTGCACCATTTTGGTTCACGGTTTCTCTCGAGTTGTTCTTGAGGTTTTGAAGACTGCAGCGCAAAACAAAAAGTCGTTTCGGGTTTTCTGCACAGGTTATCTATTTCTCGTGTTTATATTTCTCGTGTTTTTGCTTTTGCTTCGTCTGTTTCCGTTTCTAACTTATCTAATGCTTAACACGCAGAGGGAAGACCGGATAGGACAGGGCTACGTTTCTCGAATGAAATGGCGAATCTTAATGTTCCTGTAAAGCTTGTAATCGACTCAGCAGTTGCGTATTCCATGGATGATGTTGACATGGTCTTTGTCGGGGCAGACGGTGTGGTTGAAAGTGGCGGAATTATCAATATGATGGGAACTTACCAGATCGCGTTGGTTGCTCATAGCATGAACAAACCTGTATATGTTGCTGCCGAAAGTTACAAGGTCTGTCGTCATCCCCCCATTCTTATTCCATCACGTACCCGTGTCCGACACCGACACTCAAACAAGGGTATGACTAGCCCACCCGAAACCCGACCCGAAAATTGAGCAACCCTAAACCGACTCGACCTGACCCGCTTGTGACCCGACACTTAATAATCAGTGACCCGAAACCGTCCCCATTCAAATCCAACCTGATCGTTAGATCAATTGACCCGACTCAACCCGAACCTGATATGACCCGACGGGGATTGATCCGACCCAAACTTGACCCGATTGCCACATGTATGAATAATTGAATTTAACGCGACTGTATTATGTTCGACTCAAGATTCGCTACTGAGATATTTTTTGATTTGTTTCCTCGTGCAGTTTGCTCGGCTCTATCCTCTCGACCAAAAAGACATGGCACCGGCCTTGCGCCCAATCGAGTTTGGTGTCCCGGTCCCATCCAAGGTCGAGATTGAAGAGTCGGCTCGGGACTACACCCCGCCTCAATATCTTACCCTGCTCTTCACAGATCTCGGCGTTCTCACACCGTCTGTCGTCAGTGACGAGCTCATCCAGCTCTACTTGTAGTTTCGGATTTCTCTGTTCAAATTTCGTGATTTCTTGTTCGGAATATCGTATACGGTTTTATCCTAAAAAAACAACACTATCCCGCTTTTGTGTAGCTTTTCGATTTCTTACGTTTTACTCGTGATATTAGTCGTTCCGATCCTAAAGCGCAATTGTCGTTAACGAATTCACATCGTCTTTATAAAATCTCTGTACAAAAAACGGTCTCGTTTACATTGGGTAAATCTCGTATGAGACGGTTTCATGTGAGATCGTTATCGTTCATATTCGACTGTAAATAAGACTATATGCAAGGACAAGTCCCATAATTAGAGAGTGATTAACATTTGGTTCCACCATTAATGTCATGACGTCATCTCCCAATACTACCCCTCCTTTCGATTGCTTTCTCTTCATCTACAATAGTAAAGAAAAGAATGTCACCTACGGAAATATCTGTTGTAATGTTATAACAGTTCAGTTCAAATACTCGTATTACTTATTTAGATAGAAAATGACAGTATCGTTCATCCTTGGGTTGTGTCGGAGGTGACATTTCGTGCCTCAACCTCGACACGCCTCAGTCCGACGACACGGGCACGACATGCCTGGCCTGACCCGAGGCACGATAAAAATATGACAGATGACAGAAAAACGGCCAAAACAACATAACTATGGCCAGACACGTGGACCGGCCCGACCCAAAAAATATCAGCTCTAAGTTGTATACTTTTATCATTTTGGATGTAAATCTGTAATATTTAACCTGTTAAACTGTTTTACTCTGTAAATTGCGAAAATATAAGAATATTTACCTCGGCTATTGGCCCTCCAAACTTATCAACGACTCTACAAGCGGAAAAGTCGGTTTTGCCCTTCTCAATCTTGAATACATGTGATTTCTTATCATGATCCAAGCTCACAACAACCTCCAACTCCAAGGGCTTTTTGGTAATTTTCCAACATTTTTGCACTTGGAACAACCATGATGATCCCTTCTTCTTCTCCTCTCTATACCCTTCCCAACATGGCAACAACCTAAATTTCTGCATCAAACAACAATTAAAAAGTCGAGTTAGTGGTTAAGACAGAGGTATCCAGACAGATCTGGTCAAGTCGAGTCGAGACAATATATCTCAAAGTTCGATCCCCCGCCCCGCTCCCATCTCGTTATTATTGTAATATGACTAAGTACGCGTTTCGCTGGAAAAAAAACTAACTAGTGAAATTACTAAACTACCCTTATCATTGTTTTTTGTTGGAAGAAGAAACGTATCGTAAATATCGTAGTCTAGGTGGCAATCGGACGGGTCAGGTCTCAAGGTCCGATCGATCCCTCGCCCCACTTCCTCCCGTTATTGTAGTGCGATCAAATACGTGATTCGTTGCAAAAAAAAAAAATTATGTGAAATTACTAAACTACCCTTATAATCAAATTGTTTTTTTCCTACGCTAGCTAGTTTACCTTTCTCCCGTTATTGTTTTTTTGTCACCGTTATTATAATGCAACTAAGCACGTTTTTTTTTTCAGGAAAAAAATAAAAAAAAATTAACATGTGAAATTACTAAACTACCCTTCTCAACCTTTTTTTTTTTGCCCTAAGCTTATTACCTTCCTATGAATGGTGGGAGGACATTTCCCGTTATTGTAATGCGATCAGGTGCTTTGTTGCAAAAGAAAAATAAAAAAAAAAATTACATGTGAAATTACTAAACTACCCTTATGACCATTTTTTTTGCCCTAAGCTTATTACCTTTCTATGAATGGTGAGGAGGACATTTCCATGAGAATCCATGAGGAAGACTTGAGTACAACATTTCGAACCATAGTTATCAACCCGGTACGCAACCCGCCCACTCGAGTCGAAAACGGTACAACCTTTGCCTCCAAGAATCAAAGATTTCATCCATAGAGTAAAAACTTCCTTACTAAATGATTTATCATTATTATTTTCATTAATATTAATATTATTATTAATATTAATATTATTATTGTTATTATTATTATTATTAGGAGGTGAGAAAATACATGAATTAGGGTTAGAATTATTACAATATTGTGGTGATAATAATGTTAATTGTTGAGGATGGATCTTCATGTTTTTTTTTGTTTTTTTATATATATTTTATGTGAAGAAATATGTATATAATTAATTAATTAATTATATAGTTTTGGGAGTTAATTAGTTGAAGATTTGTTGGAGGTTTAGATTGAAGAATGATTGATTGATGTGATTAATTCACTCATGTGTACAACCCTTTATATATATTGTGATTAGAGGAAAAAAATAAATAATTAAAGAGACGGTTTCTCTGTAATGTTAACGAGTGGTATCAGACTGATTTTAATTAGAATAATCCTAAATATGTTAATTTGTTATTGTTAATTATTACTATTTATTATTCATAATTATATATATATATATATATATATATATATATTTTAAATGTTATTTTAATTTGTTATATACTCTATTTATAATAAAGAAATGATAAAAAAAAAGGTTAATTGAGCTCGAGCTTATAGATCATATCGACTCATTTTCATCCTTACCTAGTTATTGTACACCATCGTCAATAAAAAGTCTCGACTGTTTATTTTTTAACTTATTTATGTGTAATGTGTAATTAACTATGATCCCATTTACACAATTTTAGGATTTTTATTATTGGCTATAAAGTACTCTACCAATCCACCTAATTTTTTTTTTTGGTTCAACGAAGAGCGCACTTAGTCGCATTACAATATAGGGGAGGGGGATTCGAACCTGAGACTTTCTGTCCCAGAGCACCTAGTCCTAACCACTAGGTTAAGACATCTTCGGTAACTAATTTTTGTGTGTGATATATGCATGCACTATACAAAAAAAAATATAATTAAATTGGTGATGTAATTAAGTCAAACTAATTTTTAAAGATATCTAATGTCTTACTTTTTTTGTGTGGTGGAGGTTAATGGCCACTTAAAAGTTTTAAATTTAGGGATTAAAATAAAAATTTGGTTTAGTGACGGTGATATCTGTTGTAATATTGTACTGATAATATATAAAATATTTTGTTTATTTAATTAGATAAAATTAAATAAAAATATTGTTATTCTCTATGAATAATATTTTGTCATTTTGTCATTTTTTCATTTTATAATTAATTTGGGTGAATATTTGACTCGTTATATAATTATATTAATAATAAAACAGATAATTCGTTACGAGGGAGAATAATGTTTTTAAAAATAATTAATTTATTGTGGGTGGTTAGGTTAGTGGTAGCTAGACATTTGCATTGTGCTTGTTATATTCGTAAGTACTTTATTCTGTTTATATTATATATCACGATCTAACGATTCTTATATTATTATTATTATTATTATTATTATTATTAAACGGAGGAAAATAAAGAAAATAATATATACAGAGTATTATAATGGATCGTGAGATCGAAGAAATATTAGTAGAGATCGACAAAGAAATGAAGATGATCTGTTCCCGTTATTTTATAATGGAGCATTTTGATTCGGCGAACGTGGAAACTGTTATTTCTGATAATTTAAATGCAATTATCTAAGCCCATTTGTTGATATTTTTTTATTTTTTTTTAAAAATAGCTACGATCTTGAAGGACGGTCTTGAAATAAATCTATACACGTAGCAAGTAAAGTAAAGTAATTAAACTGGAATAATTAAAACACGGTCAAATATAAATAAAAAAATAAAAATAGATACGTTTAATATAAAACTAGTCGTTATATATATACAATATTAATTTGACTAATAATAATAATTAAACATATATTTGCCGCCCGTACGTGTATATATGTTTGCTTCATACACTTTAATTTGCTGAATTATTGGTACGTTAATTAAATTGATTACTTAAAGACCATGGACCGACCAATTATATGGCCTAAATTTATGGTCACACCAACTCGATACATAAAAACTTATAAAAGACGGTTTCCCAATAAATTAATGGTACGAAATAATTATTCACAAAAATTAGTAAAAAAATCGTACTTGTTTTTATAATGACTGTACCTTTTTTTGATATTAAACGTTATTTTTATTAGGTTTGATACCATTATTGTAAAATAAAGTTATTATTTTCATAATTATTAATATTATTTTCATTTTTAGTGTTATTATATCGGAGTAATAATTTTTTTATGAGACGGTTTCTCCTGATATCGTAAATGATAATTAAATTTGTTTGGTCATTAACCCAACATAAGTGCTACTGTAATTATTTATCTAATTAATCTTTCACCAACTAACATTAATGATTTAATATTATTATTATTATTATATTAAAAGTATGTGGACAAAAATTATGTGTGACCCGATAATTAACCATAATAAATGTTTAATTAATTAATTTCTCATTGATAATGATAACAATACGTTATATATATGCATGGTACGTACGTAACGTACTACTTATATATATCAACTCTAATTAATTTAATTAACATTATGGTCACCATCATAATACACTAACGTTATTGAAAAACCGTTATAATATAACAACACTACTAATATTATTGAAAAACTGTAATAGGCATCTGATTTCATTAACGTTATTGAAAAATCGTCTCTTATACATTTTCGTGAAATTTATATTAGGAATATTGCTTTAGTTTGGTATATCTATGTAATCCACTATTGCATGCATGCAATTAATCATCACAAATTCTTGGGAGAGACGGTCTCTCGATAACTTATTGAGAAACTACTCTGCAGTACCACTTTATGTCCTATTCGTACCCTTAAATGACAATTTTGTTTTGTACCTGTTTTTATAAGAAGCGTACCATCTTTATATTTGTATACTCTTTTTATGTTAAGCGTACCTACTTCTATTAGGTTTGGTACCACTGTTACTTCCATTTGTACTTAGTCTCTCAGTAAAGTTAATGAGAGACCGTCTTTCAGGAGACCTACTCATTAATTAATGTGGAATTCAAGTCATTAATCAAATGATAATTTTCGTCATCACGGTTTCCAATACGATTATTGTGAAAATTTTCACGTGTGAGGAGATCATAATACAACAATCGTGTTCACGTTACGTAGACTTATAAGGGTCGATTTATTAATAACGTTAATGAGAGATCTTTCGTTCACTTAATGAAAGTATTTTTTAATTTTGTTTTTGTTTTTGTTTTAACGTGTTATGTCTCGCAGTAATATATAATAAGAGACGATATGTCGGAAAACTTTGCACATTGCTTGCACTTGTGACTTGTGAGGTGTAAGATATGCTTGGAGTTGGCTCTAATGGATATACACTAACTTTGAATTATTATTATTATTAAATTAATTAATTTGTGCTAATTAAACGACACTTGTTATTTTATGAGAATAATCCAAATAATAATCCTTCTAAATAGAATAATAATATCGGTTTCGTATACTATAATTTGAAAATAAGCTAACTTTGTGATAAATATTCTTAAAATACACCCACTTTATTAGTTTATCTGTCTTCTATAATAATAATAATAATAATAATAATAATAATAAGGTTTATTTCAAATAAATAAATAAATAAATAAATAATAATAATAAAAAAATAATCGCCTTCACTATGCCTTCCTTGCTTCTCGTCTCCAGTCTGCCGATTTGCAAGCGAAGCTGCTTCGTCTCCCCCCGAGATCGTCGCCCCTGGATTTGCCTTTGAGTCTGCCTTAAGTGGTTTTGTTGAGGCTACCGGTTCTGACTTCTTGAGTAACCCCTCTGAGATCGCTGGCCCAAAACTTATGAAGAAATTGGCAGATATATATTTCACGAAGGTTGCTACAGCAGCGGAATCTGTTTTCTCCTTGACCCCTCGACTGGTTGCCTTGTGGAAATCTCAGCAGGGGACCATTCTTCTGACTGACTGAGGCTGTCCCTATTACTGGGTTTGGGCAAACCATGAACGGTCGGACATATCGCAGTGTGCTTAGTTACCGTCTGGGAGTTCCTTTGTTTCCGCTTTCCGGGACTTGCTCTTCCTGTTCCAGGGTCCTCAGAGAGGATATTTTTGGTGATCACGCAGTTTCGTGCGCGGGTACTGTGGGGATTAAACACCGCCATAACCTTGTCCGTGACACACTGTTGGATATTTGCTTCCGGACGGGGATCTCTGCAGGCAAGGAGGTGGAGATTGGCCTCTACGACGATAATGACAAGCCCTTACGACCTGCCGACCTTCTGCTCTACGGGACAAGGGGTGTGATGTTTGTGTTGATCTGACTGGGTCATCTCCTTTGACTCAGTCGAGCTTGACAGCCTGGACGGGCTGTTGCCAATGCTGCTTGCCGTAAGTGCGCCAAGTATCAGGCACGCTGCACGGCCATTGAGTATAGTTTCCTTCCTTTCTCCTTCTCCTCCCTCGGTGAGCTCGACACGGATGCTGTTTCTTTGCTCTAGCGGATTCGTAAATTCGCTATATCACATGACGTTGGAGCGCGTGTCACAGTTCATATTTTCAGTATAATTAGTTTTGCGATTGCGAAGGGAGTGAGAACCCAGATAGTAGTATCTCGGCTCCCCTCTAACTTCTTGTAATTTTTTTATGGTGTTAATGCAAGTTTCGTTTTTATAAAAAAAAATAAAAAAAAATGAATAAAATAATAATAATACCGTATTATCCACTTACATTTTGTAAATTTCGAAGGATATTTTTTCGTATTTTGATAACTAATTCAGATACGGGGAGAGTATAATATATACCGTATTATCTACTTAATTTCGAAGTACATTTTTCGTATTTCGATAACTAATTTAGAGACGGGGGAAAGTATAAATATACGGTATTATCCGCTTAAAATGAGGATGTAATTAATCAATTAATTAATTTAATTAATTTAACTCAATCACTTAAATAAAAATGCAAATATTTAAAATCAACAAAAAAAATTCCGATGAATTATCACAACAAACACAAATCACAATCCCCAAATCACCCCTAAATCACGCAATTACGGGGATGAAATTCCCAGATTCACACTTGCTCATCGATTTCATCTTCTTTTTACCATTTACTCCATTCTTTATAATTATTCACACCTTCTTATAATTTATCAAAATTATAATAATAATAATTAAATAATTATTATTATTATAAACAATCTTAATTAAATTATTTATTTTTTCTGGGTTTGATCATACAAATTATATTATACAAATCTCAAGGTATGGAATGATATTATATTATATGATTCGATTTGATTTGGGTTTTTTTTGTAATTTTTATTTTATATTTTAATTTAATTTATAAGAAATACCCAATTGTTTTTTTTTTGGTTGAATTTTGATTGATTGATTGATTTGGTAAGTGATTGTTTTGTACAAGGTATTGGATTATTATCCTATTTTTTAATCACGCTTGATGAAATTTTCTGGTGACAGATTGGATTTTCACGCGTTTTTGTTGATATAATTGTTTCATTAATTGGGTTATTTATCTATATTTGGTTATAAATTAAGTTTATGTGTTCATCAATGAGTGATTTTATTCGTCGATTTTGATTGGAAATTGAGTTTAGTGAATTGGGGTTTGAGTGAAAGTACAATTGATCATACTTTGGGATTGAAATTGAAGAAGGGTTAGAATTGAAGTAAGTTTAAGTTGATTTAGCTGATTGATTTCGGATTTCGGGTTTTGATTCATGTTAGCCGACCCCAAATCTTTTCAAGTCTAAGACTGTGATGTTACTGTGATGTTGTTGTTGTTGTTGTTGTTGTCCTTGCTGTAGTGTAAGTTTAGGTTGATTTAGTTACACGATTTTGGATTTCGTGTTCTGATTCATGTTAGTCGACCCCAATCTTTTCGCGATTAAGGTTCTGATGTCGTTGTCGTTGTCGTTGTTGTTGTAGTGTAAGTAGTCTGAGCTGATTTAGTTGAATGATCTCGGATTAATCCTTTCGCGACTAAGGCTCTGAGGTTGTTGTTGTCGTTGTTGTAGTGTAAGCTTAAGTTGATTTAGTTACACGATTTTGGATTTCGTGTTCTGATTCATGTTAGTCGACCTTTAATCTTTTCGCAATTAAGGTTCTGATGCTGTTGTCGTTGTCGTTGTAGTGTAAGTAGTCTGAGCTGATTTAGTTGAATGATTTCGGATTAATCTTTCCGCGACTAAGGCTCTGAGGCTGTTGTCATCGTTGTTGTAGTGTAAGTTTAAGTTGATTTAGTTACACAATTTTGGATTTCGGGTTATGATTCATGTTAGTCGACCCCAATCTTTTCGCAATTAATGTTCTGTTGCTGTTGCTGTTGCTGCTGTTGTTGTTGTTGTAGTGCAAGTAGCCTGAGATGATTTAGTTAAATGATTTTGGATTAATCTTTTCGCGACTAGGTTGTCGTCGTCGTTGTTGTAGTGTAAGTTTAAGTTGATTTAGTTAAATGATTTTGGATTTCGGGTTATGATTCAGGTTAGTCGACCCCAAATCTTTTCGCGAGTAAGGATTTGAGGTTGTTGTCGTTGTTGTTGTAGTGTAGTTTAAGCTGTTTTAGTTAAATTGTTTCGGATTAATTCATGTTAGTCAGTCGACCCCAAATGTTTTCGTGACTAAGGCTCTGACGTTATTGTTGTTGTTGTTGTCGTTGTAGTGTAATTCTTGGCTGTGTGAGAAGAATGAAGGAATCTATAGAGGATGCGGATTGTCGACTGAACTAGATGATAGGATGATTGCATCCCCTTTCGATGCGTGAAGGTGGAACTAGTATTTTGTGAAAGTTTGATCGATAACAATCGTTAGGTTTAGAGTTTTCGAAGGGAGTTAGGGTCACTCCTCCAAACCCCGTCTTAAGGCGAGGCCTTTTGTTGTTGGGGCGAGAGGTCAGCTTAAGGTTATTGTGCAGTCAAATGAGATCTGCACAATGAGCGGGGGAGGAGGATCGTCATCATTTGATGGAACAAACAAATAACAATAATTTCGATTTAGTTGGCATTCTGAAAACATGGATGCCTTGGCGGTCGGAATCTGCTAATGTGTCCAGGGACTTTTGGATGCCAGATGATAGTTGTAGGGTGTGTTACGACTGCGACGCTCATTTCACTTTATTCAATCGAAGACACCATTGTCGACTTTGTGGCCGGATCTTCTGTGGAAAATGTACGTCCAATTGGGTCCCGGCCAATACTGATAACTCGAGTTACTTACGGGATGAATGGGAGAAGGTTCGTGTTTGTAACTTTTGCTTTAAGCAATGGCAACAAGGCGTAGCCCGTGTTGGAGAGGGTACGACGACTGATGGGATTATTCGTTCCCCTTCAGGGACTACTAGCATTGCCAGTACAAAATCAAGTTGCACCGCTTATGGTAGCACTATTACTATTTGTTCGATGTCGTTTGGTCTCTGTGAGCAAATCTCGGATAATCTTTCGATTAGTCCGTATCAGTCGGCATTGATGGATCCTTCTATAGATTCTCAAGGCGGTGAAGCACCGGGAAAGAACAATATTTTGGTTTCGTATGCTGATGACTCATCAGTAAACCAATACGGGTCAGGCACAAACAGGTTCATCATCTCCGTCTTTCTGGTTAACCATTTTTTCAATATGATGTTGGAAGTTTCTGTTTACTAATTCACATGCTTTGATCATCGTTACTCCGATTCTTCGAATTACCTCGTTGTACCCGTGTCCGAGTACACTCGGACACGGGGTATTACACTCAGACTCTTCATATCAAGCCAAAATATGGAGAATTTTCATAAAATTAGCCGTGTCTCGGACACTTGGACACGCACCCGTGTGTCGGACACTTATAAACACGTACCAGGACCGTAGGCTTTGATTATTGTTGATTATTCTGTTATGGACTTATGAAAGTTTTAATTCACGTCTTCACCGATGGTTATGGATATATTACTTCTCCAATGTCAGGAGTGATGACGACGATGATGAAGCCTATGGTGTTTATCAACCAGATTCCAAACCAAAAAGTAGTTCTCAAGCTAATGACTACTACGAATCTGTCGAATCCAGTGGAATGCAAAGTCCCTATGAGTCACATGATTATATTCCCGATATGGACAATGTCGATGCAAAAGGGTTGAGTAGCTACGACTTCGAGGACAACTATGATGCCGAAAATGATGTACTCCAACAGGTTGAGAAGATGGATGTTCATAACGACGGAGAAGAAGGTGAAGAACCGTCTTATGATGCTGTAGACGATGTTAACACGGAGCCTGTCGACTTTGAGAACAATGGACTTCTGTGGCTTCCACCGGAACCCGAAAATGAAGAGGACGACAGAGAAAGTGGGTTGTTTGACGATGATGATGACGGTGATGCGACCGGTGAGTGGGGACAGTTGCGCTCGTCGAGCAGTTTTGGTAGCAGTTACGATCAGGGTAAGGACAGGTCTGGTGATGAGCAGAAGAAGGTTGTAAAGAACATTGTCGATGGCCATTTTAGGGCCCTGGTTTCTCAACTTTTGCAGGTCGAAAACATTCCAGTCAGCGACGATGATGTTAGAGAGAGTTGGTTAGAAATTATTACCGCACTTTCATGGGAGGCGGCTACACTTCTGAAGCCTGACACAAGCAGAGGTGGGGGTATGGATCCTGGTGGCTATGTTAAGGTCAAGTGCTTAGCCAGTGGCCGTTGTTCAGAGAGGTGAGTTTGTGGTGATTATGATCTCAAGTGAATTTTGCATTCTAATATTGTGAGAATTGTTACCCTTTTCTGAATCTTCGCCATTGTTTGTGTTAGTGTGGTTATCAAAGGAATAGTGTGCAAGAAAAATGTAGCTCATAGACGAATGATAACAAGAATAGAGAAACCTCGAGTTATGATCCTAGGTGGCGCCTTGGAATATCAGCGGGTTTCTAATCTTTTGTCAAGTTTCGATACTCTTTTAAAACAGGTATGTCGTAAGAGTTTGCATGATCTATTTCTTCATTTCAGTCAATAGTTTGCATGTTTCATTTAGGTCTGTCTAAGTCGACAATCTACTGTTTATTTTTGAGCATGTTTTGTGACTCGTGTGGTGGAGAATGATTGTGGGGCTCCATTATGTGTGGTCACGGGCCGGCTGGATCAATGGGCGGGTTGGGCTGCGTGATGAGGACTCAGACCCCATCCGTAGGGGTGGTCGGGATGGGCCGGTCTGAGTCGAGTGATGGTTAACCTGAACCAGGCCCCTGGAGGTAAAATCTTAAAAATTGGTGTCCACGGGTGGGCCGGGCCAGGTCCAGGCTGGCGGGCTGACCCGAAGGTTTGACCACTCCCAGGCTCCATAGCCACATGCTCCATACAAAACTGACCTAACTGAAAAAATACATTATTGGCTTGGACGGAGGCTGTAAAATTGGTTTCTTGAGCCATCGTGGACTCATCACTCATGGTATACTCTCAGGAAACGTGTAATGTTGAGTTTACCCTTTTTTTTTAACAGGAAATGGATCATTTAAAGATGGCAGTGGCGAAAATAGATGCTCACCGGCCTAATCTCCTCTTAGTAGAGAAGTCGGTTTCCCGATATGCACAAGAGTACATTCTTGCTAAGGACATATCTCTTGTCCTCAATATCAAGAGACCTCTTCTAGAGCGCATAGCACGTTGTACAGGAGCTCAAATTGTTCCCTCCATTGACCACCTTTCAGCACAGAAGATGGGCTATTGTGACCTTTTTCACGTGGAGAAATGTTTCGAGGGTCATGGATCTGCTGGTCAGGCTGGCAAAAAATTGACCAAGACGTTGATGTATTTCGAAGATTGTCCGAAGCCACTTGGATGCACAGTAAGTCACCTGAACTATGATTTAATACTCACAATTTCACAGTAACATCAATACTGAATGCTATGTTACTCCAACTCTTCTAATTATCTCGCGTACCCGTGTGTGACACCTACCATTAGGACATGGGTGTGACACTTGGACTCTTCAATTTAAACCGAACTATGCTGAATTTTCATCTTGATGATTGTTATTTAATATTTCATGTTTTGTTTTAGATTTTGCTTAGAGGTGCGAATGGGGATGAACTGAAGAAAGTGAAGCATGTCGTCCAATACGGAATTTTTGCAGCTTATCACTTGGCATTGGAGACGTCTTTTCTCGCAGATGAAGGAGCCTCTTTGCCCGAGCATCTGTTTAACGAATCAATAACAGTGGCTCTTCCAAATAAGTCGGTAACTATTGACCGTTCCATTTCAATGGTGCCCGGCTTCTCTGTTCATACTGATGGTAAACAAGAAGACTTAAACGATCCCATCTCCATGAATTCTTTAGCAATTACCTCAACAACAGGCTCCGATAATAAAAAAACGGATTTGGTGAAAACGCTGTCGTTACCGGTGGATGCCCTTCTTCAAGAAGCAAGGCCTTCCTTTGCCTCCAGCCTTACGACCAGTTTCACCTTTAAACACCCCGAATTTGGTTCCGAACCTATCTCTGATGAGCTTTCTTTTGCATCGGGAGTAAACAGCAAAGAATACATGGAAAAGGGTATTATGAATATAGATGCATCTGCAAACGCTTTTCCCGATCCCAACCTGCATGATCAGTCTAAAGGAGATTATTCCGAGCCATTCCAGTCTAGGGCCGGTCTACATATTTCTGAGGATGCACATATTGCTGATAACTTTAAAACAGATTATTCTGACCGACAAGACGATACAACTCTGATTCAAGATGAGCCCGTGCCTTCAAAAGAGGAGTTCCCTCCAGCCCCCAATGATAGTCAGAGCATCTTAGTTTCATTATCGTCCCGATGTGTGTGGAAAGGAACGGTGTGTGAGAGATCTCATCTCTTTAGGATTAAATACTATGGAAGTTTTGATAAACCTCTAGGGAGATTTCTTCAAGACCATTTATTTGACCAGGTAAAAGTCGAACCATCTCATACTCATTTGAATGCGTGTATTTATTTCTGTGCTTGAGCCAATAGCCTACGTATATTATTTTGGCCCTTGCCATCTCCTTTATTTTAATCATGTTACATGTACACCTGGTCAACTTGGTGGGGCTGGATCATTTCGGTTTGGGGCCATTTTCGGGTTTGCTTCAATTTTTTTAGTGATAAAGGCTCGTTTTCTATCATAACATTTTGGGTATGTTTCGGGTTTGGATGGGTCAATTTGGGTTACAGGTCGGGTTCGGGTCGGGTCAGTTTTTGCCAGGTGTAGTTACATGTGCGGAGAATGGCTCTGCGAGTCCCTAGACCACTCGCTTGTGCTTACATGGAAAACTATCCGTAAGTAAACATGGGTGCTGGTTTTTCAACAGGGCTATAGATGCCGGTCCTGCGATATGCCATCCGAGGCGCATGTTCAATGTTATACTCATCGCCAAGGCACACTCACGATCTCAGTGAAAAAATTACCGGAGATTCTTTTGCCAGGTGAAAGAGAAGGAAAGATATGGATGTGGCATAGGTGTCTACGTTGTCCTAGGACTAACGGTTTCCCCCCAGCAACTCGAAGGGTTGTAATGTCAGATGCTGCTTGGGGTTTATCATTCGGCAAGTTTTTAGAGCTTAGCTTTTCAAATCATGCAGCTGCTAGTAGGGTTGCCAGCTGTGGTCATTCTCTACATCGAGATTGTCTTCGGTTCTATGGGTATGCCTCTACATTGATAATCTGAGCATTAATCGGTCTTATTATCATTTTTGGTAACATTTCATTATTTATTCTTAATTCTTTTATTGTTAATTTTCAAAAACTAGTTACATACTTTTTTTAGTATTTTTTTGAACTTGGAGTTTGTAACTTTTTAAAAACTTATTATAAACGTTGTCGACTTAATTTTGCGTTTGAAACTGTATTTTTATTACGAGTACTATTTTATTGTATTGTCCGCCTTCCACTTTATTTTATTTTTTACTGTATTATTTTGTTTTTTGGATGACAACTTGGTGACTTCAAATATTGATTCATGTTAGCCGACCCCAAATCTTTTTGGGAAGTCTCTGATGTTGTTGTTGTTGCTGATGTTGTTGGTAAACTAATTGACGGGACTCGTCTTATGACTGTCACTACTATGTTTGGTGAAGTTCCGCATGATAATCTGATCGTCCAAACTCCAAAGTTGCTTTCATGTGTTTATGTGCTATTGTTTCCATCTAATTTTTGTAGCTCGACAGGTGTGGGAAAATGGTGGCTTGCTTTCGCTACGCATCCATTGATGTTTTTTCAGCTTATCTTCCACCTTCAAAACTCGATTTTAGCTATGAGATTCAAGATTGGATTCAGAAAGAAGCGGACGAGGTACATGATTCATTAATAGTTTTTTATTGGCTTGTATTTTAAATTTTGTTGGAGATCTGAAAAGTATTCGATATGACAGGTTGCTAAACGGGCAGATGCTCTATTTACTGAGGTTCGTAATGCCATTAATCAAATTGCTCACAAAAGATATGGTGGATCACATCCTGATATGATATCGTGTGAATCAAGACACCATATTGTAGAGCTGGAGGGAGTTTTACGAAATGAAGTCGCTGAATATGAGGTGTGACCATGCGATTTACTTCCATTTAGTGCATTCTTTGCTGATTGCTTTTACATGTCCAAATTCATTTCTTAAATACGACATTTGATGCGATTAACTTAGTAATATCCTATGTTACTCTCGACTCTTCTAATTACCTCACGTACCTGTGTCCAACATTTACACTCGGACGCGGTATGACACTTGGACTCTTCATTTTACACAAAAATATGCCGAATTTTCATAAAAATAGCCGAGTCAGATACCGCTAGACGAGTCCGAGCAACATAGGTAATTAAAGTTTCACTCTTGCTGATGAAGTTCCGCCGCATAATAATCTGATGTGTAGTTAAGTATATATCAAGATGGGAAGTTGCGTTGCTTCTTAAACCGAATGAAGTGACCGACTGTTATTTCTTATCTCGCAGGAATTGCTCAAGAGATCTGTGGACAGGGAGGTAAAACATGGACATCCGGCGACGGATATCTTGGAGATCAATCGGATAAGGAGACAGCTCCTCTTCCAATCTTTCATGTGGGACCATCGCCTCATTTACGCTGCTAGTCTCGACGACAATAATATCCAAGGCAATGTCACATGCTCGGAAGAGAAGTCCATATCCAATGCCGATTTCAATGAGCCGGGCATTTTTATGAAAACCAATGCCGTAACTTTTGATGACGATTCTCATGTCCCTGACTCTAAATCTCTTCAAACTTCTGAGCTGGAAGGGCAAACGAAGGTGTCTCCTGACCTTAGTAACTGTATAGGAGGCATAAAGATTTCCGATCCTCCCGACCCGTTGGAATGTGGGTCAACCGTGCGAAGGGCGGTATCTGACAGCCATTTCTTACAGTTGACGGATACGCTTGATGCTGCGTGGACAGGTAACAGTCCACTCGGGGCCGGGGGTGGGATATCGAAAGATAACAGTCTTCCTTTGATGGGCTCGATTTCAATCGATTCATCATTGGCCGCAGTGTCGGAAAAGTTGGGTTTGGAGACTCCCCTGTCGCCGTCACTAATACCGTCTGCCAATTCAAGAGAGTTGGATAGCATGGAAGACGCCATTAGCTGGTTAGGCTTGCCCTTCGTCAATTTCTATCGCTCCCTGAATAAGAACTTTCTCGGAACCCCACAAAAGCTGGATACCTTTAGTGGCTACAATCCGATGTACGTGTCCTCGGTTCGGGAGTTGGAGCTCCAAGGTGGGGCCACGTGGCTTCTTCCCGAAGGTTTCAACGAGACGGTTATTCCGGTCTATGATGACGAGCCCACCAGCATAATATCGTATGCGTTGATCTCACAGGATTATCACGTTCAGTTATATGAGGACGGTGAGAGACCGAGAGAAGCCATCGAGTCTGCCTTCTCACTGCCGTTGCATGAATCAGCGAGCTTCCATCATTTTATGTCGTTTGATGAATCGATGTCTGAATCGTGCAGGAGTCTTTCGATTGACGAGAGTTTCTTATCATCGGCCCCACGAGGTTCCTTTATGTCGGATTCAGTTTCGTCCACGAAATCGGCGCATATACGTGTTTCTTTTACTGATAACGGCCCTCTCGATAAAGTGAAGTATACCGTTACTTGCTATTATGCCAAGCACTTTGATTCGTTGAGGAAGATTTGCTGTCCATCCCAACAAGATTTTGTTAGGTCGTTGAGCCGATGTAGGAAGTGGGGGGCTCAGGGCGGTAAGAGTAACGTCTTCTTTGCGAAAACATTGGACGACAGATTTATCATCAAGCAGGTTACAAAGACTGAACTTGAATCGTTCATAAAGTTTGCCCCCGAATACTTCAAGTACTTGATGGAGGCGATAACTAGCAAGAGCCCGACGTGCCTAGCTAAAGTCCTCGGTATTTATCAGGTACTATTTCGGACCCCAATACATTGATTTTTCATTTTAGTTTTATACTGTACTATGTTACCCTGACTTGATCACTGAACGTAACGTGACTCGTGAGTGTCAGATGGACCTAGCAAAACCGTCCGAACCCGTCCCGAATAACCCAACTTGAACCCGACCCGACACCCGAGTTTGACCCTGCCTAACCCGAATTTGCCCCGAATGTTATTATAGCAAACGAACCGATATCCCTAGAAAAGTTGGAAGAAACAAACCCGAAAATGACACGGTTCGACTCGAACCGATTCATATAACCAGGAAGTGGCCCGACCCCAATCGGTTGACCAATTTGCCAGGTCTAGTGTCGGATGTAGCTATTTTGGTCTGAATTTTCAATATTTTGGTGTAAAACCAATTATCCAAGTGTTGTAACGTATCCGACAAGATAATAACGTACTCGGGATACGACAAATAAGTGAAGTATGTGAGTAACATAGGTTTTAAACTACAATTTTTAGTGCCATACAAATGTGGAACCTAAACACGTGTTCACGTCTCTGAACATAAAAGCTAATTTTATGAGGGCTTTGGTCTTCTGGAGTAAAACCCGTCTCAGGTTGAGATTTATGTTGCGTCTAGCAGTATCGAGTTTGTTTGTAAATATTGTTTCCATGGGCACTTGCAGGTTACGACAAAACATCTCAAGGGAGGAAAAGAATTGAAGATGGATGTTTTAGTTATGGAGAATCTTTTGTTTAAAAGGAACGTTACTAGGCTTTACGATCTAAAGGGATCTTCACGGTCGAGATATAATCCGGACTCTAGCGGGAGTAATAAGGTTCTTTTAGATCAAAACCTGATCGAAGCAATGCCCACGTCCCCAATCTTTGTCGGAAACAAGGCCAAGCGCTTATTGGAACGGGCTGTTTGGAACGATACTGCTTTCCTCGCCGTAAGTTCTCTACTCCCCGTTAATTTCAGTCTATGTTGCCCAGACTCGTCTAAAAGTTCCGCATATTTTGGTTTAAAATGTAATATTTGGTGTTGATATGATGCAGTCAGTCGATGTCATGGATTATTCGCTGCTGGTTGGTGTTGATGAAGAGAAGCATGAACTAGTTCTCGGAATCATCGATTTCATGAGACAATATACTTGGGATAAACACCTCGAAACGTGGGTCAAGGCTTCCGGCATCCTCGGTGGACCAAAAAACGTGTCTCCAACCGTGATCTCGCCCAAGCAGTACAAGAAAAGATTCAGGAAAGCGATGACGACCTATTTTCTCATGGTTCCCGATCAATGGTCGCCACCCACCATTATACCGAGTCAATCACAGACGAATTTATGCGACGAGAATGCTCAAGGTATCGGACTATAATATACATGAAGCAAAGCGGGGGCGTAAAAAGTTTTTTACCCCGCTATAGTATTTATATTTTTTTTCCCCGAAATTATTTCATTATTATTTCATTATTATTATTATTATAGTTATTATTATTATATCCCATTCTTTTGTGTAGTGAATTTCATTATTATTTTATTTGAAAGAGTAGGTCTTCTATCTTTCATTAAATTTATTAGGAGACAGTCTCTGATTCAATGTCGATCTTATTAGGTTTATTACTAGTATTACCAAGATTTTAGCCAAACTGAATTTTGAATCAAGGGGTGTATATTTTTTTGTTGCCTACCCCAATTTTGTAAATGCTTTCTTTTTTGTGTACCAAGATTTACAAATTTATCATACTTGATTTTTTTCGTAAATTATACTCGTAAGTAGTATTGTACTCCGTATTACTGTTTTTGTGTAAAGTACAGCAGGCAATTCGACGTGTCAGGCCGTGCTTTGAGCTGGACCGTCATGCCCACGCCCAGGCTTGACTCGGTGGGTTTTCGTACGTGCCTGGGCGCCATTCCCCCCCCTCGTGCCGGGCTGCACCAAGGCATGTGCTTGTTCCAATTTTTGAGTCGGGTCCTGTCGTTACTTTTTGTCTCTACTATCAATCTCTCTCACTCATCGATCCTTTGACCGTTGAGAAAGTCTCTTGTGAGACGGTTTTACACCAATATCACCTCTTACAAACAATTTTACCGTGAAACCGTCTCATATGAGAATTTGTATCGGTTGTGACACTGTATTATCACAGAGCATAGGACTAGAGATGTCACACCATTGCATGGTTTTGGGCACTTTGAGTGAAGCAGTGAATTGGTGGTCCATCACTCCAAACTAATATGTCATCTGTTTCTTCATGTCATTTTTATATTCAGATATGTCTTCAGCTTTTGTCCTTCCAACTTTTCAATTTTATTTATTTGTTTTTTATTTTTATTTTTTTCGTATTATATCGCGAGTAAGAATTGAATCCTTAAGGACCCGAGAAATTTCTTTTTCAAATAATGGTTTGATTTTTTTTTTTTTTTTTTTAAAGTCTTTTTCTGAACTTGTGAATACGAGTAATGTATATTCGAAAAAATTTCCGATTTTTGGTGGAACGTGACAAACCTCAGGGATATTGCGTGAATTATCCCCTTGAAATATGGGAATGAATAAACAAGCAATAATAAAAGTAGTAGAAGGCAAGTGGAGTAAATAATCTTGTTATAACAGATCAAATATTACTGTGTAATACAGTATGTTAATCATTTAGATAGATGATGACAAAATATCGCCGTTTCCAAGATTCTTTGTATTTGTCATCTTCTATCTAATTGAGTACGAGTAATATTCTATATTTGATCTGTTATAACAATATGACGGATATATCTGGTATCTGTCTGCTTGGTCAAATCTTCTGTTTTTTGTTTTTTTATTAGTCTTAACACTAGTACAGTAGTAGTCTAGTAGACTACCTATATACTGTTTCACTGCCTTCTTCTGCTCCCTCACACCTTCACACTTCACAAGTTCACAGTTCACAGTTGTTTTTCAGAAGTTCTATGAACTTAAAGCAATGGATCTCACCACCTCAAAATACTATCAACCCTCTCCCCTTTTTGCTTCATCCCAAGGAGTATGTTCTTACTACTATAATCTTTGTTCTTTTGTTAGTAATCTTTGTGTTAGGTTGCTCGGACTCGTTTAGAAGTATCTGATTCTGATACGGGTTTATATTCAAATGTCTGACTCGGTTATTTTTATGAAAATTCTGCATATTTTTATGACTCGGTTTTTTTTTATGAATATTTGGCATGTTTTGAGTGTCAAAGAATCGGACATGGGTACACGAGGTAATTAGAAGAGTCAGAGTAACATCCGGTATGGTATGTTATGTCATGATTATACCCACATTCAACATTTGAATGTGTTTTTTTGGTGGGTTTGAATGCAGGAGCTATGTCATCCACCTCGTTCATTTGTTTGCCTTTTATATTCATTGTGTTGCTCGGACTCGTCTAGAAGTATCTGACACCGGGTTGTTATTTTTAGTCGAAGTGTCAAACCCATGTCTGAGATGTCCGAGTGTCAGGTGTCAGACACGGGTAAGAAGTGAGCTAATTTCGGAATTTGAATGCAGGAGCTAATGACAGGAGGAGGGAAAACAATGAAGGGAAACAACAACCCATTTGCTGCTGCTGATGCAATTATCAGTAATGATACTGACCCAATTTGCAGGCTAAATCTCAAAGAAACTTCAGAATTTGTGAAATCATTACCTATGAGTAATAATATCAGTAATTCTTCTCAAAGGAGAAGATCATCAGTTGATGTTTTTGGTAATTCGAGTTCGAGTTTGAATTTGAATTTGAATTCGAACTCGAGTTCAATGGTGAGGAAAGTAGATTCACCATCAACACCTGGAAGACCAGTTTTCAGCTTCAGTAGTACTGTTTCTAGAAAAAATGTGCCTTCAAAATGGGATGATGCTCAGAAATGGCTTGTTAATCATTCTTCTCATTCTTCTCCTGCTCATAACTTCATTTTTGGTAATAATAATAATAATAATAATATTAATAATAGTAATAATAATAATAATAATAATAATAATAATAATGTAATTAAGAGTAATAATTATTATTATGAGGGTCCAAGTCCAAGAACCTCAATTTCAAAGCCAAGATTGAGTTGTGGTGATGCAATTGCTGCTTTCAATGGAGTTATGGTTCCTGCTGATCTTCCCTTGAAAGGTAATCTCGACATATCCGTCATAAACTTATAACGACTGGTTAAATAATACTAATACTCACATTGGTGTAGAAACATGTACTAGTAGTCTTAATTGACCCGTCATAGGTTTTGGCTTTATTGGTAGTTTTCTTTTGTGGGTTGTGTTTAGATGTAGAGTTGATGATCTCGACTTGGGTTCAAACCCGTTTGCATTGAAACTATGTTGCTTAGACTCGTCTAGAAGTATCTGACACGGGTCCGATCTCGGCTATTTTATGAAAATTCAGAATATTTTGGTTTAAAATTAAAAGAGTCGGAATAACGTAACATCAAAATCGTTCTGGTGACTCCCTTTGCACCAAAAAAAAGGAAATTGTGCTCAGAAAATTTAAATTCTGCATTCAATTGTATCATGGGTTTCAGACTTTCAGTTGATTGTTTTCAAAAGACTAGATTTTGGGGTTTTACCCTGCTCAACATTTATGACAGTGGTAAAATTTCTGTACAAAAAGGGAGAATCTTTGTACTTCTAAGTTGGAGTATATGGGCAGTAACTTTAGTGTGTAGTCAATTTTTGACGATTTCAGATAATGATTCATATTAACCGACCCCAGATCTTTTTTGGACTTTTTGGGACTAAAACCCTGATATTTTGACAATGCAGATAAATACGCGGACGAAATCGAACCGTTCACACCGAGTTATATATATTCGGAGCCAACGAAGGAGGCGTTTTTGTTCAAGAGCCACAAACTTGAGAATGAACCAATGAAAGACGCATGCACCGAAATGATCCCATACAAGGAAGTGGAGCAGGTGCACCATAGGGATTTTGGCACCGAAATGACACCTTTAGGAAGCTCGACGACATCAAGATGTCACACGCCGTTCAAGAGCAACTCACCGGCTCGACACAACACCCCGGCTAGCCGGTCAGGGTTGCTAGCATTGACAGCCGAACCAAGCTCAATTGACATGGGTCAGCTCCAAGAATGTCATTTTGCTAAGCTTCAAATTGGGTCGACTCCGTTTGACTCGGTCACGACTAATTGGAGTTCGAGGGAGGAGGAGGAAGAGGAGATTTCCAAGAGTTTGCGACATTTTGAGCTTGGACGGAGGAGTGTTTCTGTTTCCGAGTCTAGGGCTTGTGCTTGGGAAGAGGAGGAGAAGACTAAGTCTTGCCTTAGGTGAGATCTATACCGCTACACGCCTATACCTCGTGTTGGACCTCTGTTACGAATCTTACGATACTAAATTCATGATTTTGTGAAATTTAATTACGCGTTTTTTTTTTGGGTTGGAAGGTATCGAAGAGAAGAGGCGAAGATTCAAGCTTGGATAAATCTTCAAACGGCCAAAGCGGAAGCTCAATCGAAGAAATTAGAGGTACGAATTTCTCGGGTTCTAGTCGTTTTTTTTTGGTATCATGATTATTTTGGGTCGTTTTTTCGACACCTAGACACAGACGTGGAAGATCGAGCTAAGTACATAAACCTTGATATCGGAACATGGAATCGAAACCCTAATCTCTAATCACAATCATATTATCTACTAAGAAAACTACAAATTTAGTTCTGGATTCCAAGTCATGGGATCTAAGGATTCCAAGTCATGGGATCTAAGAATTCTGCATGTCATTTGTTTTTCTTTTATATTATTCCTGTTCTTGATAAGTATTTTGACCTATGTTACTCAGACTCTTCTACGAGATGTCGAAATGTCTGACAGAACTATTTTGGGTAGATTTTCCGATTTTTTGGTCTAAACTGAAGTATCGAACTGATTACTGTTGTGTCGATGTTGCGCACGACACGACACACAAATGATAAATGGCCGAGACGGAAAGTGTATTAGTTTAAGTGATCCTAAATGTTTGGGTGTTGATTTTTGACTGGTGCTATAGTTTGAAGACTGTGTTTAATCTTTTGTTTAGTGTAATTAGGCATGTATTAATCTAATCCTTCTTGAGCCAAACGCAGCATGCAAGCAAACAAAAATCCTTACATTATAAATTCTTCTTCTTCACTAATCTTCTAAAACCAGTTTCTTAATCACCTTTTTTTTTTCCTTTTAATTAAGAACACAACTAATCCTTTTTCTAATCTCGATGGTCTGTGTTACGGTGCAAACCCTTGTCCAACATCTGTATCCACCATCAACCGTAATGTGAAAGGTCCACCTGGCAAACGGGTCAACTGGGCCAGGTTTGGGTC
The DNA here is from genome assembly GCA_958450325.1 of Agrostemma githago. Classification (NCBI taxonomy): domain Eukaryota; kingdom Viridiplantae; phylum Streptophyta; class Magnoliopsida; order Caryophyllales; family Caryophyllaceae; genus Agrostemma; species Agrostemma githago. The sequence continues at coordinate 307,351 of OY288249.1, forward strand.
GAGTCGGGTCCTTTGGGATTTGGCATTTTTGGGTTTAGGGTGGGTCAGGCTAGAGTCAGTTTTGTCAAGTCTAGTAAAAGGGGACAATATTGTATTATTATGGACCGTGGACACCGACGCAACAGTTTAAGGAAATTGGTTCTTTTTTAAAAACATGCTTTCTTTCTAAGGGAAAAAAAGGGTCATGCAACCTTCCATAAAACAACTATTGGTAGGAGTATATTGTAACTTGTGTATACCCATGTGAAATTTCTTGTCCCAATATATAATTTAAATGTAATTTAGGAATTTAGGACCATCTTTTATTCTTTTTACAAGTATTATTATATGGTAATCTTCTTAGATTTTACCACTTGGTTTGACTACCTTGTGAATATTTTGCTTGGACTCATTTAGAAGTGTCCGACACGACACGATTAATTTTATGATAATTCTGCATATTTTGGCTTATAAAATGAAGAGTCCACACGTTAGACACGGGTACACGAGGTAATTAGAAGAGGCGGAGTAACATAGGCTGCAATTGGAAAGGAAACTAGAATGATGAATCAACTCTCTTTTTGATGTTTGCTTTGTCTCTTTTAGAAGTGTCCGACGCGACTAATTTTATGAATATTCTGCATGTTTTGGCTTTAAATGAAGAGTCAAACCGTCATTCCTATGTCCGAGTGTCAAGTGTCGGACATGGGTTTTTCAAAGGAAACTAGGATGATAACTTGGCTTTAACGGGTTTTCAAACCCAAATCACGAGTACCATTCAGTGATTTCACCGGTCAAATATATTGACTCGGAAAATTGATAGGAGGTTCATATGATGAAACAGGTGAAGATACAGAAGATGAGATCAAATTTAGAAGAGAAATTGATGAAGAGAATGGCAATGGTACAAAGAAAAGCAGAAGAATGGAGAGAAACAGCACAAATTGAGCATTCTGAACAAATCAGGAAAGCAACTGAAAGAACACAACACAAACTGATACTATTCAACCAAAAAAACTCTCTTTTATCTCCTCACATTGTTTCATCTTGTGGTTGCTTCCCTTGTACTACTGATCACCGCTAATGTCTCATGCGTACTTACTACTTATTCATTATATTTCTCGAAATTCACACTTTCGAAATTATCCTACTTTTTTTTTTGTTTTCTGTTCCGACTTGCTGCTCAACCAAAACCTTAAAGGTGATGAAGAGTGGTTAACTGGTTACTGGCCCCCCATACCATGTGCTTCCACACTCGAATGCCCGCTCTCAACCAAAATCTTAAGATGATGGCTGATGCTCAACTATTATATTTATATTCTATTACGTTGGGCTTGAAGAGTGGTTACGGAACAGGTGACAGGCCCCTCATACCATGTGCTTCCAATTGAGAGTTCGAGATAATGGAAGCTATCAGGATTCGAGCCTATGACCTTTGGTCACGCCCTGAAATGTTTATATATACTCTTACACTAGCGAGTAAATTTCGTTGATCATATCAAAGGGTATTTCAATAGTACATTGAGAAATAGACAGACTCTTGAATTTTACGCTTTGTTTGACAAAACTAGTTGATAAGACGTCCCTAGAGTTGTAAGAGTGTAAGAGTAGGATGTACTTGGGAATCAAAGGAGATTTTAAAGTAAAATCCCTTGAATTAGGGGATATGTGAAGGAGTGAAGGACCAACTTGTAATTTAGAGGTAGGGGTCTCAAATACTACTCCCTCCGTCCATTTTTTATCGTCTCACTCCATTAAAATATACGAGTAAGATTTCAAGTTTTGTGAAGTCATTTTATCTTGACACGAGAAATGAGCCGTGTAACTTTCGATCATTCTTATTTCGAACTTTCGAAAAAGCGAAAACGGTGTATTATACACTTTATTTTGACCGTTCAGGAAGCTGGATATGCACGTGTTTTATTTTCCTACCACGCGTCTGGGATTGCTACACAAGGTACCTCATCCGATTTCAAGCATGAACAACAGAATAACAAAGATAAAGCTGCTTTTAAATGACCGATTGATTTTTCTGACGACGCTGGTTTATTGCATCTCGAGACCCTTAGATGATAGTATCCGACTATCCGTTACTACTCAATGTTTGCGTGATCATTTTTTTCATACCCGAAAAAATGTGCAATTTCAACATTTATGTTCCGAACTCCTAAATTACCGCCTACATTGATTCATATATTTTTCAATAATATCCCATCATATTTTACTTTCGAGATTCATTTAACTTAATTTCCGACTGATTAAATTAATGTATTTTATAATGACGAGACCTTCATTTAACTTAATTTCCGACTCATTAAATAAACGTATTTTACAATGACGAGTATTATTCCACTTAATCAAACAAATCGTTCATCCTCATCATCATCAACAATCGGGGAAATGCCAGAGTTTTGGGGGAAATTTTTCCTAAACGGGTCGATTATTGAGGGGCTATTCGGGTTCCCCAAACGGGTGGGTTTCCGGATACTAAGGGGGGCGGTTGCGTAGCTGTCGAATAACCAGCTTTCGGGTCGTCTTTTTAATTGGGAATTTTTCGGGAGTTCAGAAATTAATGTTGGATGAAAATTGAAATCGATTTTCTGTGTAGATTCCGGTTGAAATCGGGAAATTACAGCAATTATCCAAGGTTGATTTCAGTAGCAATCGGTTTTCGGGTCGTCTTTTTAATTGGGAATTTTTCGGGTGTTCAGAAATTAAGGTTGTATGGAAAATTGAAATCGATTTTCTGTGTCGATTCCGATTGAAATCGGGAAATTACAGCAATTATCCATGGTTGATTTCAGTAGCAATTGGTTTTCGGGTTCGATTTCTGGGGAAATTAGTCGATCTCAGTCGAAATCAATTATCCGGTGATATACCTAATTTAATTTCAATTTGTTTGATGATGCTTATGAATTATGATCTTCGTTCGCATCATTTGGGTTTATTTGCCTTCGTTTTATTTCGTGATCCAAAATGTCGAAAAAACGTGGATAATAACCTTCAAAATCGCCCATAAGGGTGTTGCCTAGTGTAAACTTGTGGTCATCGGCCCAAGGGTCTCAGGTTCAAGCCCCTGCAAGCGCGAACTTGTGGGAGTTGTATGGCTTGAGACTATGCCTCTAGACTTCAAGCCTGTCGCCCACGGGCGGTTTACCTTGGTGTGCGTGGTTTGCAGGCTATGCGTACACCCGAGGGTTTACCCAGAGCGCACCAAAAAGGTAGCGGCTGCGGGTTCCCTCGTTCATCAAAAAAAAAAACCCTTCAAAATCGATCGTTTTTGGCAATTTTTCGGAAGAATTGAAAATATTTCAAAACGTGAATGATTTTTGACGAAAACTTGTCGATAGGAATAAAAGGCTTAATGATGATGATTAGAAGTTTTAGAACTCTCTGACGCGATAAAAAAAATGTAGTATGGAGCATGTTTCGACAGATTTCGACACGTATAAAAACGCAATCTTATGGCTTTAAAAAGTGTCCATTTAAATTCAAACGACCCTTGATATTACACCAAGATATTGTATTTGGCGTGGTATTTGTTCAGCGCGAATATGGTTTCGTTTTATTTCGGGACCCAAAACGTCAAAAAAACGTGGATAATAACCTTCAAAATTGATCATTTTTTGCAATTTTTCGGAAGAATTGAAAATGTTTTAAAACGCGAATGAATTTTGACGAGAACTTATCGATAGGAATAAAAGGCTTAAAGATGATGATTAGAACTCTCTAACGCGATAAAAATTGTATTATAGAACATGTTTCGACAGACTTCGACACGTATAAAAATGCAATCTTATGGCTTTAAAAAGTGGCCATTTAAATCCAAATGATCCTTTATATTACACCGGGACATTGTACAAGGCGTGGTCTTTGTTCGGCGTGAATATGAATTCATTTTATTTCGGGACCCAAAACGACGAAAAAACGTGGATAATAACCTTCAATATCGATCGTTTTTGGCAATTTTTCGGAAGAATTGAAAGTGTTTCAAAACGCGAATATTTTTTCACGAAAACTTGTTGATGGAAATAGAAAACCTAATGATGATTATTAGAACCTCTGACGCGGCATAAAATGTAGTATTGAACATATTTCGACAGATTTCGACACGTATAAAAACACAATGTTATGGCTTTAAAAAGTGTCCATTTAAATCCAAATGACCTTTTATATTACACCGGGACATTGTACTTGGTGTGGTATTTGTTCAGCGCGAATATGGTTTCGTTTTATTTCGGGACCAAAACGTCGAAAAAACGTGGATAATAACCTTCAAAATCGATCGTTTTTGACAATTTTTTGGAAGAATTGAAAATGTTTTTAAACGCGAATGTTTTTTGACTAAAACTTATCGATAGGAATAAAAAACTTAATGATGATTATTAGAACTCTCTGACGCGATAAAAAAAATGTATTATAGCATGTTTCGACAGATTTCGACACGTATAAAAACGCAATCTAATGGCTTTAAAAAGTGTCTATTTAAATCCAAATGACCATTTGTATTACACTGGGATATTGTATTTGGCTTGGTCATTGTTCAGCGCGAATACGGTTTCGTTTTATTTTGGGACCCAAAACGTCGAAAAAACGTGAATAATAACCTTCAAAATCGATCGTTTTTGACAATTTTTCGAAAGAATTGAAAATGTTTCAAAACGCGAATGTTTTTAGATGCAAACTTGTCGATAGGAATAAAAAACTTAAAGATGATTATTAGAACTCTTTGACGCGATAAAAAAATGTAGTATAGAGCATGTTTGGACAGATTTCGACACATATAAAAACGCAATCTTATGGCTTTAAAAAGTGTCCATTTAAATCCAAATGACCCTTTATATTACACCGGGACATTGTGCTTGGCGTGGTCTTTGTTCAACGCGAATATGATTTCGTTTTATTTCGGGACCCAAAACGTCGAAAAAATGTGGATAATAACCTTCAAAATCGATCGTTTTTGCCAATTTTTCGGAAGAATTGAAAGTGTATCAAAATGCGAATGTTTTTTCACTAAAACTTATCGATAGGAATAAAAAGCTTAATGATGATTATTAGAACTCTCTGACGCGATAAAAAAATGTAGTATAGAGCATGTTTCGACAGATTTCGATACGTATAAAAACGCAATCTTGTGACTTAAAAAAGTGTCCATTTAAATCAAAATAACCCTCTATATTACACTGAGATATTGTATTTGGCGTGGTCTTTGTTCAACGCGAATATGAATTCGTTTTATTTCGGGACCCAAAACGTCGAAAAAATGTGGATAATAACCTTCAAAATCGATCGTTTTTGGCAATTTTTCGGAAGAATTGAAAGTGTTTTCAAAACGCGAATGTTTTTTGACTAAAACTTGTCGATGGGAATAGAAAGCATACTGATGATTATTAGAACTCTCTGACGCGATAAAAAATTTAGTATAGAGCATGTTTCGACAGATTTCGACACGTATAAAAACGCAATCTTATGGCTTTAAAAAGTGTCCATTTAAATTCAAATGAGTCTTTATATTACACCGAGACATTGTATTTGGCGTGGTCTTTGTTCAGCGCGAATATGGATTCAATTTATTTCGAGACCCAAAACGTCGAAAAAACGTGGATAATAACCTTTAAAATCGATCTTTTTTGGCAATTTTTCGGAAGAATTGAAAATGTTTCAAAATGCAAATGTTTTTTTACTAAAACTTATCGATAGGAATAAAAGGCTTAATGATAATTATTAGAACTCTCTGACGTGATATAAAATGTAGTATTGAACTTGTTTCGACAGATTTCGACACGTATATAGGCACAATTTTATGGCTTTAAAAAGTGTCCATTTAAATCCAAATGACCCTTTGTATTACATTACATCGGGACATTGTACTTGGTGTGGTCTTTGTTCGGCGCGAATATGGATTCGTTTTATTTCGGGACCCGAAACGTTGAAAAAACGTGGATAATAACCTTCAAAATCGTGATTCACGTTCAACCTGCTTCCTTGTCCGGTGCCGGCGGCCACTGACTCCGACAGTCTGCCATCCACTACAATGAGGAAGAAGAATCGTCCTACCGGTAAGGGCCCTAAAACTTCGATCCGTAACATTGCAAAAGGTGTTTTGAATCGTCAAATTGAATTGAAAGCTAACCCTAGTGTAGTAGAGGAAGAACAAGCTAATAATGAGAAAATCAATTTGATCCCTGGTTTGAACTATGAGTCTGATTGTGATGGAAATGAAATATTGGAGCTTGAGTGTGAAGTGGTACCGGAAACAAACCCCATTCCGAGTGATTGTATTGGTTGGAAACAAATGGATGGAAAAAAAGCCATTATTATTGAGGAGGAAGAAGAAATGATAAAGTTTTCTTGTGATGATGTTGAAGATGAAATTGAATATTGGAGTAATGCTGTCTATTGCTTCATCATGGGAGCTAATCCTCCATGGGAAGTGATTGAAGGATATGTGAGGAGAATTTGGAAGGAGCATGGAATTGATAAAATCTCTTTTCTTCCTAATGGCATTTTTGTAGTTCGGTTCAAGGAAAAGGAGGCCAAGGTATCTGTTCTCAATCATGGAATTTTTATGTTTGACAACAAACCGTTAATTGTGAAAGAATGGACCCCGGATGCTAAGTTGGACAAGGAGGATGTGCAAGAAGTTCCTATTTGGATACAATTGTATGATCTACCTTTAAAATTTTGGGGCCAATGTCTAAACCGTATAGCATCGTTGGTGGGACCGTACGTTAAGTCTGACTTAGCTACGGAAGAGCGCACTAGATTGGGTTATGCTCGGGTCATGGTTTTGGCCAAAGTTGGGCAAAAATTCAAGAGCTCATTAAAATTCATGGATGAGAGTGAAAAAATTGTTGAAGTTAGGATTAAATATGAGTGGAAACCCACTTGGTGTAACAAATGTAGGGGATACGGACATGATGCTTTTGATTGCAAGAGGGAGGAGCTAAAAAAGGCGAGATTGGATGCTAAGAAAAAACAAATTGTGGGAGATTCTGTGAGCAGAGAGCCCAAAACTGCTGTTGTACAGCGCCCGAATGCTGCTCTCACTGGCGGACAGCCTGTTTCAGCTGGCGGACAGCCTGCTTCAGCTGGCGGACAGACTCGCGCTGCTGTTCGGGCTGATTCTGGTGCGCTGCCTGCTGCTAGACTATCCGGGCTTGCTGATGTTATTCTCGCTGCTGCTCTGAAACCTCCTGTCACGACGCTGGGACTGAACCAGCAGCTGCGTTCAGGATCTGTCACGAAACAGCCTGTTTTGGCTGCTGCTCCTGCTGGTCCGGCTACTGTTCTGTCGGCTGGGCTGGCTGGGTCGGCCCAGTTTGTTGATGTCGTCAAGGGGCAATCTTCTTCGTTGGATGGGGGAGGTAGAAAACAAGGGAACGGATTAGATTTGATCGTACATGGATACACATAATATTGGGTTTTGGAACGTAAGGGGCATGTGTAACATAAAAAAGCAACGAGCAATTTGTGAGTTCATCAGAAAACAGCAAGTAGACATATTCGGACTGCTTGAAACAAAAATTAAAAATAAATCGTATGCTAAAGTCCAGCAGAATATTTTCTCTGAATGGAGTATTACGACAAATAATCACTGTCATGAGGGAGGACGAATTTGGCTTTTGTGGAAACATGAAAGGGTTAATTTGTTGATTGTGGAGTATAGTAATCAAAGTATTCATCTCAAAGTTACTACTTCTTCGGGGAAGGATTATTGGCTCACTATTGTGTATGCCTTTAACTCGGCTTCGGAGAGAACGGAGCTTTGGAGAAAACTTGAAGATTATGCTCATAAAAGGCCTTGGATGATTATGGGGGACTTCAACTGTGTTGTGGAAGCTCGTGAACGTCTAGGGGGGAACTCTTCGGAGGAAGCTATGAATCAATTTCGAGACTGTTTAGCGAACTGTGAGGTAAGTGATTGCAAGGCTAGTGGGTCTTGGTTCACTTGGAATAATAAACATAGGGTGCCTGAAACTAGAGTATATAGTCGTATAGATAGGTGCTTAATTAATGATGAAATGATGGGTCTGTTTCCGAATGGTTTTGCGAACTTCTTACCTGAAGGAACTTTTGATCATTGTCCTTGTGTTGTTCAACTGGAGCAACCCCCGGTAAGGAAGAACCGTAGCTTCAAGTACATGAATATGTGGAGCAAAGCGCCAAATTTTCGGTCTTGCGTTACTGAAGTGTGGAAGGAGACGATCTTTGGGACGCCTATGTTTCGGATAGTGAAGAAGTTGGGTAGGCTCAAAAGACCGTTGAAGATGCTGAATGCTGACTGCTTTTCAGATATTGAAAATCGGTGTAATCAGGCTGAAATCAGGCTTGTCCAGCTGCAGCAGCGCCTCAGGTCAGACTTGTCTGAGGAACTAATGCAAGAAGAGAGCGAGATGAATGAACAGGTTAGGAGCTTACAGGCTGCAAGGGCTGATTTTTGGAGTCAAAAATCTAAGCTTAAATGGGTCCGTGAAGGGGATGTCAATTCGGCATACTTTCACGGCCTTCTCCGTGGTAGACGGGCTCACAACGCCATAGCTAAGATTTCTGATGCGGACGGCCTGGAATGTGATAGTAAGGCCTCGATTGAGGACGCTTTCACGAGGTATTACCGTGGCCTTCTCGGTGATTCTCGTGCTGTCGAGGCTATTGATGTTGACTTGATTAGAAGGGGTCCCATTTGTTCACAGGAGCATAAACTGATTCTGGAGGCATTGGTGACCCCGGATGAGATCAAGGGGGCTCTTTTTAGTATCCCTAGGGATAAATCGCCGGGACCGGATGGTTTCTCGAGTCAATTCTTTATTGATTCGTGGGACATTATTAGTGAGGATGTTGTGTCGGCTATCCAGGATTTCTTTTTCTCAGGTAAGCTTTTAAAACAATTGAACTGTGCGAATATTGTTCTGATTCCTAAGGTGAATAGGCCTCAAAATGTGAAAGAATTCAGACCGATTGCTTGCTGTAATGTCTTGTACAAGTGTATTGCTAAAATTTTGTGTGCAAGAATGGCCAAAATTTTACCTCAGATAATATCTCCTAATCAAGGAGGTTTTATTGAAGGCCGTAGTATTGTGGAGAATGTGCTGATTTGTCAGGATTTGGTGCGTATGTATAAGAGGGGCCGAATTTCGCCAAGATGCCTTTTTAAAGTCGATATCCACAAGGCGTATGACAGTGTGGAATGGAGTTTTGTGGATCAGATGTTGAGAGCTTTGGATTTTCCTGAACACTTTCGCCGTTTGGTTATGGAATGCGTCGAAACTGTTTCCTATTCTCTTTGTGCTAATGGGGATAATTTTGGGTTTTTTAGAGGGAAAAGGGGTTTGAGACAAGGGGATCCCATGTCTCCTTTGTTATTCACGATATGCATGGAATACTTCTCTCGTATTATGGATTTTGGAAGAGTGGATAGGAATTTTAAATTTCACCCGAAATGTGGTCCTCTGAAGCTGACTCATTTGCTCTTTGCGGATGATCTCCTTCTTTTTTGTAAAGGGGACCGGGATTCGATGAAATTCTTGTGGAGTGCTTTTGCTACTTTTAGCAGGGCGTCGGGCCTTTGTGTAAGTGTGGGTAAGTCTCATGCTTACTTCGCAGGAGTGGATGAAGACAGGAAGACGGCGATCCTCCAGCTCTCGGGGTGCGTCGAAGGTACGTTTCCTTTTCGGTATCTTGGGTTACCTATCCAAAGTACTCGTTTAGGTAGGCTTGATTGTGAAAACTTGATAGCCCGTATTATATCGAGGATCTCTGGTATTGGAGCTCGCAAGCTTTCCTTTGCTGGGAGACTGACTCTGGTCCAGTCCGTTCTGTCTCAACTGCATAATTATTGGGCTATGATTTTTATTATTCCTAAATTTGTCATGGCTCGAATTATTTCTTTATGCCGCAATTTCCTTTGGGAAGGAGGTGTAGAAGGAAATAATCGAGCTTTGGTTAGTTGGGAAAAAATTTGTCGGCCTAAAGATGAAGGGGGTTTGGGAATCAGGGATCTGTATATATGGAATGAAGCTGCTGTGGCGAAACTTGCTTCATGGGTGTTTGATCAGCCGGACCGGTTGTGGGTTCGGTGGGTCAATAGCATCTATCTGAAAGGGGGGGAGTGGTTTGATTATCAGCCTCATTCTGATGTTACGTGGGCGTGGAGGAAAATATGTCAGGCTAAGGAGAAAATAAAGAATATGTTCGTCAATGGTATTTGGCATGGATCGGACTCTTGTTTCTCAATTTCGAGGGCCTACCATGTGTTGAGATCTTGCGACCCATTAGTCCCGTGGGCGAGACTGGTGTGGAGCGCGTGGAGTGTTCCGAGGCATAGTTTCATCTCATGGCTAGTGTTTCGAGGGGCCCTTAATACGAGAAAGAAGTTGTATAGGATCGGGGTTGCTGAATCGGATAGGTGTTATATCTGTGAGTTGGAAGAGGAGAGCTTAGAGCATCTCTTCTTTGGTTGCAGTTGGAGTTCTCGGGTGATGGGTCTGTTAAGCAAGTGGGTGAGGAAACCAATCCCGTGCAACACGGGGATGGCCTGGGCACTGAAGTTGCGGGGTTCGAAGTTGCAATGTAATGTTCTTCGAGCGATGATCAATGCGGCTATCTATCATATTTGGAGACAAAGGAATTCTTGCAGAATTGATGAAGTGGTGCGACAACCGCAGGAGATATCCAAATTGATCATTGCGGATGTTAAGAATAGGATTTTGTGTAAGATTAAATACCCTGTAACAGCTAAGGACGCTAAATGGCTACATAACTTGATGTAGGCATTGTTTTTTTGTTTTCTCTTTGCTATTAATCTACTTACCCATTACCAAAAAAAAAAAAAAAAAAAAACCTTCAAAATCGATCGTTTTTGGCAATTTTTCGGAAGAATTGAAAATGTTTCAAAACGCGAATGTTTTTTGACAAAAACATATCGATAGGAATAAAAAGCTTAATGAGATTATAAGAACTCTATGACGCGATAAATAATGTAGTATAGAACATGTTTCGACAAGTATTATAACGCAATCTTGTGACTTAAAAAAGTGTCTATTTAAATCCAAATGACCCTTTATATTACACCGGGATATTGTACTTGGCGTAATTTTTGTTCAGCGCGAATATGGTTTCATTTTATTTCGGGACCCAAAACGTCAAAAAAAAACGTGGATAATAATCTTCAAAATCGATGTTTAAACGTCTTAATTGGTTCATCCTTATTTAGTTTATTGTAGTTCAATTAAGCTTATTTTATTTCGGTCTAGTTAAACTTATTTCAACCGAATTAATATATAAGACCTTTATGTTAAAAATGAGCACTAAAAGAGTCGAACACGCTACCTCTATGTTAAATTTAACTAATTTATCATCTACGAGAATATAATTCGGAGTATTGTTGTAAGAACAATATCGATTCCTAGAATCAAATTGATGATCGAACACCTTATGAATCGGCCCTACTCATAAATGACTTAATAATTAGCTCGAGTAATAATAAACCTCTCGTTCGATCTTTACAACAACCATGAATTTTTGTTTGATTATTCTTTACGACTTTACCCACGACATATTACGCTTATTTGAAAACATAAAATAAAATAAATATAATAACAATAATAATAATAATAACTTAATTTATTAATAACAACATGACCTTATTAATTATTATAGCTAGCATGCATCATAATAAACTCATATTAATACAACATAAAAACCCATAAAAATAAAACAAAATCAACTTATTAATTAAGTAGGAGATACGATAAATAATCCAGACAGGTCGATCTCACAACATACAACGATAGTTTGTATGAATTTAATTTACCAGTAATATATAAATAAATTAAAACCGTGTTTTAATTTAATTTAATTTAATTTAATTTCACAGAAGTAGTGGACCGTCGTCTTGAATTGAACCGTGTTTTTTTTTTTTTTTTTAAATTTTAAGGGCATTTAGATTGGCCCTTTTTGTTCTTGATGTCACGGTAACACGGGCATTGGTTCTTGTCACCGTACGGTCCGACCGGGACGCATTTGCATACACCACAGCAATGCATACACAACTTCTTGCATAGGTCTCTTGGGTTTCTTGAGCATCTATGTGCACACTTGTATGGGCAGAATTCCGGCACTGTATTTATACACGTAAACAAATGACTGAGACATATAAAAAAATAATAATAATAATAATAATAATAATAATAATAATAATAATAATACTTCAAAACAAATGACTGAGACATACGAAATAAAATAATAATAATAATAATAATACATCAAAATTGAGTATAATAACGGTGATTCATTATTATAAGTAGACCTGACAATCAGTCGATTATTAGTTTATTGGGATTATTAGGTTTACTAGTATAGATCCCATGCAATTGCATGATTTTAAATAATGATAATATTACTATAAAAAAGTATTAATAATTTATTAATATTTTGTGTTGAATATGAAAATAATATAATTATTAGAATTAAATAAAGGGGAAAACTTACTCTTTTATTCGGTTAAAGAGTTGCTTAAATTACAATTTTATTTAAAATAAAGTCAAATACGGAATAATATTTAAATAAATACTTTCATAATTTTTTTGTATTTTTCAATTTTTACAATTATTATGAAATTTAATTAGAATAATTGTAATTTATAAATACTCGTATAAGTTAATTGTTGAGTTGTACAATTAATCATGTACTTGTTACCATAATTGAAAATTGAACCCTTTGTAGGGAAAATTTTCAATGTGAGCATGTCACCTAAGCACGTGTTATTCTCTTAGTAGTACAGAGGATTTTAGGTCATTTTCATTCGGTTTTGTATAACTGAGTTTGGATTGACCAGTCAGTTTGGATTGAGCTAGGTTGTTTTCGAACCTAGGTTTATGTATGTAAGGAATTCAGGAAGCTCAGTCTTCAGTTCGGGGGTAGGATAGTTAAAGAGTGTCTTATGCAGAATAAGAATCATCTGATAGACCTAACAAACAAGTCAAACTGATCATTTCTAGTCAACCAGAGTGAGTCAGGTTTATTTTAGGTCATTTTCAACTCTTTATAACCATGTCAAACTCGAGTCATTTCGAATCAGGGTTAGTTGTTTTCAAACTTTAAGTAATTCAGGAATCGAGCAAGGGTCCTTTCTTTATCATATGTCTCTTCAATTCGTACATATCGTTAGATCGTTTCACAACAGAATTTTGACCGTTCAGAGACAATGAATATATAGAGTACATATCCAAATGATTATAATTACGACTAAGTACGCGTTTTGTTGGACAGGGAATCGAAGAAGGCTTACTTCCGGGTTTGAGATGAAGATGTTTGCTAGGTGGGAGAGGAGGTGGAGAAGAAGAAGACACTAATGGAGGTGATGAGTATGCTTCACAAATCTCTACAACAAAGGCACCAAACAAAACTAGTAATGAAAATAATATAACCAAGAGAGGTAGTAGTGTTATTATTGTTGATGATTTCTTCATTTTTTTCACTATTTTTTCAACCTCAAACTATATATTTTTTCTACCCTAAAGAACTTATTAATGTAATAATAATAATATAATGGTGTTTTTTTTTTTTTTTTTTTTTTGTAAGTATATTATTTGTGTTTTTGAGTGTGTATATCATATGATGTCGAGTCTAGTAAAGAAGCCAAGGTGTAGTATATATATATACTCCATCATGGTAAATTAAAGAAGCTCATCATTGAAATTTTTACGCATCCGTCACGTGTTAAATCTCACTTATGAAGTATAAATATGGATAGTTAGATAAGACAAAATTATAATAATAATATCTAAAGAGTACTCCGTACATATATAGGTGTATAGATGTATAATAAATGATTTAATTTGCCTTTATTTATGCACATAATAAGTTCTTATTTGATAAATCACAAGTTTATTACTATATTACCAATACATGTTATTATTAATATGATCAGATCGTCAGAAAGGTCTTTCATTCTCGTAACAAGTATATATATATATATACTTAATTATACGAACTATGAAGTATATATGACGTGTCACATAGTATGCATGAATCTAAACGAGGGCTATACTACTACCTAAGACAAGCCAAGCCAAGCCAAGTCATTTGATCACGTTATTATTTGACCCGTCACAGAAAGAAGTCGGGAATGGAGTACTAGTTAGCTAAGTATAGTCCATACAAAATAGAGGTAGTAAGAAAGAAAGATGATGAGTTGAACCCTAAAATAGGAAGAAGAGATAAGATGATCGAGCAAAATAATTGAAGGAATGGAAGCTCATCACAGCTCACAGCTCACAGCTGGTTGTATATGCATTCATCACTTCATTCATTCACTTGTAGTAGTATGTACTAGCAGCAGCGGCGAATTCAAACTTAAAATTTTGAGGTAGCGAGTTCATTATATTTGCTCATGATATATGAAAATGTCTCAATTTTACGAAATTTGGGGTAGCAAAAGTCGATAGTTTTAATCATTTTATGTAAGTTTGGGGTAGCGAGTGCTACCCTTTGCTACTAGCTAGATTCCCGTCTGTGTACTAGAAGCTGGTGGTGTAGTATGAGTAGTAATAAGTGTGTGTGTAGTCTACGTACTCTAGTCGGTGCATGCAGAATCCCACGTGAACGCGGTTAATTCTTGTCGTTCAGTCATCAATCCCCTCATCAACTCAGTCAGTCTTCTTTATGACGGGTATATTCGTCATATTTCTCGTTTGAATCCTCTCAACTGCCTCCTGTATCGGATCGGCTAGTTATATGATGATGATGAGTATATCCGTCATATTTCTCGTTTAATTTCAATCTCCTCTGTCTTCTTTATATATGAAATGTCTATCTGTCATATTTCTCGTTCCAATCCTCTCGATTATCTCCCTCATTTGTGATGTGTATATCCATTACATTACATTACATTTCTCGTGTTCCAATCTTCATTCTTGGTCTCCTTTATGATCGATGTGTATATAATATCTATCACATTTCTCGTTCCAATCCTCTCAATCAGTCAATCTAATCTCCTTTTAATTTATGACGTGTATATCCATTACATTTCTCGTGTTCCAATCGTCTGTGTCTCCTCTGGTTAAGTGGTTATTCTCTTTCATTTTTATTACAGTACGTCCTACGTGCATGGGGACAGCTTGGTGTTATGGTGTATGTAATGCATTTGTCCTCTACGAATGAATGTCAGTCTACGTACGGCTAACATTACTACTCCCTCTCATCCATTCAATTCTTTACACTTACTATAAATGGACAATCCAATCAATTCTTTACATTTCCTTTTTGGCAAAAGACTTTACCTTATCATCCTCATATTCTTCCTCTATTTACACAAAATGCCACTACTTTTTTCCTTACTTTAAGTTTGATGGACCCGTAACACCATTTGATTTACCAATAATATCCTTATTTTTACCACTTTTCTTAATTTTAATGAAAAATCCTATGTCAAGGATTGTTTGGATGGGAGGGATTACACTAAACTACTGTACTATTCTATTACTAGTCCCTTGTGCAATTTGGTTTGAAGTAGGTTAGCTAGAATAAATATTGTTAAATTTAAAAAAAAAAAAAAAAAAAAACCCTCAAAATTATTAATGACATTTTTTTTTTCATTTTTATTCAATGCGAGAAATATAATAATCGAATTTGTAAATCTCTCTGTATTGTCCTATCTAATATTTAACGAATTAAATACTACTCCCTCCGTTTCATTTGATATTTATAACGAGTACTACTTTGTAGTCTGTACTATGTACTGTACGGTCTGTACTATATTTATTTATTTCTCTGAAACCTTTGTTTCGTCGTCGTGAGACCATATGGTAGTTTCACGTCTTGGTTGATGATGAGTAGTTATAAAGATGATCTTACGTTCTTCCACATCGATATGGAACAAAGGTTTAATTTGCACCCTAACAAACAGAGGTGATATATAATCATATACAAGTTCGGGTTGGACATGAACCGAGCTAAGTGTGAAATGTTGGCCCCATGGACAAGCAAGTTAATTGGTTTGGGACGGGGTCTCAGGTTGGGCCAATAGAACGGTACGGTTCATGATCAACTCTACTGACAAATTAGTAGTTACAATAACTTGGGAGTATAGTGAGCATTATATATGCAAGGCTGGACTAATAATTGAACCGTCGATACGACCAAATAAACGATGTAATAAGTCGATTGCATAGGACGAGGAGTTGGTTCGGTAGATGGGTCCGGCCGGGCCAAACCGGGGATATTTTTGGATCGGATATGTGCATCCTCTTTCCTTTGTTGGGCCTCAAAGGCAATGTATGTACTACAGGGGTGGTTCAATACATTATTGAACCGGTACGTTATGTAATAATCGTGGTTGGTCTGGTACGGTCTGGTCCCCCGCTATATAGTCATAAAGTCGTTGAGCTGTAATATTCATTGACGGGTTTGGGCCGTGTCGGATAAAACTATAAAAAAAAAAAAAAAAAAAAAAAAAAAAAAATGTGTGATGGGAAAATGGGGGTCACTTATTGTTGTTAAAACCGTGATTTTTATTTTCACGAGTTTTACATTAATTAGATATAAAAAATATACGTATAGTTCTTCTGATTTATCTGAAAATACAATGAATTGTTAGTAACCCTGAAATTTCACTGGTCACTTGCCCGTCGTGACACGATCAATGGGCTTGTCGTGCCGTGCTTGAGGCACATGACCCATCGTGCACTCGTGTCTGACTATATTTCGGTTGTTTTTGGCTAGTTTTCCGTCATCTGTCATATTTTTGTCGGGTTCTGAGGCATGTAATGTCAGCTCTAATACCCGTCACAAGGAAGACTCACATTTACGTTAAAGCCTACTAGACAGCTGTAGGAGTTGAGACTTGTGTATACAAAAAACACTGGTGCATGCAGTTACATATGAACCTTTTCACAATTCCCAATAAACTAGCCTCACGCTATCACGTGACAGATCACATGACCCCCTCTCTCAACTTAATCTCTTCTTAATTAAATTAATTAATTATAATTAATTAATTATAATTAATTAATTATAATTAATTAATATAATTAATTAATTAATTATGACAGGATAATTAGAATATCATAAACACTAGAGTAAAGTCCACAAAGCATTGTTATAGTCAAACCAAGCAAGATGCATGCACATGCTATGATCCCACTTCTTACCCTACTTCAGAAATTGTAACACAGTCTCACACTGTACAACGATTCTTTAATTTACAGTATAAGAATTTCACTCATTTATCGATAATAAATGAAGTTGTTATTGCTTTATAGGACTTCGACTGTTTCATGTGTGAAACCGTCTTACGCTATAATTTGGGTTAGAATTCAGTTCCCCTGTACTTATAGTTTCAACCAAACCTTTTACTATACTTAATGTACTGCGTGTTTCAGAATCGTAACATGGTCTCACACTGTACAATGATCTCTTCATATAAGAACTTCATTCATTTATCGATCATAAATGAAGCCGTATTTTCACGTGTGAAACCGCTATAATTTGTGTCAGAATTCACATCCCTCCTGTATAACGATCATTTTATATACAAATTTCACATGTGAAACCGTCTTACGCTGCAATTTTTGTTAGAATTCAGATCCCAATGTCCAGTTATATATATCTAAAACTCCCCCCTTACTACTTTAGAATTATAAGACGGTTTCACACCAGTTCACTCATCATCAATAACAAATTAATAAATTAAATGAAATAGTCCTTATAGAGAAACGGACCATCTCAAATGTGAAACAGTCTTACGCTACAATTCGTGTCAGAATACAGATCCACATGTACTTACTTATATTAACCAAACCTTGAGTCATTATTGGTTTTGTTAGGTTCAATAACACACTTAAATTAATTAAAACATGAAGGTATACCCTAGAGTAGTAGTACTACTTGTTGTTCTAACTATTGTTGCATTTGTTTTGTTGTCTATGTTTACTACTCAAACTCAAGCAATAAGGTTACTTTCAGCAACAAGAACAAGAACAAAAACAACAACATCATCTCAAGCACTCAAACACTTACGATCCGACCAGCAGCCCGACCCGTTTAATAAGAAGGTGGACTCGAGTTTTCGAAGAATACCGCCTAGCCGATCCAACCCGACTCAAAACAAGTAAACAATTCAAGTAGTATACGTACTATAGAATTTATTATAGTTAGCTTTTAGCTTTAGTAGGTTATGTATGTAGAACTTATATGAAAGTTCTTGTTTTTTTGAAAAATGATAAATACAGTTGTATCGTAAAAGGAACTAAATTAGTACTCTATATTTTCATTAATTTTATCAATTTTGTGTAATTTTGTCATTAGCTACTATATTAATATCAAATTTATGTACGTAGAACTTATATGAAAGTAACTAGTTTTTTCAAGGAAATGATCATGATAATACAGTTTAGGACCGTATTTAAGAAGTTAAATAAGGAAACTAAGGCTTAATATCTTCATTAGTTATATCAATTTTTGTGTAATTTTGTCATTAGTTCTTATATTAATAGCAGATTTATGTGTGTTGAACTTGACTATACATAATCTCATTTTAATATGAACTACGCTTTTATTAATCTCATTTTTTGCTGTGGACGAAATTATGACTTGCTTTTACCGTAATTATTGAAGTTTTTTTGATCTGATATAGAGGGGATTATTGTGATCTGTCGGAATGACTCATAAATAAATTTCACTTCAAAATGCACCCAACAAAAAAATACTTAGATATATTTATAATAAAAATTGTCCGGAAAAAATTAATCAATTTTTCTTTTTACAAACATTCACAATTTTTACCACGAATTCTTGATATCTTTTAAATTATTTATTTTGTTTAGCAAAATAACCTATTTTCATTTTTGGAACAAATATTCTTTGAATTACTATTTATCAAGTTTTTTAAGTGAAAAAAATGTACAATAAAACTAATTTTATTTGAGAAATGTTTTGTAAATGAATTATTTTTCATCTAAATTATCACAATTTTTTCAAATGAAATTAATATTTATTTAGAATATTTTGTAGGATGAAATACTCAATTTCTCATGACATTTTGATTAAAGGATTCAATTTCACTCTTTACCTAAGCTACACTACAATTAAAACCTGAGGGAAATACCAAAGATTAACCCTAATACGATTAATTCATCACAAAATATGATGAGCAACGGAGACCGTTTGGGAGTTCCGTTGTGTGTTAACCCAACCCTATCCGAAAACTCGTTTATCCCGTAAAACCAAGAAATCTAGCAAGTAACATCCTAAAGACACCCTAATCACGTGGTAGGAAAATTGGGTTGTTTCGAAACGGAACCCGTTACGACCTCCCGAATAGCTCGTTTTGTAGTGTATAATACAAGTTTTTTGGCCATTTTCGGGTCCGAAATTAAAATGGCTCAAAACTGTACGGGGCATCCGTTAGGTTTGTAGGAATGACCTTACAAAATATGAGGAGCAACGGAGACTGTTTGGGGTTCCAGTGGATGTTAAACTAGCCCTATCTGAAAACTCGTTTATCCCGTAAAGCCAACTTATACTCGTCGCTTGGGCGTAAATCGAGCAAGAAACCTCCTATAGACACCCTAGTCGTGGTATGAAAATCGGGTTGTTTTGAAACGGGACCCATTATAACCTCCAGAGCAGCTCGTTTTGTAGTGTATAATACACGTTTTTTGACGATTTTGGGGTCCAAAATTTAAATGGCTCAAAATTGTACGGGGCTCCCATTGGATTTGTAGGGATGACCTCACAAAATATGAGGAGCAACGGAGATGTTTGGGGGGTTTCGGTGTCCGTTAAATCAGCCCTATCTGAAAACTAGTTTATCGTGTAAAACCAACTTATACTCGTCGTTTGGGCGTGAAATCGAGCTAGTAACATCCTAAAGACACCCTAGTGGTATGAAAATCGAGTTGTTTCGAAACGGGACCCGTTATGACCTCCCAAGTAGCTCGTTTTGAAGTGTATAATACACGTTTTTTTACGATTGCGTTTTTATACGTGTCGAAATCTGTCGAAACATGTTCTATACTACGGAGTACAATTTTTATCGCGTCAGAGAGTTTTAATAATAATCATTAAGCTTTTTATTCCTATCGATAAGTTTTCGTAAAACAACATTCGCGTTTTGAAACATTTTCAATTCTTCCGAAAAATTGCAAAAAACGATCGATTTTGAAGGTTATTATCCACGTTTTTTCGACGTTTTGAGTCCCGAAATAAAATGAATTCATATTCGTGCTGAACAAAGACAACACCAAGTAGAATGTCCCGGTGTAATATAAAGGGTCATTTGGATTTAAATGGACACTTTTTAAAGCCATAAGATTGCGTTTTTATACGTGTCGAAATCTGTCGAAACATGCTCTATACTAAATTTTTTATCGCGTCAGAGAGTTCTAAAAATCATCATTAAGCTTTTTATTCCTATCGACAAGTTTGCGTCTAAAAACATTCGCGTTTTGAAACATTTTCAATTCTTCCGAAAAATTGCAAAAAACGATCGATTTTAAAGGTTATTATCCACGTTTTTTCGACGTTTTGGGTCCCGAAATAAATTGAATCCATATTCGCGCTGAACAAAGACCACGCCAAATACAATGTCTCGGTGTAATATAAAGAGTCATTTGAATTTAAATGGACACTTTTTAAAGCCATAAGATTGCGTTTTTATACGTGTCGAAATCTGTCGAAACATGCTCTATACTAAATTTTTTATCGCGTCAGAGAGTTCTAATAATCATCATTATGCTTTCTACTCCCATCGACAAGTTTTAGTCAAAAAACATTCGCGTTTTGAAACACTTTCAATTCTTCCGAAAAATTGCCAAAAACGATCGATTTTGAAGGTTATTATCCACATTTTTTCGACGTTTTGGGCCCCGAAATAAAACGAATTCATATTCGCGTTGAACAAAGACCACGCCAAATACAATATCCCAGTGTAATATAGAGGGTTATTTTGATTTAAATGGACATTTTTTAAAGTCACAAGATTGCGTTTTTATACGTATCGAAATCTGTCGAAACATGCTCTATACTACATTTTTTTATCGCGTCAGAGAGTTCTAATAATCATCATTAAGCTTTTTATTCCTATCGATAAGTTTTAGTGAAAAAACATTCGCATTTTGATACACTTTCAATTCTTCCGAAAAATTGGCAAAAACGATCGATTTTGAAGGTTATTATCCACGTTTTCTCGACGTTTTGGGTCCCGAAATAAAACGAAATCATATTCGCGTTGAACAAAGACCACGCCAAGTACAATGTTCTGGTGTAATATAAAGAGTCATTTGGATTTAAATGAACACTTTTTAAAGCCATAAGATTGCGTTTTTATACGTGTCGAAATCTGTCTAAACATGCTCTATCCTACATTTTTTTATCGCGTCAGAGAGTTCCAATAATCTTCATTAAGCTTTTTATTCCTATCGACAAGTTTACGTCTAAACACATTCGTGTTTTGAAACATTTTCAATTCTTCCGAAAAACCTATTGGTGTTCCAAAAGTTCCCTTTCGAAGTCCTGGAGAGGAAGAAACCTCGAAATGAGTGATACCTCGGCTGAACAGCCTGCAAGTTCTTCTTGATGTGGTGTTAATCTCTGCCCGCCAAAAATGATCGATTTTAAAGGTTATTATCCACGTTTTTTCGACGTTTTGGGTCCCGAAATAAAACAAAACCATATTCGTGCTGAACAAAGACCACGCCAAGTACAATGTCCCGATGTAATATAAAGAGTCATTTGGATTTAAATGGACACTTTTTAAAGCCATAAGATTGCGTTTTTATACGTGTCGAAATCTGTCAAAACATGTTCTATAGGAGTACATTTTTTTATCGCGTCAGAGAATTCTAATAATCATTTTTATGCTTTTTATTTCTATCAACAAGTTTTCGTCAAAAAATATTCGCGTTTTGAAACATTTTCAATTCTTCCGAAAAATTGTCAAAAACGATCGATTTTGAAGGTTATTATCCACGTTTTTTCGACGTTTTGGGTCCCGAAATAAAACAAATCCATATTCGCGCTGAACAAAGTCCACGCCAAGTACAATGTCCCGGTATAATATAAAGGGTCGTTTGGATTTAAATGGACACTTTTCAGAGCCATTAGATTGCGTTTTTATACGTGTCGAAATCTATCGAAACATGTTCTATAGGAGTACATTTTTTATCGCGTCAGAGAGTTCTAATAATCATCTTTAAGTTTTTTATTCCTATCAACAAGTTTTCGTCAAAAAACATTCGCGTTTTGAAACATTTTCAATTCTATCGAAAAATTGCCAAAAATGATTGATTTTGAAGGTTATTATCCACGTTTTTTTTGACGTTTTGGGTTCCGAAATAAAATGAAATCATATTCGCGCTGAACAAAGACCACGCCAAGCACAATATCCCGGTGGAATATAAAGGGACATTTGGATTTAAATGGACACTTTTTAAAGCCATTACATTGCGTTTTTATACGTGTCGAAATCTGTCAAAACATGCTTTATAATACATTTTTTTATCGCGTCAGAGAGTTCTAATAATCATCATTAAGCTTTTTATTCCTATCGATAAGTTTTAGTCAAAAAACATTCCCGTTTTGAAACATTTTCAATTCTTCCGAAAAATTGCCAAAAACGATCGATTTTGAAGGTTATTATCCACGTTTTTTCGACGTTTTGGGTCCCGAAATAAAACGAAACCATATTCACGCTGAAAAAAGTCCACGCCAAGTACAATGTCCCGGTGTTATATAAAGGGTCATTTGGATTTAAGTGAACACTTTTCAGAGCCATTAGATTGCGTTTTTATACGTGTCGAAATCTATCAAAACATGTTCTATAGTACTACATTTTTTATCGCGTCAGAGAGTTCTAATAATTATCATTAAGCTTTTTATTCCTATCAACAAGTTTTCGTCAAAAAAACATTCGCGTTTTGAAACATTTTCAATTCTTCCGAAAAATTGTCAAAAACGATCGATTTTGAAGGTTATTATCCACGTTTTTTCGACGTTTTGGGTCCCGAAATAAAACGAATCCATATTCGCCCTGAACAAAGTCCACGCCAAGTACAATCTCCCGGTGTAACATAAAAGATCATTTGGATTTAAATGGACACTTTTTCAGAGCCATAAGTTTGCGTTTTTATACGTGTCGAAATCTATCGAAACATGTTCTATACTACATTTTTTATCGCGTCAGAGAGTTCTAATAATCATCATTAAGCTTTTTATTCCTATCAACAAGTTTTCGTCAAAAAATATTCGCATTTTGAAACATTTTCAATTCTTCCGAAAAATTGTCAAAACGATCGATTTTGAAAACATGCACAAAACAATCAAATGTTTTCGGATTATCAAGTGTGATAACATCAAACAAGCATCATGTGATCCAAAATTGATAAACAATTTGCAAGACATTATTCGTGATATATCGACATTATTCGTGATACATCGACGACTTAGAGAGATTAACATCAAACAAAACCATACAAAATCAACCCATTTTGTCCGATCTAAAATAACCCGACTTCAAACCAACCTACCCATTTTGTCGGATAAAAAAATAACCCGACTTCAAACCGACCTAATTGACCCATTTAGCCATGACCCATGAGGTCCATAGTTGGGATAGAGAGATGAGTTTGTGTTAGGAACCATACAATTATACATACAAACACCCCAACTTCCCTTATCTCCTTCCTTCCTTCTTCTTCTTCTTCTTCAACCTCTCCCCTGCTTTCTCCTCTTCTTCATACATGATTTCATCACTGAATTCAGCTGTGGAATGTTGTTGACTAACATCACATCTCTTGGTGTGTTGTTGTTGTTTTGGGATTTCATTGGAATTTTTGATTGAATGACCTCCTCCTCATGCCTTTACTAGGTTTGCTTATCTTATACTACTCACCTCCCTTTTTGTTTTTTTTTGTGCTAAAGATTTAATCTTTAATGTCAAATATTGTTACCCAATTGATTTTGCCATTTGGGTATTTGAGGAATTGAGGTGGGGAATTGAGGTTTTTTCTGGAGACGAATTGACGATTTCAGATAACGATTCATGTTAGTCGACCTCAAATTCTTTTGGACTATAAGCTCTCTGATGTTCTCTGATGGTGTTGTTGTATGGTGGAATTGTTTTGCATTGCTTGAAGCTAAGTGTAGTTAAGTTAAGCTTGGCAGTATAAACATTGGATTCCAGAGCTTGAATTATTGATTTTTGTGATTGTTTTTCTGGAGACGAATTCGCGATTTTGGATAATGATTCATGTTAGCCAACCCCCGGGAGGCCGGGATTGAGACTAAGGCTTTGATGTTGTTGTTGTTGTATGGCGAAATTGTTCAATTTGCATTCCTTGAAGCAAAGTGTAGTTAAGTTGAGCATGACAGTAGAAACATTGGATTGCAGAGTTTGAATTATTGATTTTTATGATTGTTTTTTTGGAGACGAATTCACGATTTTGGATAGTGATTCATGTTAGCCGACCCCAAATCGTTTTGGGACAGACTGTCATGTTGTAGTTGTATGGCAGAATTGTTCGTTGAAGCAAAGTGTAGTTAAGATAAGCATGCCAGTATAAACATTGGGTTGCATAATTTCGACGATTTTGGATAATGATTCATGTTAGTCGACACCAAATCCTTTCGGGACTATAAGACTTGATTGCGATTGTACTTCTGTTTCAAATAGCGTACTAATTTAGTCCGTAAATCTAATAATTCTCGCAGATATTGCTATTGCACATTCTTCCATCCTGAATCATTTAGGCTACACAAGGGTGCAATTGTTTATTAATGGTAATATACACGAAGAAAAATGTGGATCGTCTCGTAAATACTTACAAAATGCTGGAAACTTGAACTTTGGGTTGACTCATTTTAAGAAATTGTGTCCCGGGTTCCTGGTTAGTGCCGTGGCTACTCTTGAACCGAAGTTTTTAGTCCAGAATAAAGACAGGGAGAACGATAACGATAGTGATAACAATGCCTTGTCGTCCACTGCCGAATTAGAAGAATCTAGTACGTTTCAAAACGAGTCTTCTTCGTCTTCTAGTGAAGGCTCGGAGGAAGTTGATGAGCGAGAGAAGTTGAGACGGTTGAGGATTTCCAAAGCGAATAAAGGAAATACACCTTGGAATAAAGGCAGGAAACACAGTCCTGGTAAATCATTCGCACTCACTACATTATTTAGCCTGCGTGTAGTCGTGTGTGTACTAATCGAGTATGTTGGTGATACGGTATTTTGAAAATGTGCAGAAACTCTTCGACGTATCAAGGAGAAGACCAAACTTGCCATGCAAAGCCCTAAGGTGAAGTTCATGTAAGAGTAGTTTTGCAAGCTATGTTACTCCGACTCTTCATTTTAAACCAAAATATGCCGAATTTTGATAAAAATAACCGAGTTTGACACTTGGATACGAATTACAAACCCATGTCAGATACTTCTAAACGAGTCCGGGCAACATAGGACTTGCAAGTTTGCTATAGGTTAGTTGTTTTTAAGGGCAGCAGTAATTTTAGGGGTACCCCTCAAAATATAAGACTCTTTTTACATCGGAGCCTTAGTCCCGTATAGATTTAGGGTCGGCTAACCTAACTGTCCTCCGAAATCTTAAATTGGGAAATCGGCCAAGAGCCATAGTGGGTGAAGTTATGTAAGTGATGATTTATTTGACTTTTGGTCTGTCTAACGACCCTTTCCGATTCAGGTGAAGATGAAGTTAGCGAGTATGGGCCACACACAAAGGTAGGTCATGCATAAATCCTCGCTTTGCTGTCGTTGTGTTGAAGTACGACGCAAGTATGAGTTAGCTTTCGCTGGTTAAAATTGCAGTTCAGAAACCAGGGTGAAAATTGCAGTCGGAGTGAGAATGGGGTGGCAAAGACGTCGTGAAAAGCTGCAGCTTCAGGAAACCTGCGTCTTTGATTGGCGAAATCTAATCGCTGAAGCTGCTCGAGGAGGCTACAAGGACGAAGAAGAGTTGCAGTGGGATTCTTACGATATCTTGAGCACACAGTTGCAACAGGAATGGTTGGAAAGTATCGAGTATAGGAAATCCTTACCGCGACTTAAAGGTAGCAAACGAGCACCCAAATCTCTTGAACAAAGACGAAAGATCGCAGAAGCCATCGCTGCAAAATGGGCCGATCCAGTAAGTTTTTTTTTATTACGTGTGTTACGCAGAGTCGCAGGCTCTTCTACGAGGTCTCTGATTCTCTGATGTTGTCGTTGTTGTTACCCTAGGAATACCGTTCAAGGGTCTGCACAGGCTTGGCGAAATATCACGGAATACCCGAGTGTGGTGAAAGAAGGTCGAGAAAGAAGGCGAATGGTGAGGACTCGACGACTACTTCTCGAAAGAAAAGCGAGAAAGAAAAATTTGCGAAGAATGTAAACGGAAGTATACCTCTCCCAAAACTAAAGAATCGGACCGCCCCAAAATATAAAGATCCTTTGTCCGATTCCAAACTCGAAATGCTGAAGAGTATTAGGGCTCAAAGAGGGACGTCAGATACGATGAAGATGGAAGCCTTGGATCGAGCCAAGTAAGAAGCGTGTAAATCGTGTTTTTGCCTTCCTATATGGACTCATGTTATCCGACCCAAAATTATTTATTTGCTTCGGATTTGTGTGCAGGTTGCTTATAGCCGAAGCTGAAAAGGCGGCAAAAGCTCTTGAGGTTGCTGCTACAAAAAGCCCTATTGCCCGAGCCTCTCTCATCGAGGCACACAAGCTCATTGCCGAAGCAACTCAGTCTATCAAGTCGATTGAAAACGGGTACGTGGAAAAACTTGACGAAACCCTGACTGAAGACGATGATCAGAGATTCCGTATAGAGGTGAACGGCATCAAAGAAAGCATAAGTCGAGATTTCCATAAAATGACGAATGGTGTCCGTAATCTCGATGAAATGGATAAGAAGCAGTATCCGTTTATTAATGGATCTTTCGGGATGAACGGAGTGTCATCGACAGTCAACGGAGTCAAGTCAGGAAGAATTCACGAAGACCCGACTGAGAAATTAGCGACCAAGAAATGGGTTCGTGGGAGGCTTGTTGAAGTCGATGAAGGTGTCACAAACAACTGAACGAGAGGATCGTCAAGCTTCAAATGATCCAAAATTTTGATTAAAACGAGTCAAATAGCACCCAAATGAACATATATGACGAACGTTGTTTTGCTAGTCGTAGGCATTCTAGTTTTGTCTCGTCTGTAGTATTTGAATCGTTGTTTCGAACGTTTTGCAGGATTATGATTATATATATGTAATATGTTCATTTGGGTAATTTTCTATGTAATTAACTGTGTTAAAAAAAATTACTAATTCCCTAGTTAAATGTAAATTTCTTCCATTCAACGAATCTCTAATCTGACGAGTATATCCATCACAAACGTGTAAACAAACTGTCTTTTTTTTTGTTGAAACGAGCTTATTCCTTATTATCTCACCCAATGACCGCACGACTCGACCCGACAAGAAAGGCGAGACGGCACAATCACGACACAACAAGCCCAAAGCCGGACCCGGACCACGAGTCACGACGTAGATTTTTGGAAGAAAAAAAATGTGGCTCGACACGATGAATCACACGGCAAAAATATGACGGCGACAATTTTTTTGTCATGAACCGACCCGACTTGACCCAGACGGAACGACACGTGGCTTGACACGACAATAATATGACGGGTGACGAAAAAATTGTCATGAACTGACATGACCCGACCCGACCCGACCCAGATGGAAGGACACGTGGCAAATTGTCATGAACCGAAATGACCCGACCCGACCCAGATGGAAGGACACGTGGCAAATTGTCATGAACCGACCCGACCCGACCCGACCCGGATGGAAGGACACGTGGCTCGACGTGGGGGAGTGAGAGTAACAGAACAAAATAGTTAGGGTTTATACTTAAAACACTCTAAAATCGCACCTAAAAGGCTAAAAGTCTAAAACCCCTCATTTCTCAAAATCCCCAAAATTAAAAAAAAAAAAAAAAAAAAAATTAGGGTTCTATCTCTCGATCACAATCGAAATCGAAATCGAAATCGAAATCGCGATTTGGTGGAGGAATCATGAGATCAAGATTAATCGCGTTTCCAGTGAAAGGAAGAACATGGTGTTTTAGCAGATGCATTGATCAATTCCCTCAATCGTCGTCTTCGTCTTCGTCATCTTCTTCATCTTCGACTACTCCGTCTACTTTGCGCGGCTTGTATAATTCTCTGTCTTCCAATTCTAATAAACCGATTTCCGCCAATGCTGAGCTTCTCGTTGATTTCATCTCATCTAAGGTCTGTTTCTCTCTTTCGTTATTGATTTGGTGATGGTGATCACTGATCAGTGATCAGTGATAGTTCAGTTGATTTGATGTCTGATTTTGTTGACGATACTCGATTCTTTGGAATTGCAACATTTCGTGAAAATGTTACTCGCGTATATTGAATCGTAAACTAGTTGCTGCTACCTCTCTTTTGATTGAACAATGCCGAATTACAGACGACCGGTACATGTAGAAATGTGTTCTAGGATTGGTTTCGTTGATGATACTTGCTGCGATTCTTCGGAATTGCAACATTTCATTGAAATGTTACTCGCGTATGTTGAATCGTAAACTAGTTGCTGCTACCTCTCTTTTGATTGAACAATGCCGAATTACAGACGACCGGTACATGTAGAAATGTGTTGTAGGATTGGTTTCGTTGATGATACTTGCTCCGATTCTTCAGAACTGCAATATTTCGTGAAAATGTAACTCGCGTATGTTGAATCGTAAACTAGTTGCTACTGCTACCTCTCTTTTGATTGTACAATGCCGAACTACAGACGATTTACATCATAGGATTGGTTGCCAGGAATTATGAGCTGTGTTCGATTTCATGCAGAATTTTTCGTTCGAATTGATAGATGAATAATGCTTGATATTACTTCCGATTGAATCGGAATTGCTACATTTTAATCAAATATAGCAATTCCAATGAATCTCGAGAGAGTATAGTTTTGCACTAGTAGAAATGTGAAATGTGTTGTAGGATTGGTTGCCAGATATCTGATTTCGTGCAGAACTCGTCTTTCTAATCGATAGATGAATAATGCCGAACTACAGACGAGTGTTACGTGTAAAAATGTGTTGTATGATTGGTTGCCAAGAGTTATGAGCTGCGTCCGATTTCATGCAGAATTTTTCGTTCTAATTGATAGTAGATGAATAATGCTTGATACTACTTCCGATTGAATCGGATTTGCTACAATTCTAAAGATTTTTGAAAAATATTTGAATCAAATGTAGCAATTCCAATGAATCCAAGGGATATAGTTTCTGCATTAGTAGAAATGTGTTGTAGGATTGATTGGTTGCGGGATATGAGTTGATTCTGATTTCATGCAGAATTCATCTTTCTAGTTGATAGATGAATTATGCATGTTGACGGGTTTTGCACCAGTAGAAATGTGTTGTAGAATTTGTCACCAGATATAAGCTGCCTCTGGTTTCATGCAGAATTTTGTCGATAGATGAATAATACATGGTCGAGTTTTGCATTCTAATTGATAGATGTATAATGCCATGGACGGGTTTTGCACAAGTAGAAATGTGTCATAGTATTGGTCGCCAGATATGAGCTGCGTCTGATTTCATGCAGAACTCGTCTTTCTAATCGATAGATGAATAACATGTGGTCTGGTTTTGCATTCTACTCCGTAATTGTTAGATGAATAATGCCATGGACGGGTTTTGCACAAGTAGAAACTTGTTGTAGGATTGATTGCGAGTTATATGAGCTGCGTCTGATTTCATGCAGAATTTTGTCTTTCTAATTGATAGATGAACAATGCATGGACGGGTCTCGAGAAAGCACCACAAGGATCCGTCAAAAACAAGATTCATGGGTACTTTACATGTAAATTTTTCTCTCGCTTTTTCCGATGTCTCAGACTAACTCAAAACACCTCTCTAATCTTAAGCATATTCTCCGTATGTTTTCGTTTTTTTTTTGTAGCGTGGGTTTGTGGTTGCTTGCTCGTGTCAAGCCATCTGAAATCTTCTTGAAGTCTATATCCAAGGAAGTTACCAAAGTCGAAATCACTTATCCAACAAGGTCTCCCGCTTTCTCTAACAATTTTCTCGTTACAAATCTTAAAAAACGGGAAGAAACATAAAAAACGGAAATATATTGATTACTCTATTTCGAAATATATTGGTTTTCCAACCTGTGCGTATTTTTTTAACACTGCAGTTTGAATCCGAGACTTGTACGCCGTAGATTGAGGCACATTGCTATGAGGTAAATAGCGAGTAATTTTTTTCGTTCTTTTACTTTTACTGTCGTGTCCGTGATTTCCGTACAATTATTATCTTCTCTATTAAAAGACGTTGCTATATTCGTTTCACAGCGGCACAATTATTCACAAGAAGTATTTGTACGGATCTGCAGCATTACTTCCTGTATCAACCGTCTTCATGGTATATCTCTACACCTACGACGTTACTTCCTGTATCAACCGTCTTCATTGTCACGAAATCTTGGACCGTTTCGTGATGTTTGTCTGACTTGTTCGATTTTTAGGTTCTACCTCTGCCTAATATCCCCTTCTTCTGGCTGCTTTACCGTACATATTCCCATTGGCGCGCATTGCAGGTGCGGATATAATCATTTTCTGCATTAATATTTCTTTTCAGGCCATCAAATTTACTGTTTTTCCCGTGTTTTTTACGCTTTTGCATAATTTGTATTCTTCCGGCTATCAAATTTACTTTTTTTCCTGTGTTTTTTACGCTTTTGCATAATTCGTAAATTTACTGTTTTTCCCGTGTTTTTTACGCTTTTGCATAATTCGTAAATTTACTGTTTTTCCCGTGTTTTTTTTACGCTTTTGCATAATTCGCATTCTTCCAGCTATCAAATTTACTGTTTTTCCCGTGTTTTTTACGCATTTGCATAATTCGTATACTTCCAGGGCAGCGAAAAACTTCTTCACCTCGTCTCAGATGGGTCAGATAGAGGAGATGATTCTGATTCCGACAAGGATGTCTCCCAGCATAAATATCAGGAATCGACAGAACGACCATGGGTGAGCAACAACTTAAAAGCCTTAAATTTTTTCTACTGTTTAAACTTTATATTTTTACGAGTTTGAAAATATTTTACGAGTTTTGAGGACTATCTTTTTGCTCTTTTATTTATTCTTAATTCTTTGTTTTGTTTCAAAAATATTCCAATACTTAACTTGAGTTTTCCAAAATTATTATTATTATTATTATTATTATTAGTGCTTTCAAATTGATTTTGAAACGGTATTTTATTATTATTCATTTTCTTTGTTCGCTTTTATTTTATTTTATTTGTTCAGAAAACTTTTAATTTTTTTTATTATTATTTGTGCTTTCAAATTGATTTTGAAACGGTGTTTTATTATTATTCATTTTCTTTGTTCGCTTTTATTTTATTTTATTTGTTCAGAAAACTTTTAATTTTTTTTATTATTATTAGTGCTTTCAAATTGATTTTGAAACGGTATTTTATTATTATTCATTTTCTTTGTTCGCTTATATTATATATTATTTGTTTAGAAAACTTCTAAATTTTTTATTAGTGCTTTCAAACTGATTTTGAAACGGTATTTTGTTATTATTATTATTATTCATTTTCTTTGTTTGCTTTTATTTTATTTTATTTCATTTGTTTAGAAAGCTTTTAAATTTATTATTAGTGCTTTCAAATTGATTTTGAAACGATATTTTATTATTATTATTATTATTCATTTTCTTTGTTCGCTTTTATTTTATTTTATTTGTTTAGAAAACTTTTAATTTTTTTTTATTATTATTAGTGCTTTCAAATTGATTTTGAAACAATATTTCATTACTATTCATTTTTTGTGTTCGCTTTTATTTTATTTTATTTGTTTAAAAAACTTTTAAATTTTTTATTATTATTATTATTAGTGCTTTCAAATTGATTTTGAAACAGTATTTCATTATTATTATTATTATTATTATTATTATTATTCATTTTCTTCGTTCGCTTTTATTTTATTTTATTTCATTGTCGTCGTTGTTCTTGTATACGTTTGCTGGGACTTTGAACAGGTGTTACGGCCATCAAAGGAGCTCGAAGAACTCATACGTCGTGGAAACACAGATACCGGTCTATCCAAAGACGTCTTACTCGATATATGCAAGACGTTTAAACTGATGAACCCGCAGGAAATTCTCAAGTACGAGAAGCTATAGCAGCAGCGTGAAAGTTGGAAGTCGGTTGAATTAACAGCGGGCCCACACAGATCGCAATTTTGTCGATGAAGAATTCTATTCATTTGCAATCGGAATTTGGACTTAATAAAGGCCTTTGTCGATCTTTCTTCCATCTTTTTTCATCAAATGATCCACGGCCGACTGTTGAACGAACAATTATGTCTTCTCGTTACGATTTCTTGCCCTTTTTTTCGTTTTCCATGTATTTTTCTGTACTCGGCAATATATGAAATAAAGGGTATTTTAACTAGGGCTGAGCAACTTTAGGTCCAGACCGGAAAAATAAACAAACCGGACAAATTCTTTTAGGTCCGGTCCGGTCCTTGGTCCACATTTTTTTAGGTTTTGGTCTTTGGTCCGGTTAATTTAGATCTGGATCAAATGAACCGAATTTTATGTTTTTTAAAGAGTAATCATTAAAATAATCTAAAACAAATGATCATTTTATCATCAAAAGACATTATAAATTACTAACATTAACAATTATTTTTCATAAAACAATAATCATATTATTATTCAATGATATTGATTTAACGGAATTATATGTATTTATCGTAGGAGTATGAAATAGTAAAAAAAAAAATTAGTTTTAGACCCATTCTAGTCTAAGACTGGACCGGACCGAATATTTCGGGTTTGGTCTTGGGTCCATAAAAAAATTATTTTCAATCCGGTTTGGTCCGGTCTTGGACCGCTGCTCGCCCCTAATTTTAACCCTTTTTGGGCGAACCCAACGACAAAAGAAAAAAGAAAAAAAAAACGAAAAAAACGAAATTTTGTTACGTGACCTTTAAGTTCATTTCGTGGCCAACGTGTTACCGGTTGATATATCCGAGTACGTATAGACAAGTAAGTAAGTATCTTTATTCCGTGTAATATCGAGTATATACACAATAGCGGTAAAGCTTACCTGACTCTTTCTTTTCGGGCTGAGAATGGATGGAAGAAACGATGTGAATAACATCGGTTGCTCAACCATTTGATCGATGTATATAACCAAAATTTGATAGACATTTTTTTTAATTGACGCTGTCGGTAGGATCGGAATTGTCTCGAGCAGTATTTCCGACAGTTCTCTTGCTCATGTTTGCTCGTTGAACCAAACGAACCAGGGCTTGTACCACCTCTGACATTGGTGGTCGGAATTCCGGTTCCGCCTGTTCCATACAAAAACAATAAAAAAAAATTGAGAAATTGAGGTACGAATACATCCATCGAGACTGGATTTGTGAGAAAAATTTTGTCGAAGTTGTGTGGTTCGTCAATCGTCGACGATGAAGACGATGAAATTTCGGCGACGACGACAACATCATAGTCCTAGTCTCAAAAAGATTTGGGATCGGTTAACATGAATCAATATCTTAAGTCGTCATCCAAATAAAAATAACAAATAACAAATAGAATAAAATAAAATAAAAATAAAGGCAGACAACAATATAAGAATAATAATAAAAATAAAAATAATGATAATAAAATTCTCATATTTATTGTATTTCGACTGCCCACCAATTTTTTGTAAACTGCGTTTTAATTCTTCAATAAAATTCTCCTATTTATAATAATAATAATAAATTAATAATATAAATAAAAATATACTTTCAAATGTAAAATTAAGTAGTTAATAATAAGTTTTAAAGAAATACAAACTCAAAGTTCGAAAAAAAAAGGTATGAAAATACTTTTTTGAAAAATAAAATAAAAGAATTACGAATAAATTTCAACGATAAGCCAAAAAAATACTACTGTATTAAGCAAATAGACCGACCTGGATGCAGAGTGCGATGACATCGGCAAAGCGAGACAAAGACTTGACAGGATAGAGGCCTTCCAATTCGGGATCTACCATCTTCGTCAAGGTGTCGATGTCGTGAAGCTGTGGTGTTGCCCAACGGACTAAAGATTGTTCCTCCCTCGTCCTCGAGCTACATACATTTCGACAGTCTCTCAGGACAACGATTATTCATTTACTAGGGCTTTCGGAGAGCTCGAGGTTTTATGCTAAGACCGTGAAAACTGAAAACTGAAAAGTTACCTGTCGAAAGGTTTTCGTCCTGTGAGAAGTTCCAGCATGACTACTCCGAAACTGTAGACATCGCTTTTTAGAGTGTATTGACCGGAATCAGAAACTTCGGGTGCACTCGTGTTGTGGTTCATTGCCTTCATGTAAACGGAAGCAAATATGATACGAAACGTTTATACTTGGAATTAGACCCGGCACAACTGACCCGACCCAACCCGAAACCCGAACTGAAAACCCGAGTTTGACCCATAAACCGAACTGACCCGGCTTAACTCGAAACTGACCCAAATGTGCTTTTATAGAAAACGAAACGATATCCCTAAAAAGTTGAAAATAACAAACCGGAAATGACCCGAACCCAGCCCGAAACCGAACTGAAAACCCGAGTTTGACCCATAAACCGAACTGACCAGGCTTAACTCGAAACTGACGCAAATGTTTTTATAGAAAACGAAGCGATATCCCTAAAAAGTTGAAAATAACAAACCGGAAATGACCCGAACCCGAAATGACACTTGACCGACTCCGACTCGATTGACCCATTTGCCAGATCAGGCTTGAGAAGTAGGAGTAGTACATTATTTACGTCTGGTAAGATGGCGGCTAGCCCACAATCGGAAAGATGAGGATTCAGCTCTCCGTCAAGTAATATATTCTCCGACTTGAAATTTTGATGAACTACCGAGGGAGAGCAAACTTCGTGCAGATACCTGTAATTAAGGATATGCAGAGTTAAGATCATACCAAGTACTTCAAACCCGAGTGTCGGTTTTGAAGATTTATCAAAATCTAATGTTATGTGTTTCGGAAGTCAAGGATTTAGAGCATTCTTGAGATGTTTGACTTACTCGAGAGCACGTGCACTTCCCAAAGCGATCTTGACACGGTTATTCCAGGTCAGTGGTTTACTGTATTCATCTACGATATATAAGAAGTCATACAACGAGCCATTCTTGTGGAACTCGTAGATTAGCAAGTGCTGTCCGTGTTCAGAGCAGTAACCAATGAGCTCGGTCACATTCGGATGATGTAACTGGGAGATACTGGTGACTACATCTGTGAAATCTTCACTGTGGTTTGCGATGACCGAAGAGTTGATCTTTTTTACAGCTAGTACCTGCCAATATGACGGTAATTTTCAGAGTACGATAATGTTGAAAGATTAATCAAGAAAATTACATTTGATTTTTCGACAAATAATTCTTTCAAAGTGACTGTGTACAGCATTGTAAAAGAAGCAGATAAAAAAACTCGGTGTTTTTTTTTTACTGTTCACGGGTTTCAGGGTGCATTACATTACAGGACATGTCAGAAATCAGAAAAACACGGTAATATGGAACTTGACGAATGACACGGTAAAAAGAAAATAGAGTAGTGTCGGGTATAGGGGTAATTACCTTCCCGTCGTCAAAAACAGCACGGTAAACACGTCCAATAGACCCTTCTCCAATAAGGTTCTCGACACTGAAACTGTCGGTAGCCATCTGCAAATCCGCTATGGAATACGATTTGATATTATCTGGCACTGGTTTGGCCACTTTGGTCACAACCGGCCTATTATTTGAGGTGTCCTCATCGTCAAATGATCTGTGTCGATCTAGTGGGGGTGGTTTAAGATTTACTGTGGCAACCGGATCTGGATCGAGTGTCGTTGTGTTGATTGAGGATGACGAATGCACAGACTTCAGTTCTGCAAAGCCGGATTTTAATTATCAGATTATCCTCAGTATAATCGTACTAGACGGGCCTCATAATCAGATTATCCCGAGTGAGTGACCCGTTTTTTTTAGAAAATGTCGATAGACAGCAACAACAAAAGAAGCACAAGAAGACGGAATTACCGTGCACATCATTTGAAGCAACAGGAACAAACGCCTTGTTTATATCAGTCCTCTCTACATCACGGATTGGCTTCCGCGATCTTCTCTTAAACACGACGAAACACACAATAGCTACAACGGCAATAATACCCAAAATGATTCCGACAATGGCACCGGCACCAATTCCCGATTTACCAGAGTCCGGCTTGGGTGGTGACTTTTGGTGTGACCCGGATTTTTTATGACTCGGTGCACCAGGTGGGGCTGGCGGAGCTGGAGGCGCAGGACCAGAATTCCACGAGTTACCACCCTTCCTGTGAAGAATTTCATGATCAGAATGGGTTTGAAAGGAAAAAAAATCCACATTTCATCAAAAGAGTACTAGCAATGCATACTGTAGATTTATGTTTTGTAATTGACGCGGAATCCACCCGGTGAACTGGTTATTAGCAACATTCCTACCAGAGAGACATAAGACCAAAACGGTTACGGAAGAAATACGAAGTTATGCTTATTCATCGTAGAGAAAAAGAATGCTAACAAAGTCTGAAGAGGTAGGTTGGCGAGGACGTCAATTGTGCCAGTAAACTGGTTATTTTCCAAATTTCTGCGCAGTAGCAATTAAACCGTAAAAAGAATACATTATTACGATACTTTAAGGAAAACAAGATGGAGGATATTTATGGAGAGAGTACTGACAAAGAGGTCAAGCTGGTCAATGAACTCATTGTTGTCGAGAGATTTCCCGAGAGAGAATTGGCAGAAACATCCCTGAAAAGCCAATATCCGTTACGTACTTATCATCAAACCTTCAAATGCAGCTTTCGGGAAAATAATATTAATTTTTTCAATATTTACATGCATAGGAAATGCTCACATTGTCGATAGTGAAGAGAGCTGTGAAAAATCGACATTCAGTTGTCCGCTGAATTGATTGTGGCTGAGATCTCTATTATTCTCGAACAGGCAAAAAAACGCTTTAGTCACATGACTTGTAGATTATTCTAAAGACAATTGAAAATTCGAAAGTAAATCTTACAGCTGTTCTAGCGATTTCATCGTAGAAATCGAGTAGGGTACGCCTCCGTTGAAGTTACAACTCGCAAGGTTTCTGCCCAAGATATAATAAGCCTATGAAAATTAAATCAGGAACAACAAATCGACAGGAACGATATAAAAAAAACTGTAGTTCCTGTCGAAGGATTCCCATTTTCTCATACGGTTTAAACAAATGAAGGCGAGAAGTCGAGAACACATACAGCCGTTGCACATTTTGAGGAAGATTATAAGGTACTGAGCCCCCGAAATTGTTGTGGCTTACGTCACTGCAAACATTCCCACAAAGTTACGGGGGAAAATCCACGAAAATTGCGAAAAAAATAAAATGAAGCATGAACTGAACAACTCGAGAGAATTACAAGTCGGTCAGCGACTGTAAATTTTGAAGTGTATATCCAATTGACCCGGTAAGTCCAATGTTTGATATTTTTCTGTCACGAGATTACGAAAGAACAAGATTAGACTAAAATACAAATATACAACCTTCGGCCATGACTGACAGAAAAATGAATGTAGGCTTACATTTGTGTTACTTTTGATCCGGAACAAGTGACGCCTTTCCATGACTGACTACACGGATCGCCTCCAGATGCAGTCCATCCGGTTAGCTGCGAAGGCGAGTTCATGCTACTGTACATGGTGTTGAGAGCAGACGCTGCAGAATGAAGCAAGGGTATAACCTATGTTACTCCGACTCTTCTAATTACCTTCAGTACCCGTGTCCGACACGTGATACTCGAACATGGGAATGACACTTAGACTCTTTCAGTTTGAGCCAAAATGTGTAAATTTTTCATAAAAATAGTCGAGTGTGACAGTTGGACACACGTACCCATGTAGATACTTCTAAGCGAGTCCGAGCAACATAGGACTACAGACAGACAGTCTACAATGGGATAACTTTCAGAGCTATTCTTTCGGACAACCCATTGAAGACAAACAAGATTGCGATCATAAGAATACGAGGCCCTCGTGACGGACACTGACACCACTCAGAGCATTCGGCAGCACCACACAAACAAAATAACAGATGCCAACTAGTTTAAGCGGTAAGGTCATAAGAAATGATACTCATGGTCAGGGGTTTGAACACGAGCATCATGATCGCCCTCAGCCCTCGTGGCTCCTCTTAAACCAAAAAAAGGAAGCATGCAACACCAAGATCAGCAGAACAGGAACCCACAAAAGTCCTAAGCTATAAACAGATTCACTTGGATGCACCCAATGTTAGGCTGTTAACTATCATTAATGATTAATCCACACAAATTATACAGTAATGGACAATAACTACTGTACTAATTAGTCCAATTATGTAAAAAAAACAACTCAAATGTTATCGATAAATGTGTAATCTTTCCAAAACCATCTCACATGATAACCACTGATAGTCCAATCATGTAAGAACACAATTCATTTGTTATCGATAAATGAGTATTCTTTCCAAAACAGTCTCACACAGTTACTACTGATTAGTCCAATTTTGTTAAAAAAAGACAACTCATTAGTTATCGATAAATGAGTAACCCTTGTGAAACCGTCTCATAGAATAACTAATAATTTATCAAAAAACAATCTTTTAATCTTTACCAGAAACCATATAAACAGTACTGTAGTACTGTAATTACTAGCTCAAAAACAACCCCAGAAAAAAAAAATTAAAGCACAAAAACAACAACTACCCAGATGCTAGAAATCAACTATAATTGCATCAAAATTAAATTATTAAAAAAAAAAAGTGACTGACCATCATTTGGATCTGTTTCACCATTGATGGAGCATCCACCAAACATAAAGATGATGATGATGAAGAGGAGCCTCCATAGCTCCATCATCTCTCTACAATTTTTCTTTTCAATTTCTTATTTAATTTATTTATTTCACTGTATATATGTAATAATGGGACTAGTACTCCTTTTACACACTTAAAACAGACAGTGATGGAGTGATTTGGCCTTAATCTCTTCTGTACCCCCACCAATATAAGTTTTTTATGTGACAGGTATATATTTATTCCGTCATAAACGAGTTAAATAGCTATGGTGTAGTAAATGATTTTTTTTTATTTGACTTGTTACAAATTTATGACGGAAATATTCGTCATTAAGACGGGAATCTATGGTTTTAATTAGGTGCAGTAGTTGTCTTGTGTTTGGTTTATAGAATTAATTAACAGAGTGGTAATATAATCAAACTTTTAGGTTTCCAAGAATTTTCTGACCAAATGAAAGGGATGGTACAGGATTACAGATACAGTACACAGTGAGTGAAGTATGACAACAGTAGAGCAGTAATTAAAAAAGTAGTGAAAAGAAATGCTAGTTATGTTTGTAAAGTGTGTGGCAGGTTCCACTGTATCTGAGTCCACAGATGATTAATTACACTAATCAAAAAGAATTCCACTTTCTAATTAGGCATGTTGTAATTAGGCATGTTGTTATTACGAACATGTTTATCACAAATTTGTGACAGATCAAATACATGAATTTATTTTTTTTTACTATTTTTGAGGGTTTTTTTTTTTTTTTTTCCTCATATGGTCATGTGAGTGATATTTGACCCATTATAATTTTGTGACGGATATACTCCTCATTCTTTTTCTTTTTTTCTATTGTTTTTTTTATTAGTATGAATGATACCCCTCCCGACCTCCCCTTCTCTATAATCTTCCACATTTTCATTCTGGAACATTCACTAAAATCTTCCACACGGAGTATTTCTTTCTTGAGTAGGTCTCCTGAGAGATGGTCTCTCATTAACTTTACTGAGAGACTAAGTACAAATGAAAGTAACAGTGGTACCAAACCTAGGTACAATTAACATAAAAGAGCATACAAATATAAAGAGGGTACGCTTGTTATAAAAACAGGTACAAAACAAAGCTATCATTTAAGGGTACGAATAAGACATAGAGTGATACTGAAGAGTCGTCCCTCCCAAGATTTTGTGTTTTTTTAATACGGGGTATATGATTTGTGGTTCATATATTTTTGTGACCCCACCTTTTCCAGGACTTTCATTTTCCTTCCCATATCTCTACTTTCTTATTTTCTCCCCGAAAAGTAAAGTTGGAGATTATAAAGAAGGGAATGGATTTGTGTTCTGGAGTACCAATAACTCAATAGTATTAGTATTACCCTTAATGTTTTTATTAGAGTAGCTAATACAATCACAACCTCTATCGATCTATAATGAAAATTACACGGAAAAATAATCAAACTCTAAGTATTTATATTACTACGCACAAATTCTTTTATTAGACGATCTCGGATGATTCCTAACCCTTTCTCCGATTGAGAACCTTTCTAATGAGATTCTCTCTTCCCGGAAACGGATTGTAAACAACGTTCTTCTCCCCATTATCACTTCTCCTCACTTCATCTTCGTCCACAGTTCTCGCAATTCTCCTCATTCTCAATCTCTCTCGTCTCTCCATCCTCGGCTTCTCACCTTCTGAATCACTAACCGTACCCACAGGTCGACCACCACCTTCCTTAACCCTCGGAATTCTCCCACCTTTGGAAGTCCCGAGTAACTCAAAATTGACCCGACCCCACCCGACCTTATCCTCATTGTCCCATCCAAACCTACGACTTATCTCAACCAATTCCTCATCCACCGTGCCCATAGACGTGGACCTGGTGGATAAGGAATTGCCATTGAGGAGCCGATCCGCATGCTCCCATTCTACCCGGTCTTTGTAGACCGGGTCTTGGAGCACGTTGTCGGCCAGTTGGGCCCACTCCTCAAAGTCTCTGGCTCTAAGGTTGTGAGATACCCATTTGAGGTAGGTCGAGGGCAGGGTGCCCAGCATCCTACCCTTGTATTTACCGAAGTCTATCACCCGGTCTCTAGCAGGGACCGATGCACGAATGATTGCGCTCCGAAAACGGTTTGGGTTTGGGTTTAGGTTCAGTTTGGGAAAGTTTGGGAGGAATGAAGTCATGGTAGTGAAGAAAACAATAGGTGTGGCTGGCTGGATGATGCTTCAGCTAAGGCAGTATCAGTATCTTATCCTTGAGGGACCGTTATAAGAGTATAACAGTTACATTCTCAGTCTTGTCTTCGGTGAGATTGTTTTACGTTAACTTTGGATGTAAAATGAGTATAAAAAAAAACATACTCTTAAGGTGACGTGAATAATGATTTTATATTGTTATATTAGATGAAGTGAAAGGCAATGGAGAGGATCCAATCCCGATTTTGGAACATGTATGATCAAAATAATTAATTTTGGTCATATATGTATTTGATTTGGTTGTTCCTCAACCATCTAGCAATTAATATCCAAAATCAAACACCAAATCAAAACAACTTGTAAGTAGTTAAGTGATTATTTTGTGTACTAACCTTATGATTAGCAAATCAAACACCAAATCTATAGAGATTAGAGATTGTTCCATAATGACAGCCATTCTTTATAAAACTTCAATAATTAACCCTATAATTCATTGAACTCGTCTGGCCCGACCTGCAAAAGAAGCGAGTTTAGACACAGTCACACAGCATTTTCAAAAATATACAAAGGCATGGCCGAAAATCCGTCCCGAACCCACTTACCCAATAGGCCAAAATTTCACACTTAACCAACACATATCTGATCCAAACCCGTATATGATCACCTATAAGATTATATCCCAACCATTCTCTTGTTTTTAGGATCCTATACCTTTGCATACACTCTTCCTTCTCCCAAATACCCTACACACTCCCTTATAAAACTCCCCAACTTAGTTTTTTTTTTCAACTCATATTACTTTACAAATCCCTTTTTTCAAGATCCTATATACTCATCTTCCTCTATATATACTACATTCATCATCCTTCTAACACTACACACTTAGCTTGTAAAATCGGTTAGTAATGGCTCGATTCCAACAATACAAAAGCATTTCATACACCCCGTCGAAGAGAAAGGGTGTCGGGTTCACAAAAAAATGCGCTTCTTTAGTCAAGGAGCAACGTGCTCGGATTTATATCCTTCGACGTTGTGCCACAATGCTTCTTTGTTGGTATATTCAAGACGACGAATAAAAACACCCAAATCTATTTCAACCAACTATCATCATATCAATGAATATCGACTAACTACAATACACCTTAACACCTAGGGCTACCTTTTACTTGATTTACTCTTGCCAAGAGCCTTACCTTATGCTATCCCATTTTTTCCCCAATTGATGACAAAGTTGATGATCGGGTTTTAGAGGCGTAAGCAAAGATTTTTGCGGACTGGCACTTTGATGCTGACGGGTTTTTTTAGCACATTTTTTCCCAATTTGGTTGGATAAATGTATCATTTACAAATATATATACACACTTTCTACTGCTTATATCCTATACTCAAAAGAATACTGGTATATGAATATTTCATTTTCTTATGAATCTAATTCTCTGTTTATGTTACGTATTAATCCATATTTACTACCGAGTAGTTTCAAACAAGAAAATCGACACACACCCCAAAAAATAGTCGTTGCATGAGTAATTTATCTATCACAAGTCGAGAACTCGAGACACAAGCCACACAATAATAAGCTGAAATCGAAGGGAAATCGAACCTGGGATGCTCCAGGGTAGTTAGCCTTAACAGAGAGATCCTAGAAGCTCAGAACACGCTACATAGTTCAGGATTGCAGAATGCTTCTAACATCATCTTTAACAATCCACTTTGGCACTTTCCATATCAACGAAGTGAACAAACGGATACAGAATGTGTCTACCATCGCTATACATACTGCTATAGCATCTGTTCTTCTCACAATCCACTTTCCGTATAATCAAACTGACCAAATACGGAATGCTTCTACCATCAGTATACATACTGCTATAGCATAGCATCTGCTCTTCTCGCTACAGAAAAGCGAGCGAGTGAGCACATTGAACTTCCACAAAGTGAGCCAATACAGAATCACTGTATATACTGATATAGCATAGCATCTGCTCTTCTCGCTAAAAAAGAGACAATGAGCGAGCACACTGAACTTCGACAAATACAGACCATCGCTGTACATACTGCCATAGCATAGCATCTGCTCTTCTCGCTAAAGAAGAGACAACGGGCGAGCACACTGAACTTCCACAAAGTGAACTG
The DNA here is from genome assembly GCA_958450325.1 of Agrostemma githago. Taxonomy (NCBI): domain Eukaryota; kingdom Viridiplantae; phylum Streptophyta; class Magnoliopsida; order Caryophyllales; family Caryophyllaceae; genus Agrostemma; species Agrostemma githago. The sequence continues at coordinate 350,555 of OY288249.1, forward strand.
ATACAGAATGCATCTACCATCGCTGTGCATACTGCTATAGCATAGCATCTGCTCTTCTCGCTAAAGAAGAGACGGTGAGCGAACACACTGAATTTCCACAAAGTGAACCGATACAGGATGCTTCTACCATCGCTGTGCATACTGCTATAGCATAGCATCTGCTCTTCTCGCTAAAGAAGAGATAGCGAGCAGTCGAGCACACTGAACATCCACAAAGTGAACCAGTACAGAATGCTTCTACCATCATTGTACATACTGCAATAACATATCATCTGCTCTTCTCGCTACAGAATAGAGTGTGAGTAAGCGAGCACATTGAACTTCTGCAAAAATATTCAGTGTACAACACTTGACCAGGCACCTAGATCAAGTTGAAACAACATTCCGAGTGGCTTAGCCTCAACTTTTTCAAGCCACATCCTAACCAGCTGCCGCAGCCGGCCGTGACAGTGTAAGAAACTTGATAGAGGAGGATAGTATTTCAGACAAAACGAATCACCCTTTTAGTTCAGATTCGTGCTCATTTGGTTACCGCTTACACGAGAGGTACCAAATTCGGTGCACTTCTGATTCAAATCGGATGGGATGGGATATCGAAATTGGAACATGACGTTTCAATCTGTTTTAACAGCTGAAACCGTCTTACAACAAATAGATCATTAGATCCTAGAAGCTCGGAACACGCGAGATAGTTCAGCATTGCAGAATGCTTCTACCATCATCTTCATCAAAGTGAAACCACAGAATGCTTATATCATCGCTGTACATACTGCAATAACATAGCATCTGCTATTCTGCTCTTCTCGCTACAAAAGAGAGAGCAGCGAGTGAGCACATTGAACTTCCGCAAAAAATAGTCAGTGTCCAACGCTTGACTACGCAGCTGGACCAAGTCGAAATACACATTCCGAGAGGTTTCAATGATCTTACAGGATCTCCCTAATCCTTATCCTTGCAGGAAATTAGCTGAAATCAATACCGAGTATTGAAATCAGATAATTTCCTGCAACATAAACAAGTGATCGTCAAATTCAAGCACAAATTGTTGTTCAGTCGTATCTTGGAACCAGTTATTCCAGAGCAAAACAATCGATCAAATTCAATTCAACAATCATCATATACAACATTGGATCAAATTCAATTCAACAATCAACATATACGATTCAAATCCAACAATTTCCTAAAACATAAACAATTGATCGTCGAATTCAGGCACACATTATTCACAGTCGTATCTTGGTACCGCTTCTTCAGCGCAAAACAATCGATCAAATTCAATTCAACAATCAACATATACGACAATTTCCTAAAACACAAACAACTGATCGTCGAATTCAGGCACACATTGTTCATAGTCGTAACTCAGAACCGATAATTCCAGCGCAAAACAATCGATCAAATTCAATTCAACAATCAACATATACAACATTGGATCAAATTCAATTCAATTCAACAATCAACAAAAAATAAAAACTCAAATCAATACTAACAAAAATCTCAGAATTCACTATAACCACCAGCTTCAGCATCAAGCAATCCACCATACGGATTCTCATCACCAAAACTCGAAACCCTAACCACCGCATGAAACAGCACAACAACAACCGAAACCGCAACCGACACAAACAAATTCACCCAAACATCCGCGAACACCATCGCAACCACCGTAACAACGGCGAGCGATCCGGCGAGAACAACATCGGAGACATAGAATCCGGCGACTTCGAACGAGGCGTCAGGGAGGCGGTTGAAGAAGAGGAAGTGCCATGCGAGAGCAGGAACGAAGAGGATGAGGAGAGAGAGCGGGTGGAAGAAGAGTGAGATGAAGAAGATCGTTAGGGTTAGGTGAAGGTAGTTGAGCTTGAAGTATGAGAGGTTAATGGCGATTCGAGAGGTGGCGTCGGTGAGGGAGACGGGGATGGAGATTGCGGTGGTGTCGAGGAATTCTGACCATGGCCTGGTGGTTCCTGCGGCGGCGCCTCCGCCGTCGTCTGGTGGTGTTGACATTTTTGAGATTTGGGTTTTTTTTTTTGGCGTGCGTAAGGGGGTAAGTCTGAGAAAGTGAGAAGCGGGAGGAACCAAGGAATGAGGGCGTTGATGACTTCGAGTTAATCGGGTCGGGTTTATGACGGGGTTGGGTCGGATAGTTTCTGGTCCAATCGGATTCGGATTTGGATTCGGATTTGGATTCGGGTTAGGTTAATATGGGACTCTGGGTCGAGTCTGGTCATTTCGGGGTTGGTTCCTCCCGGGGTTCGTTATTTTTTTTACTCCCTCCGATTTTTATTTATCTTCCCTATTTTCTTATTGGACTGAAACACTTTTTCTTCCCTATTTTTATTTTGGATCATCAACATTTGGTCTAGAATTACCCTTACATTTTTCTCTCATCTTCTTTTTCTTTTGAGCCACATATTCTTACGCCCTTATTTTTCACCCAAAACTCAAATGGGAAGATAATTAAAAATCGGAGGGAGTAATTTTTTTAGGTGTATCGACTCGTTTGTTACTATAAATCAATAAATGTATGGGTTTGTGATGGGTTTGAGTCGGATAATTTTATGTCCAGTCGGATTTGGATTCGGGTTAGGTTAACCTCGGTCGAATCTAGTTTTTTTTTTTTTTTTTTTTTGAAGTGCGGGTGAATCTAGTTATTTCGAGTTTTTGGTCCTTCTTGGGGCTCGTTATAGTGGTTTAGGGGTAACAACTCGTTTGTTACTATAAATGTATTGGTTTGTGACATGTTCGGATCGGGTCGGATAATTTCAGGTCTAGTCGGATTTGGGTTAGGGTTAGGTTGAATCCGGGATCGAGTGGTTGTTTTGAGTTTGATCCTTCTCGGGTTTGGGTCGGACGTGCGGGGTAGTCTTGGGACGCACGTAACTTAAAACGTGTTTTAAAGGATCTGGGTTGGTCTGTAGGGGCGATACATAACTTGTTACGCATACATGTTTCGACGATAAGTCACGGCCTCAGGGGATCGCGGCTCTCCGCATATTGCAACAAAATCATCATTTTCCGACAATACGTCACGGGATCGTCGCTCTCTATTATCGAATCATGACAGAATCACCGTTTTTTCATTATTGTAACGTGACTGAGGACGCGCACGGAAATTAAACCCAAATAAAATTCCCAAAAACCCTTGCTAAGCCCCCAATCGTTGTCTATTCAAATCAATTCAATTCAATCCAAACCCTTGATTTCTCCCCCATTTCCCTAAACCCCTCTTCTCCCTTCTCTCTTCACCATAATCCGATCTGAAGATTGGATTCACTGCAATTTCTGGGTTTTCGTTGATTCGGCAGCAATCAATTCGAAACCCTAACCAATCGTGAAAAAATGGCAGCAACCCCAGTAACAACAACAACAACAACAACAGGAGGAGGAGCTTCATTGGGGTCATTGCCTACTGATGCTACCAAAGTTGATCACCATGTCGATTACAAGAATCTCCCTTGCCCCATTCCGTACGAAGAAATTCATCGCGAAGCTTTAAGTTCGTCTTCTTAATCACTCATCTTCTGTTAACTTTTTTTTTTGGGTAATTCTGTATGTAAACTGTTGATTTGATAGTGAGGAAGTATGGAATTTGAGTTTGATTGTCTGTTTATTGAATTTAGATTACGGGTTTCTGTTAGTATTCGTTTTGCTTGGTTGGTAGGTAGAATCAATGGTAGCTTCGGTGTTTTGGGGTTTTGTGTGCAATGTACTTGGATTCGAGATCGAAAATCGGAACTAGGGTAATGTTGTTGATTAGCTGGTGTTCGAGTTTCGGATAATTGATGTAGATGGGTATTGGGTAGTATTAATGAACTGTTGATTTGATACTGAGGAACTATGGAATTCGTGGTTGATTGTCTGTTTATTGAACTTAGATTACGGGTTTCTGTTAGTATTCAGTTTGCTTGGTTGGTTGGTTGGTAGGTAGAATCAATGGTAAGCTTCAGTGTCTTGGTGTTTTGTGTGCAATGTACTTGGATTTGAGATCGAAATCGGAGCTAGAGGTACTAGGGTAATGTTGTTGATTAGCTGGTGTCGGAGTTTCCGATGATTGGTGTAGATGGGGTAGTAGTAGTTACGAACTGTTGATTTCATATACTGAGGAACTATGAAATTTTAGTTTGATTGTCTATTTATTGAATGTGGGTTCGGTTGATATTCATTTAGCTTGGTTGGTAGAATAGTAGCTTCAGTGTCGAATGGTGTGGCATCGTGTTCTTGAGGTTTTGTGTGCAATGCACTTGGATTCAAGATCGAAAATACGAGCTTGAGGTACTAGGGTAATGTTGCTGATTAGCTGGTGTTTGAGTTTCGGATGATTGATGCAGATGGGTAGTAGTTACGAACTGTTGAGTTCATATACTGAAGAACTATGGAATTCGAGTTTGATTTTTTGTTTCTTGAATTAAGATTCTAGGGTTTTGTGTGCAATGTACTTAGATTCGAGATTGAAAATCCCGATTGAGGTACTAGGGTAATGTTGTTGATTAGCTGGTGCCTCGAGTTTCGGATGATTGATATAGATCAGTAGATGTGTAGTTAGTTACGAATGGTTGATTTGATACTGAGGGACGAGGAACTATGAAATTCGAGTTTTTTTTTTCTTCTTGAATTTAGATTCTAGGGTTTTGTGTGCAATGTACTTAGGATTCAAGATCAGAAATCCGTGATTGAGGTACTAGGGTAATGTAACAATGTTGTTGATTAGCTGGTGTCCGAGTTTCTGATGATTGATGTAGATGGGTAGTACTATAGTAGTTATGAATAAACGATTTAATCCTCTTCCTCGTGACAGTGTCTCTGAAGCCGGAAGTTTTTGAAGGGGCGCGCTTTGATTATAATAAAGCACTTAGCCCGAAATTTTTCCTTAGCCACAGGTAGCTCTGCTGCTCTATCACGTATTACCGTCTACCAATCTACCATTGTTCCTATTATAAATTCCTTGTAATGCCGACTTCTCGAATATTTTTCTCAGTGTGACCATGGGACCTATGGAAGTTCCTTCTCAATCTCCCGAGACCATCAAAATCCCGACATCCAACTACGAGTTTGGTGCTAATTATATAGATCCACAGGTAAGAATAATAGGTGATAATCATCAACAATATTTTGACGATTGTCGTTATGTCCTCCTATCTCGTGTATTGAAATACGTAAAGTATAAATGGTGTGGGTTTTGTAGTTGATGCTTATTGGACGAATAACACACGAGGGTAGATTAAGCGCAAGGCTTAAGTATGATTTGCTTGACGATCTTACCTTGAAGGCCAACGGTCAGGTAAATTGTTTTTTTTTAGCGAACACTACATGTCCGTTAGCCGACATGAAACTGTAGTTTTATTATTATTTTATTGTATTGTCTGCCTTCCATTTTATTTTAGTTTTTATTTTTGTTATTTTTCTTAATTCTTTATTTTGTTTCAAAATTTTCCATACTTAACTTGAGTTTTCTGAACTTTTAAAATTTTTATTATTACTGCTTTCAAATTGATTTTGAAACGGTATTTTATTATTATTATTCCTTTTCTTTGTTCGCTTTTATTTTTTATTTGTTTTGGGAATGACAACTTGACAACCTCAGATTCTGATTCATGTTAGTTGACCCTAAATCTTTTGGGACTAAGGCTCTGATGTTGTTGTTGTTGTTGTTATTTTTTGGATGATGACTTCAGATATTTATTCCTGTTAGCCGACCCCAAATCTTTTTGGGACTAAGGCTCTGATGTTGTCGTTGTATTCATGTCCGTTAGATAATCCGATTTTAGCTAAACAAGTAGTCTCGTTGTTTTCCAGATTACAAGTGAACCTCACATGTCTCACGCAATGGGTACTCTTGACTATAAGGTAAAAAACTCTTATCGATCCTTAATTTTCTATCGATCCAGAAAATTTTACTTTTCTTACGATTCTTATGTTATTATTTGTTGGATCTTTTGGTGTTTGGCCCTCCAGGGTAATGATTACAGGGCACAGTTTCAGTTTGGCAGCGGTGCACTTTTAGGGCTTAACTACATACAGGTAATTATGTCAAGCTGTAATTGTTTTAATATTACCGTATTTCATTTCCCCCCTGGATTTTATATATTAGTATTCCTTAATTCCGTTTCTTGTTTTTTGAAATATACGACAAAATTACTGATTTTATTTATTTATTTATTATGTTTAATCCTGGCAGAGTGTGACCCCGAATCTTTCGTTGGGTGGTGAAATCTTCTATGCTGGTCAACATAGAAAGTCTGGTATTGGATACGCTGGTCGATATACCAACGATAAGATGGTATTTCTCCTTTTTCTGCCGTATATTATACTCTTTTAATATTCTTTTAAAAAAATATGGTTTAAGTTTCCCTACGCCTTTGTTGATTGGTGGATTCAAATGTCGACCCGTTTCAATATGGTATCTTTAGAAGGGTTTTAGACTTTTAGACCTTGTTTTCGTGGACTTAAATTTAGTTCAAATAGTCAACATTTCACATACCTAATAGAACAACAACATCATAGCCTTAGTCCCAAAACGGTTTGGGGTTGGCTAACATGAATGAATGAATATCTGACGTCGTCAAGTTGTCATCCAAAATACAAAAAAAAATAAAAAATGGAAGGCGAACAATACAATAAAAATATACTACTAAAAATTAAGTTGAAAGCACTAATAATAAGTTTTCAAGGGTTACGAGCTCCAAGTTCAAAAAAAGGTAAGTAAAAATACTAAAAAAAAAGTGAAATTAATTTCTGAAAAATAAAATGCAAGTAAAAGAATTAAGAATAAATAAAAAGGATAATTTCACATACCTAATCGTTTTTTGAATTCCTTGATCAACGCTTGCTACGGGACTTGTCACTTATCCTTGAATAGGATCAAACTCTACCGAAGTGTTGACTCAGCTGAGCGGTTAAGCTAACTCTTGATTTACACTTTGTCGTGTTTTCTGACATGTGTAGGTTGCAACTGGACAAGTCGCTAGCACCGGTATGGTTCTCCTTAGCTACGTTCAGAAGGCGACTGAGAAGGTGAACGGCCGTATACACTTTGTATAACTAAGCTCCGGTTTTCTTTCTTTCTTCCTCGAGGTTTGCTGACGACTTGTGTATTATGTAGGTTTCTCTTGCGACGGAACTCATGTACAACTTCATGTCTAGAGATGTCACAGCCAGCGTTGGTTATGACGCGGTACTGCGCCAGGTAATACAATCGACCTCCTCCTTACCCCTCTACAAGCAGAATCCTTTGAAAGACTTCTTGCTGCTGTTTTGCAACCGTATTACTCTCTGTCAATCTTTTATCTTTTGTCAAGTCTGTAGTTTAACAAAACTTTCATCAGGCATTTGTGTACTTTGATGTCAAGATAAGACCTACGTTACTTGGACTCGTTTAAAGGTATCCGACACGTGTCCAAGTGTCGGGGTCAGCTATTTTTATGAAAATATGCATATTTTGGCTTAAAATGAGGTGTCGAAGTGTCATACCCTTGTCCAAGTGTCCAGTGTCGACAGTCGACACGGGTACGTCATGGAATATGAAGAGTCGGAGCAACATAGGATAAGACAGTGTCGTGCCCTTCCCCCCTTCCCTCAACCTACGATGTTTGTACACACGACCCTTTCCTCTTCTACCCCGCCTTTCGGAGCCTTCGGGCAATGTTGATGGTGTCGACAGAATTTCAGGGTGTACAAGAAACTCTAAATTGAAATGTACAATAACACGTATATTACCCCCGTTCTCTGTGCAGGCTCGTGTTAGAGGGAAGATAGATTCGAATGGATGTGCCTCCGCTTTTCTCGAAGAGAGACTTAGTCCGGGGCTTGGATTCTTACTTTCTGCTGAGGTGAGATTTAATGTTCTATGGCTTACCTCAATGCGTGTGAGCTATAGCTGAACGCACACGACCTCCGTCGCCCCTGTATTAGTTCAACATAGAGAGATTGTTGTTTTAGTTCTGATTTCATTGTGTGTATAAAATGCAGCTCGATCACTGGAAGAAAGACTACAAATTTGGGTTTGGAATGAATGTCGGGGAGTAAACAGTCGAACCTGAGATCATCATCGAAGCCATATTGCTTGCTGTTAGGATTTTTATCGACTTTCACCTGTTCTGGAAGACGGGTTGTTTTTGTTTACATTCATGCCATGTTAGTTAAGAGGGCACTGTTGCCAAAATGAGAAGAAGCTCGGCATTCTTTTACTCTCGTTTTACCCTCGATATTGAGGAATATTATGCCATTTTGTTTCGATTATTTTCACCTCGTCACGACCATAGTATTACTGTCTCATCGCCGTGATTTTTTTGCCAACTCATCACCGTGATTGATTTTGACTGCAAAAAAATGGGAAACAACTCAAGGTTGTAAATTAATACAACAGTACATTCGATTTAATCCCTTCATTCCGCTTTTATTATCAACTTTCTCCACCAAAAAACTACGTAAATTATGTACCGGGGACGCAGAAAACCACAAGATCTACGATTTTCTTCAAAAGAATAGTACTACGCCGGTATAATAATCGAATCATAGTACAAACTGATTTTACAAAGTTTATTTTCGCAAATAACCGAAAAAGAATTTCTAACCCGAAGCCCTAATAGGCATTAAATCTACGAAATTACACGATATCAAACATTAAAAAACATCAAAAGGCCACGAGTTCAGAAGAGAAAAAAATAAATAAATAATAAAAAATAATCATTCGTTTCTATTTGAATATACAGATGTGCAGCGGGCAACAGTTACGATGATGCATATGAACTTCCAAGTGATCTGATAAGATGAGACGGAAACGGAATGTGCAGAGACAGAAGCAGTACCTACGCGCTTCCATGTGATCTGATAGAAGAAACGGACTGTGCAGAGACGGAAGCGGTAGGGCTGTTCAGTTCTCGTTCTCCATCGAGTGCTCGTGGTCTTCCGCTCAGTGTCTCGATTGCATCTTGACATACTTCATCGAACCAGTTGTCCTCCGGCAGTACACTGTTCAGGAATTCATATAACTACATTAATATCGTCTCTATCTTCTTGTCAGTCCATCGTAATAGTGTGAAAGTACACCTGGCAAAAGTGACTCGACCCGGAACTGAAGACTCGAGTTTGACCCGTAACCCGAATTGACTCGGCCTAACCCAAAACTGACCCGAATGTTTTTATAGAATACGAGTCGATATCTCTAAAAAATTGAAAATAACAATCCCAAAAATGACCCGAAATGAAATGACCCGCCCGGCCCGAAAGCAACCCGATTCTCCTTACCCGAAAGTGGGCCGACCCGGAACAGACCCACCTGAATCCAACCCGGTTGACCCGTGGTCTATGTGAAAGTAAAGGTCGTGGAGACAATGAGAAATTTGACTAAATGTCCAAAGTTGTAGAGAGGATGAAACATTAAGTTGTTACCTATACGGATCCGTGCCTGTTGTTGCCTGGAACGCTGATAGTGCCTTCGATATGATCTCGTTAATGACACGGCCTACATTACGAGACCTGTAATGACCTTGAGACGCAAAGCAGTAGACAAATTTCATGTCCAAGTATAGCTGTAATAACAATCAAATTCATCAGTCTCAGGCAATGACGGAAATCTTCGCCAACATGGAAGAAGATAGAATACTAATCACAGCGAAAAGGTTACCGACTGAAGAAAAAAAAGACTAAACAAATTATTTTGTATCGCTCCCTCTTTCTCTCTTTCCTTCCCAAATCCCCAATCTAAACGAATAATTATTAAAATAATTTTAAAAAATGATTTTAATATTTTTTTAAATATAAACATTATTATAATTAAAGAGTATAATAATACTATTAAAAAATAAAAAACTTAATATTCAAAATATTTTTTTGACTTAAAAACCGGTAAAAAAAAAGCAGGCGTTCAGAACTATTTTTGACCCGTTTTCCGACCCTAATCCGTCTCGTGACCCGTATAACACGACCTACCCGACTAGAGATGTCAATTTCACCCGAACCCGCTTTATATCCATCCACCCGATTTAAACGGATGGACGAAAACCCGAAATTAATGGATGACGGATGATGCTAAATCCACCCGTTATCCATCCGTCACCCGATATTATTTGTATTTTGCTAAAAAAATATACACATTACGCTAGGATAACTAATACGAATTACGAAGTAATAATTGTTATTCTTTTTATAATATCAAAATAATGATTAAGTTACAAGAATTATGAAGAACTCTTAATATAATACAAGTTGACCTTATAATTTTTTATGATTAATTAAAATTTAATACTTTTTCGAGCTTTAAAGATAATTTAGTCGTAATCCATTTATCACCCGATCCATCCGTTTCACCCGCGGATGATGGATGGATGGATGACGGATGATGTATTTGATGTAATGGATGGATGCGGGTGAAGCTTCACCCGACCCGAAACCGATCCATTGACATCCCTATACCCGACCCGTTTGCCAGCTAGTGAAAATTTATATACCTGTTGAAGGCCAAGAGGACCTAAAGGCGTAGGACCACCCTCGATATCGTCCCAGAAGCTCTGGTCCTGAGACAACCATAAGATGACTGTCTCCGTGAGTTTCATCAACAACAGGGTCGCAAATCTTTCTTTTCCCGCAAACATTTCTGCTGCTATACTAGCCACAGCATTGAGTTTAAAGAAAAGTTCCTGACAAAAAACACAAATCACGACGTAAATAAAATGTCCGCCAACTTCCTAACTAACTGAATCACGACATAAACACAAATCACGCATCAAAGGCAACCCGTGGAGATTGTGGATAGACCTGTCAAAAAATTCCCCGACCCAAGAAACTAACTGAAACCCGTCTGTAAATAACGCGTTCTTTCCAACCCGACTCAACGATAACGGGCATATTTAGGGTCAAAACCCGCCCAAGATGGGTAAATTTCCATGAATAGGTAAATTTTTGAAAAGTTTATGTGAATAGGTAAATAACCAGTTTTTTCAAACCCGACTCGATAATCGGCATATTTAGGGTCAAGACCCGCCCAACATGGGTCAATTTCCATGAATAGGTAATTTTTGAAAAGTTGCATATACATTTTTAAAATAATATTAAAATGATAGAAATTATCTAAATTAGCAACCTAAGACTAATAAGCACTGGATTAGATTAGAATATTAATATTCCTAGAAAAACACGGTATATAATTTGACTTTTGAAATTTTGAGAGAAAATATGTTATACGGAGTGTATTTGTTTGAAAGCATAGTTTACTACATGATTACTTAAATTAATACCACTTTATCGAATAAAACACGTTCATCCATATAAACATCGCGACTAAAAAATAGATAGTTGTAAAACTGCATTAATAAATGAAGAGTATATGAATACCCGAAATATGGGAGATGGGAACCATTCAATTTCTTCTCCACGTGAATCGACACCTATGTACATATCCGCAGTAAGATTGCTCTCGCCTTCCTCTGTAAAGATCAGATCCAGAGCGTGGTGCTGACAGAAGCTATTTTTTAGTCTATCGACTGAGCTCACGAGTCTCCTCTTCCATTCTCTTAGCTCAGGTTGACGATTTTGTCTCTCAGAAGCCCTCCTGTGAGGTTCGTCATGGTAATCAGTCTGATTGATGGGAGAAAGTTTCGAGGCTGCACGAGGAAGTAACTCATCAGCCAACAACGATGCATTAGCTAATAACGAGATTTGTTGTGCCTCGTTGTCAGCCATACTGACGATTTTACTTCCGATGCCCTCGTAATTTGCTTCATCTTCGATGGAGTTTGGTAATGCTTTTATGAGCATGTTAACGTATGTATTGAATGCTTCGTAAACACCCTCCAATGTTCTACTATCTAACTGCATATTCTGAAGTGGCCCAACATCTTCAAAAAAGTCCTGATAGAAGCAATCATTAGTCGGCAGGAGATTACGATATTTGCATACAAGAAAATTTAACAACGTATAACCCGTCTCTTAGCAAAACCAGAAAAGTACTAACCTGAACCATCAAAATAAACCGGTGAGCACTACTTGAAAGCTTATAGTGGTAACCAGCTGTGCTGGTAGTAGAAGTCGCTCTCCCAGACTGATGGGTGACAGTGGGTGGATAGGTCAGAACCCAATCATCGGCAGCAGCCAAAGCAGCGGTACTCTCCTCAATCCTTTTCAAATTAGCATCCACGGCTTGCTCGACACTAGGCCTAAAATGCTTCACGAGTGTCGGACAAAGAGATAGACCACGATCTTCCAATAATGAACAATGACCTAGCGCTATTTGGACACACTCAGCAGCAGCCCTTAAACCTCCTGCAGCTGCAGATGAAGCTAAAGCATGTCGTTTCACAAGATGGGCAAAAGCTTCGGTTTGCTGAGTTGCCCATGTTACTAGTTCAGAGGTGTAGGCTGGCTCATCACCAAATATGGTCAACGAATCACTTGCCGCCTGGGCAATGGAAGAAAATACCAACTGTGAAAGGGCGGCCGTATAGGCGCCTCCATATGAACTGCTTGACGGACGAAGACTTTGCATGTTATACTGGTATCGTTGTAGATGTGCATCTAGAAGTAACCTATGAGCTCGGGGTGCATCACCGAGTTTTTTAAGAGCTGAGATTGACGCACGAAGCTCTGTACCACGTGTAGTGGGCTGGCAAGCAGCTTCAGCTAGCTGATCAGCTAATCTTTGCCTTCTTTCCTTTACCGCAACTTGCAAAGAGTTAATTAATTCTGCACTTAGTGTCTTGGTTTCTTTTGCTTCATGGGCAACTCTCTCACCTTCATCAAGTGCGTCCAAAGCTTCGTTCACTCGTCTTTCAGCTAATAATACATCAAGATGATCTGGAAATTCAACCAACCACTCTTCCAGCTCAGAAGGTTCACTAACTTCACTAGCTGTCCCGTTCATAACAGACCCGTCAAGACTATTCGCTGATAACGATTCCAAGTGTACTCCTTCAGCAAGATCGTGAATAAGGGTTGCCTGAGTAGACAGTAGGTTTCTGATGGACAGAAGCTCCCCTTCCAAATCAGATATTTCTTTAGATGTACTGCATCATAAAAACTGCAGCATGAAAATCAGAAGGAAAAAAACATCCATTCTACGACCAGTTTCTCCTTTAGAGGAATAAGCACGCTACAGCCTACGTGAAAGACACCGTAGCAGGGGTGCAATGGAAAAATATTTCACCGTAAAGTAGAGTCCTGTAATCATGTAAATTCAAGGATCCACAGAAACGCTATGTAGCACATTTTGTCATCACAGATGAAGGAAAATGCCATTACTCCTTCGGCTATAATATCAAAACCACATTTTGTCGACTTACTTTTCCAGATTTTATTTCTCTAGTTCTTGTGGATTCCGCCAATATTTGGGGTTCAGAATTTAGAGAGCACAAATCAGAACTTACACTTATAAGATCAGTTTAAAGACTGATGAGTAAAACAGGTAGACATCACATTTCAATCACATCAGTACATCACTGACATCGGAATAATCACCTAGTGTCCAGCACTTACAGAAACGACATAATGTTATCGATATTTTTCTGAAATAGGGTATTTTGAGGCCTCGTCAGGATTGAGTAGCTTAGGCCAACATGCTATATGTATACGCAAGCTATACAAGAATCAGTAGCTAAAGAGTCTCACCGTATAAATGCTGAATAGTTAGCATAGACACTTCTCCGCATTTCTTCAGCAGAGGCCTTCTTTAGATTGATCAGGTGTGAGCATAAATGTTTTATTTCCTGCGTCAAAGATCAATGCAAGCATTTCTACTCACCATACACATCAAGAATACTCGATTTCACACATGAACCTCGAAAATCAACGTCTCATAACTATCATAACCGACTTCTCACATATGACGACAACACAGCACCTCGGCTAAGTAAATTAGCTCGGAGACTAGTGTAATAGTGTATCAATTCATCAAAAAAACAATTCTATGAAGATCAATGCAAGCATTTCTACTCATCATACACATCAGCAATACTCGATTCACACATAAACCTCGAAAATCAACGCCTCGTAAATATGATCATAACCTAATTACATCAGAATTCAAAAACTAGGGTATTAATTCAATAAAAAAAAAAAACAATTCTATGAAGATCAATGCAAGCATTTCTACTCATCATACACAATCACACATCAACAATACTCAATTATCCAGTACAAACCCTCAAAAATCATGAAACAAAATCCAGAGTAATGCCTACGAACAACACAAATTCTTCTACGAGATGGTTTATCTTCTCATATGACTAGGTACTCATTCCTCAATACTTATCGTAAGACCGTGTTTCATAAGAAGAGATGATCAATATACCAATTCGTTGACAGAACATTTGGATTGAACGTAAGAATCAGGATCAAAGCAAGCATTTCTACTCAAAAATACTCAATTATTCAGTAAAAACCTCAAGAATCATGAAACAAAATCAAAAGCAATGCCAATAATAACACAAATTCTTCTACGAGACGGTTTATCGTGAGACCAACTCACATGACTAGGTACTCATTCCTCAATACTTATCGTAAGACCGTATTTCATGAGAAGAGATGATCAAAATACCAATTCGTTGACAGTAAATTTGGATTGAACGTAGGAATCATGATCAAAGCAAGCATTTCTACTCATCATACACAATCACACATCAAAACTACTCAATTATTCTGTAAAAACCTCAAAATTCATGAAACAAAATCAAAAATTAACACCTATAAACAATACAAATTCTTCTATGAGACGGTTTATCGTAAGTCCAACGCATATGACTAGGTACTTATTTCTCAATACTCAATACTTATCGTAAGACCGTATTTCGTAAGAAGAGATGATCAATATACCAATTCATTGACAGTACGTTTGGATTGAACGTAAGAATCAGGATCAAAGCAAGCATTTCTACTCAAAAATACTCAATTATTCAGTAAAAACCTCAAAAATCATGAAACAAAATCGAAAATAATGCCAATGATAACACAAATTCTTGTACGAGACGGTTTATCGCGAGAACAACTCACATGAGTATATGACTTACTTAATTCCTCAATACTTATCGTAAGACCGTATTTCATAAGAAGAGATGATTAATATACCTTTTCGTTGAGAGTGCATTTCGATTGAACGTAAGAATCAGGATCAAAGCAAGCATTTCTACTCAAAAATACTCAATTATTCAGTAAAAACCTCAGAAATCATGAAACAAAATCGAAATTAATGCCAATAATAACACAATTCTACTCATCATACACAATTACACATCAAAAATACTCAATCATTCAGTAAAAATCATGAAACAAAATCCAGAGTATTAGAGTAATGCCTACAAATAACACAAATTCTTCTATGAGACGGTTTATCGTGAGACCGTATTTCATAAGAAGAGATGATCAATATACCTTTTCGTTGAGAGTACATTTCGATTGAACGTAAGAAACAGGATCAAACCTATCAGTACGAAAAACCTTCAAACTTTCATCAAGTTTCGGCAAATTCTCCTTCGCCGGACCACCGGAATGCGGTCTGTGCCTCGGAACCTTCACCGTCGCCATGGAAATACTCGCGATTTCCGCTCCAATTGCTGCGAAATTAGGGTTTCGCGGTTTCGCCGACGACCTAATTGAAATCAGCGGTTGTTTGATCGGACGAGAGAGAGTGAGTTGGTTGAAACGGCGCGTTTTACAGCGGAGGTTTGTTTATACGATGTGTTTGAATAATTCTCAAAAGTTCCGGAACGGTCTCACACTAGTTCTACTAGGACACATGTCACGTAACTACGTATGAGATATTTTTATTTATCGAAAATATCTTAGCTTAGTGGTTAAGACTAGTGCTCTGGACAGTAGGTTTCAGGTTCGAATATTCTTCCCTCTATATTATAATGCGACTCAGTGCGTTCCTCATTGAACCAAAATAAAAGGTGATCATCTGCGGGCTCGAGGCGGATACGGGTCAGGCTTTGGGACGGGTTCGCGGGCCGAATCTTTGTATATTTACAAAAATGTTGTAAACAAGCCCGCTAAAAATTCGGGACAGACCTATCGGGCGATACATCCCATGAACAGCTATCTTATAATCCTCACATTTGAATATAAATGGGAACATATTAGTGGTGCGGAAGGAGTATAAACGAGTTTTTTTCCGACTTGACAAACGGGTCAACTGGATCGAGTTCAGTCAGGCATGATTATTTCTAGTTTTGTTACTTTTAATTTTTTTTTGAGAGATATCAATTCGTTTGTTACAAAAACATCCGGGTGGGTCAGTTCATGCATGCTTATGTCGATTGAGGAATGTGTAGCACCGTGGTCAGTGGGTTCGGACATTGTACTAGATTCCAACTTTCCACATACCGCCTTGGATTTAGCGGAAGTTGATTTAATACTATAAGTCATGTTTTACCTCAAAAAAAAAACATTTGGGTCAGTTTGGATTAGGAAGATTCAATTCAGATTACGGGTCAAACTTGGATCTTCAAAGCTAGTATCGAATCATGTTTGGTTCGGATTATTCAAATCGAGTCATTCATATCGAATTGGATCAGATCGGATCAATTTTGTCGGATCTGTACTTAAATATATGTGGTGAAAGAGTGTGAGTTGGTTGGGTTGGGTTGGGTTGATGGTAGGATGTTAGGTACTTATATGAGAACTCATGTATGATTTCTATCTTATGGTTGGCGAGCCCCTCACGCGAGTCTAACGGACTATAAGCGATCCGACCGGAAGGCTGTCAGGTTATAATCCTCGATTGATCCGGTGGCTACTATGACTTTCACCTTGCCCAAGTCTCAGTCAGAGTAGGGGCTCTGTAGGCACCTGCATTTTCACTGCTTGTGTCTATAGCAGTCTCCGACAAAACATATTAGAGGTGATCATATACGGGTTCGGACCGGACATGGACCGGACGGGCTAAGCGTGAAACTTTGGACCACATACAAACAGGTTAGCGGGTTTGGGACGGGTTTTCGGGACGGGCCTTTGTATATTTTTGAAAATGTTGTCTAAGCCCACTAAAAATTTGGGCTGGACGGTACGGCCCATGATCACCATCGTCATCAATCGACTTCTTTTCTCCTATTTTTCGAGTTCCATTAGCTTCAACCTTTCGATATTACCAGTAATCCGCACAAGAGCAGGAACCATCTCGGAAATGATGGAACCGTTTTATATCCCTAACTACAATCTCTCGCTTAATCACTCTCGAAACAAACTTAATGGCAGAATGACAGTCGACGCACATCCGAATGTTCTTCTTAATACGAATAATGGATCCTGGTGGCGTGTTCAGAATTGCGAAAGCCAGTGCAAGTTTTTCGCTATGGTGCTGCAAGTTCACTTCTCGCTCGTGCTCATTCAGAAACAGGAGGACCTGGTTGGTATCGGGAACGTACCCAATTTCCTTGATCTTTGCGCATAAACTATCCCAAGTTTTGTAGATCTCTTTCATCTGTGGATGAGCATGATCATCTGCAACGAACACGTGAACAACATTCTCGATCTCCACCCAGCTACAAGCCGGTTCCTTGCTTAAACCACATTCCTTCATCGTCGTTCTCACCATTGCCATATCCGCCTTCATACCAGCCGAAGCGTAAATGTTGGAGAGAATCACGTAGGGGCCGGGATCATATGGATCAAGCTCAAAAACACGGTTGGCGGCATAAACACCCAACTCGACATTCCTATGTGACCTGCACGCACCCAATAACGCTTTCCAGATATCCGCAACAGGTTTAACTGGCATGTTCACGATAAATTTTAGAGCATCGTCCAGTTTGCCAGCGCGACCTAGAAGATCAACCATAGTAACATAATGCTCGATCTTTGGCTCGAAACCAAACGATCTCATTCTATTAAGGCAATCACGTCCCTCGTCCACAAGCCCGGTATGGCTACAGGCAGTAAGCAGAACGAGAAACGTTACCTCGTTTGGGTGTGTTTTGGTCCGTAACATGTCGTTGAATAACTCGAGCGATTTGTGTCCAAGACCGTATTGAGCGTACCCTGTCAACATTGAGTTCCATGAAACAACACATCGGTTCGTCAGTCTATTGAATACCTTTTCGGCGTCTGTGATGCTCCCACACTTGACATACATATGTAACAGAACGTTCCCAACAAACCCCACGAGCTTCGTTCCCGACTTTATTACATGACCGTGGACCCACTTCCCTTGCTCCAAACCTCCGCTGCTAGAACACGCACTAAGCAGACTCGAATATGTAAAATGATCGGGATCGATGGTTTCTCGTTTCATCCTTTGGAACAAACCGAGAGCTTTGTCTGGTCGATCGTTTCTGACGTGCCCGGCAATTAAGGCGTTCCAAGACGCCTCATTTTTGCTCAAAAGCCCGTCAAATATAGATTCTGCTTCACTCATGAGCCCGTATCCTACGTATATATCGACCAGAGCCGTCCCTACGTAAACACTCGAGTCATAACCATATTTGACGCAAACGGCGTGCATATGCATACCATGCTTGCCAGTCGAGAGTGTCCTCGAGGCCTTGAGAAGGGCAGAGAGCGTGAATTTGTTCGGTTTGTAGCCCAAACGAAGCATTAAGGGGAACAACGAAAGAGCTTTCTCCGGGATTCCATTCCGCGAATAGGCAATAATCATAGTAGTCCACGTGAACGTGTCTTTCACGGGCATCTCGTCGAAAAACTTCTGCGCATCAGGTAATGCTCCGCACTTGGAATACATGTACACGATGTTGTTGTTGATTTCAGCATCATCCTTAAACTCGGACTTGAACACATGAGCGTGAACCATTCTGCCGTTTCTGAGATGACCCCCATGTTCCGCGAATTGCTTCAGTAATCCAACATAGACCGAGGTATCGATAATCAGATCACAGACTGAACTGCAAGTTGTGTTTGATACAGATAGATGTTCGCTTCCTGGAGCATCCAGTTGCATGCATGCACACGAACGGGATGCTCCCAATGAAGTCGAAAACCATTCATGAGACACCTTTGGAGGTTTGAATTCAATCCCATTGACATACACTAGCTTCTGTAGTCCCGAGAATACAGACCTTCTCATAAAGCACGGGTTTGACAATATGAATCAGAAAGTCATCAATGTCATCTATACTCCTCTAATCTGCAAACATGTACAGCAAAATGAACGCACGGACAACAACAACAACAGCACCAACAACGACAACAGCAGCAGCAACGACAGCAACAACAACAACAGCACCAGCAGCAACGACAGCAACAACGACAACGACTAATTTGTGCAGAAAAAAAGACAAGACGGTCGTTCTTTCAGGCCGAAAGGGGTTGAACTAAATTTTGTCACACGAGGTTCATTTTGTCTCAACTATTTCACTCAACTCTAACTCAACTCAGTTCGCTTGAATTCAGTTTAGTTCGGTTCACGCTACTTCAGTCCAAAAAAACCGGGTTTCAACTCAGCTCACTTCACTCAGCTCACTTGAATTCAATTCAGTTCAGTTCACGCTACTTCAATCCAAAAAAACGAAATCTAATGAACTAAGTAGACTGAATCGACTATGCAAGCTAAAATTAATTGGGCTGCTGAAATCAACTTTAACTAAACCGAATAAAGATGAACTTAACTGCACCGAGCTGGCAAGGCCTAAATCATACGAGTCGATACCTAATCGATTTGGGGAAATAATGGGCAAATTAGAAATGGGAATTTCATGGAATAATCAGTACAAGTGTTTGATAATTTTGCACAAAAAATGCAAAAAGTACATCAAATCAAGAACCGAAGATATAGCAAGTTATCGTAAATGTCTTAATCTAGTGATTAACTCGGAGATACAATTCGACAATAGGTCTCAGGTTCGATCGAAATTCGAATAGTAATTAGGCAGATATAAACAGAAATGGAATGTGCAGATGATGAACACATTTGAAATAAGCAAGGGGAAAATTCCCAGAAAAATTAATCAATTGATCAAACTAGGGTTTTTTTTACCTTGAATTATGATGAAAGAGGGAAGAACACCAAAGAATTACATCAATGGAAGCCTAACACTAACTGAGAGAGAGTATTCTTTTTAGGTTCAAGCCGAGTCAAGTCGAGAACGATTATGATACTGACGGGATTCGGAAATACAATATTTATTTTTCAACGAAATATTTGATTTTTTTGTCGATAAAAGAGTTTATTATGATCCTGACGAGGTTCGGAAATACAACCTTGAATTTTCAACGGAATATTTGATTATTTTTTTGTCGATAAAAGAGTTTATTATGATGCTGACGGGGTTCGGAAATACGACCTTGATTTTTCGACTGAGTTTTTACTTTTTTGTCGATAAAAGAGTATTATGATCCTGACGAGGTTCGGAAATACAACCTTAATTTTTCAACGGAATATTTGATTTTTTTTGTCGATAAAAGTGTTTATTATGATGTTGACGCCTGATGGGGTTCGGAAATATGATCTTGATTTTTCAACGGAGTTTTTACTTTTTTTTCGATAAAAGAGTTTATTATGATCCTGACGAGGTTCGGAAATACGACCTTGATTTTTCAACGGAATTTTTTTTTGCCGATAATCTGATGGGGTTTGGAAATACGACCTTGATTTTTCAACGGAATATTTGCTTTTTTTGTCGATAGAAGAGTTTATTATGATGCTGACAGGGTTCGGAAATACAACCTTGATTTTTCAACGGAATTTTTAATTTTTGCCGATAATCTGATGGGGTTGGGGTTCGGAAATACGACCTTGATTTTTCAACGGAATTTTTAATTTTTTGTCGATAGATAAAGAGTTTTATTGACGTCGTAAGTTCGTGCGTAACTTTGTTACGAGCTCTGGATATACGAAAATTTGATAGACAACGTAAATAAATGTACGCCCCTAGAAGATCGAACCACATAGCACAACGAGGAGAATATCGTGTACTACGAGTACAAATTAGTAGTACGCCGGTTGTACAATAAATGAGTAGAGCTTTTCAATTACATTCAGAAGAGACGGGTTTTCGTTAGCAAGAATTAGCCACGGCAGGAAATAAATTAGATCCTCGCTCGGTCATATATAAGTAGGATTTCCGAAGAAAAAAGAATGGGAGCTCCGGCATCTTGTTATCGTCTTCCAACCTATTCACGAAAGACGGATAACGTCATGTATTAGCCTATTAGGCGTCAATGCATCACGGATAGAGCCGACAAACAATGACACGACAAGAACCTGACACGAAATTAACGGGTTTGGGTCGAGGCTTGATGGGTCGACACGAGATTTAATTGGGTCGAGGCTTGATGGGTCGACACGAGATTTAATTGGGTCGGGTTTGGGTTTGAGGTCCCAAAACACAAACCGAGAATAACCTATTTATTAAATTATTAGTCTAATTTTTTTTAATAAATTTTCACATAAATATGTTTATACTCGTACTTTCCAAATATTGACATAACATGAAAACCCGACACAAACCCGACACGAAATTAACAGGTTTGGGTCGAGGCTTGATGGGTCGACACGAGATTTAATTGGGTTGGGTTTGGGTTTGAGGTCCCAAAACACAAACCGAGAATAACCTGTTTATTAAATTAGTCTAAATTTTTTTAAATAATTTCTCACATAAATATGTTTCCAAATATTGACATGACATGAAAACACGACACAAACCCGACAGGAAACCAAGCGAACCCGACATTTATGTAAGTGGATCGACACGAACACGACGGACGGGAAACTTAATTGGGTTGGGTTGGGTTTGAGTTTGGATTGAGGTCCCAAAAAACGAACCGAGAATAACCTATTTATCAAAATTAATCTTTTTTTTAAAATAATTTTTCACATAAATATGCTTATACTCCGTACTTTCCAAATATTGACATGACATGAAAACACGAAACCAAACGAACCCGACATTTATGTAAGTGGGTCGACACAGACACAACACGAAACTTAATTGGGTCGGGTTTGGGTTGATAGGTTCGTGACCCATTTACATATGACACGAAGACAACACGACCCGATTTGTTTGCCAGTCTAATCATATGACACGAAGACGACACAATTCGAGAGAGAGAGAGAGATAATACCTTATAAATCGTCTTGTACGAGATTCTTATTGACATACGTCTTATCGAAAGGACACTTGCATTTATCCCGAAGCTCCTTAAATCGAACAACATCAAAATTATGCTTCTTGAAAAGTTTCCGTTGCCTCGAGAGAAAGATCGTCTTCATCAAATCTCGATACGTAGGATCTTTCGAGGTGAACATGAAGTACCCGTACCCAATGACTAAACTGAACGCTGTGGTGAAGAACGTGACGGGTTCCATAACGTCCCATGAGAACTCCCAGAACGTGAGACGGAAGAAAAGTGCGATCTGCAGTACTGTAATTCCCAGACCGGACCACAGTACGAGACGTACCTGTCTGTGGGCTTGTTTGTCGATCTCTTCCTTCCGTTCTTGCAGTGCCTTTAGTTCTTCCCGCCTTGGATCGTCGTCAGGGGTTAAGGCGAGAGGGACTGAGCTCGTTATCAGTTCGACCACCTGGTTCAAAGAGAGTTAGAAACTGTGAACATAAGAACATTGATGGCGACTAGTGAAAATGTCGCTTGATTCAATTGCATTGGTTTTTTCTTTCGATTATGTAAGGCTAAGAAAAACCACAGCGTTACAGATATACAGACTATGTTGTCCGACACGACTAATTTTATGAAAAATCCATATATTTTGGGTTAAAATGAAGAGTCCGAGTGTCGTACCCATGTCTGAGTGTCGAGTGTCGGACACGGGTATGCAAGGTAACTAGAAGAAGAGTCGGAATAACTAACTAACCACGTCCAAAACCAACATAACCGAAGAACCACAAGAAAAAACTCAAGCCTCGTTATCAACGGATCAACCTATCATATCCGATGAACCAAGTGTAAAACGAACGTATCCGATGAACCAAGGGCAAAACCGACATATACGATGAACCACCACAAGCCAAAAAAGGGTACAGCGGAAACAAACAAAACTCGAAATCTGAACAATTCTTGTAACTCAAGCCTTGTTGTTATCAACCTATCATATACAGAGTATTCATATCCGATGAACCAAGTCCAAAACCGACATATCTGATGAACCAGTGAACCACAAGCCAAATAAAAGGGTACAGCGGAAACAAACAAAAACTAGAAATCTAAACAATTCTTGTGGCCGAAGCCTCGTTTTTGTAATATCGACTTATCACATCAATCTTGTCTCACTATTAATGTCATGAGACAGCTGAGAGAATGTACATGTACAAGACCTTTACATCATTTTCTTTTCGTACTAGAGGTGGGGATTGGCGTGAAACTGAAGGTTTATAATCATCACCGACAATGCCAGTGAATGAGATAAGCGGGAATGATTTGGGGTCCGCTAACATGAATCATTCTCCAAAACCGTTAGGCATCAAGGGCATAGTCCCAAAACATACTAATCAATAATGTCTCGACGAGCACTTCCGGGAACTACTATTCCACTTACGAACCAAACAACTAACATGAATCATTCTCCAAAACCGTTAGGCATCAAGGGCATAGTCCCAAAACATACTAATCAATAATGTCTCGACGAGCACTTCCGGGAACTACTATTCCACTTACGAACCAAACAACTAACCAACCAAAACCAAACATTCAACTTTCGCCAAACTTAAGTGAAATGCATAATCATGGGAATTGTTACTTCCGTGAACTACGATTCAACCAACTTTCTCCAAATTCACTCATGAAAATTTACTTCCGGAAAACTACAACTCCTCTTACGCACCAAACGACCAACCAACCAAACAACTTTCTCCAAATTCACGTGAAATGCATAATCACACTTCAGGGAACTACGATTCCTCTTTTGAACCAAACGATAATCGTTACCAACCAAACAACTTCCTCCACCAAATTCACGTGAAAATGCATAATCATAAGAATCGCTACCTCTTACAAACCAAACAACAGTCTCCAAATTCAAGTGAAACGCGTAATCCAGGTAACAGTTCCTTCCAAAAACTACGATTCTTCTTACAAACCAAACTGTAATCGTTACCAACCAAACAAACTTCCTCCAAATTCACGTGAAATGCATAATCATAAGAACCGCTACTTCTAAGAACTACGATTCCTCTTACAAACCAAACGACCAACCAACCAAACAACAGTCTCCAAATTCAAATTCAAGTGAAACGCAATAATCCAGGTAATAGTTCCTTCCAAAAACTACAATTCTTCTTACAAACCAAACGATAATCGTTGGTAACTTCCTCCAAATTCACGTGAAATGCATGATCACAGGAATTGCTACTTCTGAGAACTACAATTCCTCTTACAAACTCAAGTGAAACGCGTAATCCAGGTAATAGTTCCTTCCAAAAACTATGATTCTTCTTACGAACCAAACGATAATCGTTACCAACCAAACAACTTCCTCCGAATTCACGTGAAATGCATAATCACAGGAATCGTTACTACTGAGAACTACAATTCTTTTTACGAACCAAACGATAATCAAGAACAATCAATTGAACTAATCACAATGCTAATATGAATCATTAACAATAAAGAATGAAGTGATTGATTTCATACAGTAGTTCATACCTTATCAGGATGAAGATAGACTCTATCACGAAACAACAGAACAACACCAGCTTCATCCAGAACCTTCGCGAACTCCGCCGCCTCCGCCGCCGATCTGACGACTCCGGCAGCCTCACATGCTTTCAACAGCTCGCCATAGCCAATCACCTCTTTATCTTCATCAACAAGTTTCGTCTTCAACGCCTCAACGTTCACTAACCTCATCAACTTCCGTACTTCTCCCAACGTCATCTTCTCCTTCACCTCCTCCTTCTCCTCCTCCACCGCCGCCGTCGCCGTTTCAACTCCCGTCGTTAGGAACCGTGCTGACGTGGCACGCGAAGGAGTACGAAAAGTAGAGCCTGTAGAGGAGCGGCGAGCCGCCATTGATGGAGCTTGAGAAAGATTAGACATCCACGTTGTTGTAGATTGATTTGATTTTACTTTCAACAGCTCGCCATATCCAATCATCTCCATATCTTTCACCTCCGCCGCCGCCGCCGCCGTTTCGCCGCCGGAACTCGGTGGCGAGGTTACGAAGCGTGCTAACATTGTTGTAGATTGATTTGATTTCACTTTCAACTGCTCGTCATATCCAATCACTTCCTTATCTTCACCTACAAGTTTCTTCTTCACTTCCTCCTCCTCCCCCGCCGCCGTCGTCAGTTCAACACCGGAACTCGGCGGCGACGTTAAGAACCGTGCTGACGCTGGCCACGCGGCGCGCGGAGGAGTGCGGAAAGTAGAGGAGCGGCGAGCCGCCATTGATATAGTTTGACAAAGATGAGACGACCTCCACATTGTTGCTGCTTGATTTGACTTCAGATTCAGTATGAAACTATGAATGATTGAGTATTGAGTATGAAACTATGAATGATTGGGAATGGAGGATGGAGGAATGGAGGTATGGGGTTAGTCAGCCATGGAAGGTGGGGAGGTAAGAGATGGGGGCAATAATGGAGGAGTCAAAGGGGACGAACATGGTGCAGGGAATGTGACGACTTTACGCATTACGGAATTGGAAAGGAGATTTAATAGAGATAGTGGGAGTAGTATATAGGTCGGCCGGTTGGTGGGGTCCGGATTTCGGGGGAATTGAAAAGACGGTTTCACGTGCAAAACGGTCCAATTGACCCAATTCATTTCGAGTAGTTTGTACTTCATCCGTTCCATTTGATTGTTTGCATTTGCTTTTTTATCCTCGCCAATACAAGTCTTCTTTTGTTTATATTTTTAACTACGTATTTCTAAATATTATACAAAATTGATATTTATAACGGTACTCGATTAGACAGTTTAAACAAGATCTCGCATGACTATATTTTATCTTATATAATTACATTGACGATTTCACTCGCCTATACAATCAAATGGAGAGGATGGAGTATTACTCAGGGTTGTGCATCGCTCTAGGATCGAACCAAAGGTTTGATTCATAAGTGAAATTGTCACGAATCACGGACCAGGAAAAAACTAGTCTAAGGTCAGACCGATTGGACCAAAATTTGTCACTATTTGCACTTTTTTTTTTTCGAATTCTAATCCAAAATTCTGGTTCGTTTGACAGGTTAGGCCATAATAATATAAATAATGTTCAAGGAAAAAAATAATAATAAATAACTATAATTTCGGTCCTCTGGGGCTAAACTGGTGCGGGATCGGAAAAAATTGTTCGGACTGGATTTTGCACACCCCAATAGTACCTCCTATGTTTAGTAAACACGTTAGATTTTTTTACATTCGTATTCAAATAAAATCTTCAATATTCTCGACAATTTATACAAAAACACTAAAGTCATGCGTAATATATTGTTTGATTTGTCTTTTATACGTGGATTAACGTCAAACTTTTTATATTTTGCTGATGTAAAATGAAATATATTGATATTATAATACACGCATTAAGAGACCGTGGGTGGATCAGAATTCCTTTTTGTTTTTATGTGAATTAAATATAAGGTTGTTGAGTAAGTCTAGTGGACCATATGTACCTATCATTCCACATACCTATAAACTAAGGCACAGACCAACATGGTGGGTCGGGTTTGATCGGTCTAGTCTATACCTGTAATAATAATCGGGATTTATAAAACAACCAATAATGTATGTAACATAGAAAATGTGGTGAAAGGTGACGAAAACACTTGGTCGAGATTCGGAATCGTGTCATTTTCTCAACAAACCGGATCCAATTATTCAAAAGTGCATGGATAAATGAACATTGAAACTTAGATACTCGTAAACAGGTCTCTCGCCGTAGGTTTTCTTCAAACATCATCACAGTCAGCGAAGTCGTGAAATACTTGGAAGGTGGGGTCCATCGCTATTTGGGAGTCAATGGTGACAAGACACGCGTAAACATAGTAAGCGAAAGAGTAATCTCGATCACGATGAACGTTCTACATCAATACCAGGGTGATCATACATCAACTGCCTTCGTACACAAACAGTTAGGATATAGAGCGAACATCAAATTGAGTGTATAACATATACCCTCGCCTGTCAGCGCATGTAGTTGATAGTTTGATTGATCATTGATGGATCGTATAACCAATTCCTCGTCGATTCATAGCACATGACTGATACTTCACGCACGACACTGTATAATTGAACCAGTCACAGCTCACAAGTAATGGATGTAGTCTAAGACTTGACTGGTCTTTCGATGCAATAACCATACACTGAATGACGCACTAGATCCATGACGTATAACAAACGTCTTAGAGCACGTCCACAAACCTACAACATTTGGCGTTTTCTCATTTTGATGATATGTACTCAGTAACAGATAACACACGCTATTTATGCCTCTAACTAAGGGTGAGCAAAACCGGGTACCCGGCTTTTGAAAACCATTTTTTTCCCGATCCGAAACCGACCCGATTTAAATTGGGAACCGTTTTTTTTTTTTTTTTTTTTTTTTCATATTGTAAACTAAAACCGAACCGGTTTTTATGATCCCGTTTTTAAAAATATTGTTATCTTTGTTATTAACCGGTTTTTTGAACCGATTTCGAACCGATTTCACTAATTTACATATCAATTTTTTATTTTTCCCCCGTTTAAAAGTGTAAACCGGTTCAAAACCGGGTACCCGGGTATTTAAAATTGTGAACCGAACCCGACTCGGGGTTTCACTAAAAAACCGGTTCGGGCACCCGAACCGGTTTTCAACTTCAAAAACCCGTTTTTTCGTTTTTTTAAAAACCGGATTTCGGTTCAGTTTCGGTTTTTAAAGCCGGTTCGGTTTGCTTTGTTCACCTCTACCTCTAACATCGGCATAACTCGATCCGATACTCGAACCGAAAATCTGAGTGTGACCCGTAATCCGAAACTTACTTGTCTGTTATCATAGAAAATAAGTGAATATCCCTTAAAAACGGCGAAAACAACTAATTCGATAATATTCCGAACCCAAAATGACTTGACCCGACCCAAATTTTATAACCAGAAAGTGACTCGATTCGAACCAGACAGATCCAAACCCGACCCAGTTGACTCGTTTTCGTGGTTAACTCTCAAACCTCCAACGTCCACCTTATCACTTATCTATTCCCAAACTCCCTCTTTCTCTATCCGTACTGCAAACGAGACGATGAATTGATGATGAATTGATGAGCGGGGAGTTGATTTCTGAAACAATCAATCAAATTCAAACAAAACCCATCTCACAAACCTAATAATTTCAATTGGGTTCCGTTCAATTTTCCCCAAAATCAAATTAATTCGAAATTAAAAATGGTGGGAATAACACTAACATTCCCGCTTTTAATTTCAGTACTTAAACCCTATAAACCCCATCAATTATCAGCTTTTCTTCCTAAAATCCGCCATTGTTGCTGCTCTAGACCTCAAGCTTTAGCTTCTTCACTGAATTCTGCTGCTTCGACTTCTTCTTCTTCGTCTTCTTCATCTATTTTGCAGCACCTTGATTTACCCAACAATGGCGACCCATCTTCTGTTTCTATTACTTCTTCCACTATCCCTACTTTTCAACAAGCTATTCAACGCCTTCAGGTTTCCTTCTAATTCATCTTTTACCTCGTTGATTTTCAATTTCAATTGTTATATCAACTTGTAATTGGTCCTTCATACCGCTTTTTCCGTACCACTTTATGTGTTGTTCGTATCACCTTTATCGTAGATTACCGCCATTTTTTGTTAGTATGCTCACTATTTTATTACTTTTTGTAGCATTGTTGATTTGCTATACGAGTATCGATTTGTAATTGGTCTCTCGATAAGTTTGAGCAGAAACCGTCTCGACCTACTATTGGGTTGTTTTGGACTAATGTATGTGATCACGTTGTAGTAGTGTTAGTTTCTGTGATGTTGGATTAGTGCAATGTCGAATTCATACCACCATTGTTCTAGTAAGCAATTCAGTATCGTAAACTATTTGGTTTGATGAGAGACCGTCTCCAACTATTTGGTTGTTTTGGACTAATGTATGTGATCGCGTTGTAGTAGTGTTAGTTTCTGTGATGTTGGATTAGTGCAATGTCGAATTCATACCACCATTGTTCTAGTAAGCAATTCAGTATCGTAAACTATTTGGTTTGATGAGAGACCGTCTCCAACTATTTGGTTGTTTTGGACTAATATATGTGATCGCGTTGTAGTAGTGTTTGTTTCTGTGATGGTGGTGTCACTTTGATAGGAATGATGATGGATTAGTGCAATGTCGAATTCGTACCACCATTGTTCTTAGCAATTCGATATCGTAAACTAGTGATCATGATATTGATTTTGACACTGGTTAGATGCCAGTTGACGATGTTGATTCCCAATGGATCCGAAGACTCCGTATTCTTTGAATCTTTGGTTCTTGATTATGATGGAATAAAGCAACATGACTCGTAAAACTGGTCGCTCTTGTTTTCGTTATCAATCAAAAGTAATTGGAAAAAAAAAATCATTGAGGCAATTCGAAAGTACCGTTTATTTGTTTCTGTGTGTTGTTAACATAGTGGTGACGTGAGGCTGTGTACATTGCCCATTTGCCCACCCTGACCTCCATCTACTGCATCATTCGCTGGAGTCCTTAGGACGCTTAGTCGATTTTGTTATTGGTGCTTTTAGGATTCATCATTTTGCTAGATTATCATTTCTCCTAGTTTCATTTTATTATATTTTATTATTTATTTTCTTATTTTTTTCGTGATGTATTTTCGATAACTGAATAGCGATTTCCAGTAACTAAGTGATGACATGAATGTTATTTATCCCACGAGTCACGCCTTTTTATTTCTAAATGCAGGAGTATTGGGCTTCTGTTGGATGTGCTATTATGCAATGCAGCAACACAGAGGTGCTTTTCATGTTGTTTTACCCCCTTTTGTTATTTGTTGCTTAGGTTGTCAACTGCATTCAGATTATTTCCTTCGTTTACTACTTAAAAGTTTGTTTTATTCATTTTCTTCATATGTTTGAGTGGTTCCTTCTAAGCGCCTTTCTAAGTACTCGTCCTTGCTGTTTTCAGGTTGGAGCTGGGACAATGAATCCTCTGACGTATCTTAGGGTCCTCGGACCTGAGCCATGGAATGTTGCGTGAGTATGCTTGTAATATTGTCTTTTTTTGTGTGTTGATCATAGAGGCCCTCTATACATGGAATGTTATATTTCGAGTCCTATCATGGTCTTCAGATGCTCACTCTATATATGACCACAAACTTGATTTAGAATTCAATGTTGCATATATTTAAAATACTGGATGATTTCTCCTCATTAGTCATCTATGGCTAATTTCTTAACGTTAACTCTTAAATTTCATGCAAAAGGTACGTAGAACCTAGCATACGGCCTGATGATAGTCGGTATGGGGAAAATCCAAACCGTCTTCAGCGTCACACCCAATTTCAGGTGAAGCTTCCATGCATGGGTTAACTAATTGACCACTGAGCTCATGAACATGTCACGTGACTTTGACACAAATTCTTGTTTGAATATGGATTTCAGGTTATTTTGAAGCCGGATCCTGGAAATTCTCAAGACCTCTTCATCAAGAGCTTATCTGCGTTAGGTTGCGTTTTATTCAGTTTTTTTCACGTGTTTGATCTTCATTTTTACGAGGTCTATCGCATGTGCGCATGCGTGTGTTTTTGTCGTCTGCAGGTGTTTGACATGTGCTTTCGGTTTCTCAGCTCTAATTCTCCTTCTTATATTGATTCAGGTGTTAATGTCAACGACCATGACATACGGTTTGTAGAAGATAACTGGGAAAGTCCGGTAATCTTTAGCTTGCTTTAATAAATCGAGTGCTATTTGAGTTTATTACTTTTTGATTGTAATTCTGATTCTTATACACTTCTTTTAGGTTCTTGGTGCCTGGGGTTTGGGTTGGGAAGTGTGGATGGATGGGATGGAGATCACACAATTTACTTACTTTCAGCAGGTAATTATTTTCTTTCTCTTGGTATTATTGTTTATGCCTCACGAATTACCCTACACATTAGGTTCACTGCTTATTTCTGCTGCCGTAAAATGGTGTCCTTACTTAACTGACGCCTGAAAAGTGATTTTACGATTTTCACCTAATCTATTTATTTTTCATCTTTTTATGTTCTGCGTGCATGTAAAAGCTCGTGCACTGTTTTATGTATCCGTAAATGTGTGCCTGATTTATTTATTGTCGATTCTTTCCTTTACTTCTAGGCTGGAGGTGTGCCGTTGTTGCCCGTCTCTGTCGAAATCACGTATGGACTTGAGAGGATCCTGATGCTTCTTCAGGTCTGTTTTGCTATTTGCTCTTCCGCGGTTCCCCGTTATATGTTTCTGTCTTTCTGAAGTTTGTCTTTGATTGCTGTCAGGGAGTTGATCATTTTAAAAAGATTCAGTATGCTGATGGTATCACATATGGCGAATTGTTCTCGGAAAATGAGTAAATTGCTCAATTCCTTATATTCTTTCATACAATTATGCATATGTAATTGAAATCCGTTTACATTTGTAAGCCGCTGTCGCCTTTAAAGTCATAGGGCCTAAACTAGTTTTGACCTATACTGTTGCTTTGTCTATCAGTTTTATGACCTTTAAAGTTAATGTTTCAGGAAGGAAATGAGTGCGTATTACTTGGAGCATGCCAATGTTGATCATATTCAAAAACATTTTGATTTTTACGAGGGAGAAGCTCGCAGCTTGCTTAATTTGGGTCTAGCAATCCCTGCGTATGTCCTTTATGCTGATTGCAATTGTGATTTACATCATTCTTGATCTTGATAGTATAGATAGTCACTGAAATTTACACAAATTATGAAATGTGCTAGGTATGATCAGCTTCTGAAGACATCTCATTGTTTCAATATCTTAGATTCTAGAGGATATGTTGGGGTAACAGAACGTGCTCGTTATTTCGGCAGAATGCGCAGGTGAGCAGAGCCCTTGTTACTCTTCAATAATTTCTGTATCGTACTTTTTTGAGACTGTACTAGTGTGGGCTCTCTATATCTTCCTAGATGTGGTTCTTCATTCTTGTCTTATCCTTTGTAAAGAGTAAGGACCAAGGAGTTAATAATTTCCCTCCTCAAATCGCTCAGAACCTTGTAGTCGTTTGTGCTGTATCTTAGCGAACCTCAAAAATCTGTTATAGGAAACATTAGACAATCAGACATTCTAAAGAATTGTGAGTTTCTTGATTTTGCTGTGAAATCCAACCGGCAACAACGCATATCTTTAGATAGTTCACATTCTTGCCGTGGTTTAAGCATATATTTTGTTTGCTTCAGTTTAGCTCGTGAATGTGCACAATTGTGGATAAAAACAAGAGAGTCTCTTGGACATCCTTTGGGTATTGCTCTTGAGGGTGGTTCTCTTATCTGTCCCAGTGAAGCCATACAGTCTGCAGTCGAAAAGGTTGGTGTGCAAGTTGAAAGGTTCATTGATTGGTAGCTTTCCCTTAATTTTGCAGCTTGATGCTGCTACCCAGTGTATTGCGTCCAATTCCTAACTTTTATGCAATTATAGATGTCAGCAGAGCCACGGATGTTTGTCCTTGAAATTGGAACAGAAGAGTTACCACCACAAGATGTAACTTATGCTAGTCAGCAGGTTGGCCCTCTCGTTTCTTTGACGTGTAAACGTGTTCCTAATCAATGATGACGTTATCCTTTTTCTTCCTGTATTTCCAATACTTCACGTTTTCATCATTCGTAAACTGAGTACTTCTTATTTTTCTTATCAGAGTATTATTATCTGGTGTTTTTTGTCAAACACAAAGTTTAATAAAAGTGTTTTGTGAAACACCACCTTTAATAACACTTGACGTGTTTCTTTTTAGCAGTCTCAGTTATAGTGCCTAATTTTATAATATGGTTGGCTTCAGTTGAAAGATATGATTATGCAACTGTTGGAGAAGCAGAGATTGAGTCATCATGAAGTGCAGGCATTTGCCACACCTAGAAGATTGGTGGTATGCCTCTGAAAGTCTTTTTCTATATTGCTCATTGTGATTCACTGTTTTTTTGTCATGTTGAGTTCACATCGTGCACCGGTTGCAAATTTGCATCTTCATATTTACGCCGTATCACAAGAAGCATGTGCAAATCTGTCAAGCGTTAGTTTTATTCTATCAAGTCACAGATGTTTCATTTAACACCATCCACTGATATTTTCTGTGACGGGAAATTTGAAAACTGTGGCTAGATTGGAAAGGTTAGAGGGCTAGTAGAGTAGTAGATTAAGAGTTGCATGACAAACTGTTAAGAATTTGTGAATCTCTGTAATAAAAATTCATGAACCCCGTAGCTACATCATACTTAAAATTAGGAATCGAATTGCCCATTTTTAGTCCATAGTTTGTGGCTACGTGTGTTATTCTAGTTTTAAACTCGGAGAAAAAGAAAGGATTAAACAAGAATTAGTCTGCATGTGCAGGTCTGTGTTGATGGCCTTTGTGCCAGGCAATTGGAGAAGGAGATCGAGGTTCGTGGACCTCCAGTTTCCAAGGCATTTGACAACAAAGGAAACCCGACAAAGGTATTGCCTTGCTGCCTAATGTTAATCTACTGATGATAGTCTCTTATCTACTTATTACGAGTACTTTTTAGGTAATTTAGCATCATGCTTCTCACTAACATAATTGTGTATTAGCAACATTGCTGTGAAAACATTTCGGCCATTTTTTTTATCTAGCATTACATTAAGAACTTGATTAATAACGTATATGAAAATGAATCTGTCCATTACCTTATGCGTCCATGTAATGTCCCGATTTAATGCTTTTCAGGCTCTCGAGGGGTTTTGCCGCAGATATAAAACTTCTTCAGATGTCATATATGAAAAATTAGATGGTAAGTTATGCGTTGTCCTGTATGTATACTTATTTTTGATGCTCAAGACTTTGCTTCTTTGAAATAGCCCGTGTCTAATCAAACTGGGATATGACTGTGTAAATGTGGCCCTCATGACATCACCATCAGCGAGGACCTCTGAGGGATGGGGTAATTTGGGATTATTGAAAATTTGAAACGAGGAAAGAAGAAGATTTGGTTCGATTGACTGATTACTTCATTTCTCGCTAATGTGTTTTGCTGACTGACTTTATTACTTCATGATTCAGGGAAGACCCAATATGTATATGCTCGTGTTATGGAACCCTCTAGATTTTCTTTAGAGGTTAGTTGTGAGCATTTGGGACAATAATCATGTGACCAATGCTTGTTCGTTTGTTTTTAATTTTAATTAAATTTCGTTATGAACTAAAAAACTAATTGAATCAGTATCTAGGTCTTAGCTGAGGATCTACCTGGTACGATTTCCAAGCTGGCATTTCCAAAATCAATGCGTTGGAACTCCCAGGTTTTTTTCGTAACTTTATTTTGTTCTTTTGGGATATCTAGTTTTACAATGCATAAGACCTAACTTTGAAAATCCCGTTTGAACTTCAATGATAAAATGCAATATTTCGTCAAATATGTCACGTGCAGGTTATGTTTAGCAG
Organism: Agrostemma githago; assembly: GCA_958450325.1. NCBI lineage: Eukaryota > Viridiplantae > Streptophyta > Magnoliopsida > Caryophyllales > Caryophyllaceae > Agrostemma > Agrostemma githago. The sequence goes on from OY288249.1 coordinate 385,008, forward strand.
GCCTATTCGTTGGATTATGGCGCTTCATGGTGATACTGTCATTCCATTTACTTTTGCTGGAGTTTTTAGGTGACTATGTTCTTCCCTGTATGTCTTCAGCAAGTTTCTCCTCTTTTCAAATCAAGCCTGTGTATTTTCGGTCAAATAGGCTTCAAATGAGCGCGATGATTTTGTTTGTGTCATTAGTTCTGTTCTCCACCCACCAAAGGTTCTAGTTAGCATCGTGCTTTCAACCTAATTTACATTATTTTATTGTTGCAGCGGAAATTTATCGCATGGGCTCCGTAATAGACCCTTCGCAACTGTCAAGGTATACAGTCAGCTGCTGGATACTTGTATGAGAACATTTGAGATTTGACTTACACTACTATAATAATCCTATATATTTGCTTACCGTCTGTTGTGCCAAAAAGGTATAATGATCACGTGTAAAATCTGTTGGGCTGATACTTTGATCTCATTCAACTAGATGGTTTTGTAATTTTGTTCATGTTTGTTTCACATCTAATCTCCGGGTTTCATCATTTAGGTGGAAGACGCTGAATCCTACGCTGCTGTGCTGAAGGATGCTGGGATATCTGTAGATGTAGAGGTACTACATAGTCAATTGGTTTAAATTTTTGCAAAAGCCTTGTTTTCACTTTCTAATATATTCTGCTAATAAATTGTTTGGGATTTCAGGAGCGCAGGAAAATGATATTAGAGCGTTCAAATGCTTTGTCTGAAAGCGTTAATGGAAAATTAATTTTGCCAAGTGGTTTATTGGACGAGGTGCTCTACCATCTATGCATTGCTCCAAATGACGATATATTGGGTTGTTTCCGTAATTAATGAGTATCAGTCTATGTTTTTTTTTTCTAGGTTGTGAATCTGATTGAAGCTCCAATGCCTATACTTGGGAATTTTGATGTATCTTTCTTGATGCTTCCAAAAGATCTACTGACAATGGTAAACATCTTATAATGTGTTGGCTCGAATCCTATTTCTTAACCTTGCCAATCTCAACTAGGATATAACCGTATAAGTGTATAACAACAAGACCCATCATTTTAGTGTCAGATGTGTTCCGAGTCTTTGTATCTTTCGTTGCTAGTACATATCGGAGTTGACTGCAGCCATTCTTTGACAGCTTTACTCTTCCACTTGTACAGGTTATGCAGAAGCATCAGAAGTACTTTGGAATTTCCGACGATGAGGGGAGATTGTTGCCATATTTTATTGCAGTAAGATACAGATGCCTATATTTACCTTTTGTGATCATCAGACATGCTTTTGTGATGTGTTTTATAAACTATGTAATGGTATATATATCAGGTGGCGAATGGAGACATTAATGTTGATGTTGTGAGGAAAGGGAACGAGGCAGTTCTCAGGTTTACGAAGTTTTGTTATCTTCAATCCTGTGAATGAATTCCACCTTCTTTCCTGTAACTATATAAGAATGGAAATCTTTCAACTTATTGTATTGCAGAGCACGGTATGAAGATGCAAAGTTTTTCTACGAGACAGATACGAGAAAGAAACTTTCAGAGTTTAGAGATCAACTAAGTGGTATTCTCTTCCAAGTAAGTTCATGGATTTTCTGCAGTGTTAAATCTTATTTTCGGTCACGGTAGCGGTATAAGCTGTCACAGCATAGTATTGATATATGTACCTTTAATGGCCAGTCATACGGTAGCATGTGCTAGCGTTGTGGACCCCACAATGTGGCGTCTGTTTTTTTTTTCCTAATCTATTTCCCTCTTGCAAGTTATTGCTTACATTACTCTTTTTATGTTAACAGGAGAAGCTTGGAACCATGCTAGACAAAATGAAACGTGTTGAGACGATTGTTAAAAATTTAGCCTCTTCCATGGGTATTGAAAACGAGCAACTTCAGATTGTTAATGAGGCTGCATCACTTGCCATGTCAGATCTTGCTACCGCTGTTGTGACCGAATTCACTTCACTGTCAGGAATAATGGCTCGCCATTATGCTCTCAGAGACGGATACTCACAGCAGGTTTTAAATTTCGACCTGTATGCCACTACCTGTTTTGTTATAGCAGACACCTTTCCTGACCTCGCGCAGGAAAGCCACTGAGACACTAGGATACCATTGTTGCTCTTGCCGTAGAGGGTCTTGTGATTTGTCTGACGTATCATATCAATGTCTTTGTCCTATTAAAATTTCTGAACTTTGTGATAAATCTGGCAGATTGCTGATGCTCTATTTGAGATTACACTTCCTAGACATTCCGGGGATGTACTTCCAAAGACGGATGCAGGCAATATTCTCGCAATAGCCGACAGGTGTATAGCTATTTATATGAGCTTGTTGATATTCCACAAATTTGTTTCGAAAATGCTAATTTGGTTGCATGAGGCGTGTGCGTTTGCCTTATCGTAACCAGACCGTGGTGCACCTCATACCTTCAACTAAGATTTGCTTCTGTACTACAGATTAGATAGCCTTGTTGGACTATTTGCGGCAGGCTGTCAGCCTAGTTCCTCCAACGATCCATTTGGTCTACGAAGGATATCTTATGGCCTTGTAAGATTGTACATAACTTGCTCTATTTCTAAGTGTCTTTGCATCGGTGTATGATGTCGTGTTCTCACTTTGAGTAATGAACAGGTACAACTGTTGATAGATAATGACATAAACTTGGACTTAAGATGGGCGATGGAACTCGCTGCAAAGATTCAACCCGTTGTGGTCGATTCCAATGTCCTAGATGATGTAAGAACATATTTACTAGTAATTTGACATTCTTAACAGTATGTTGTAAAGTGTGCTTTTAGTTTGTATCTGGACATTTTTTTCCGACATTTCTGTAAATTTTCTGGATTATTTCTGCAGGCACAGCAGTTTGTTACTAGAAGGCTGGAGCAATATCTGGTATGTATTTGCTGCTATGAGTGCTATCAACTAGTCCGTAACTGAGAAGTTGTATGGATAAATAACGGGTTCCTTCCACCACGCTCGATTTATAAAAACCATCCTCCGTAATAATAGAAAAGACGTCTAGTTTAACGGTTCTTGGTAAAACCACGAGTCCTTGACCTAGTTTAACCTTTTTTTTTTTTTTTTTTTTTTTTTAATGCTGTTGGGGAGTATATGAGCAATATCCGAGTGTTTTCCTTATGTCGAGTCCAATCTGGTTGCAGGTTGACAAGGGATTGAACCCAGAAGTCGTCCGATCTATCCTCTTGGAACGGGCTAATAAGCCATGTTTGGCTGCCAAATCTGCACTGAAGGTGTGTTCTCTCGAATTGCTATGTATAGAAGCTTTTACTGCCTTTTGAGAGATCAACCGCCTTTGATGTTAACGTAAATGTATAAAATTTGTGTGTTTTGCTAGTAAAATCTATTTCTTGGCGATCCATTATTTTATTTTTTGTGTGGATCCTGTTCGTGTATATTCATACTCTTCCGACATTCCTGACGATAGAAAACTCGTGCCTCAGATGGAAAAGCTGTTCAAAGATGACCTCCTACCAAAGATTATCGAAGCATATTCTCGGCCTACAAGGATTGTTCGAGGGAAGAACACTGATGTAAACGCAGAGGTATTACTCCTACTAATTACAGTTGCTCGCTCCTGATCATAATTTCAGCAAAACTTCTTTACGTGATAATTCGCCAACCACAGTTTTTTTTTCGTAGTTTTTTTTTCTTCTTTTAATAATGTTTAAGGTTTTCACGTATGGATACTTCTTCACGTAAATTTACTTAATCTTAAAGCTCGTACCCTCAGTTTGCAGCTACCCGTTGGTCACTTTGGGGCCGAGACTGTAACTTTGCATAATCTTGGTGATATTTTTTTTCTTTTTGTGACGATAAATGAAATCCATTTCTGAAGCAATGGTTTACAAATGTCGAAATTCTAACAGGTAAACGAAGCTGCGTTGGAGACTGAAGAAGAGAGAGCTTTGTGGAACGCGTTTTTGTCCGTTAACAGTAAAGTTCATCACGGTAATTCCCGTTTTCCTCTGAATTTCCAGTCGAATTTTTCACGGCTTTTTTCTAAATTCCGTCTTCACATGTCAAGTCATTATCCGAATTCTGAATTCCAAATTCTTTCAACAGACATTGAAGTAGACGACTTCGTTCAAGCATCTTCGGAACTAGTACAGCCGCTAGCTAATTTCTTTGATAACGTCTTTGTGATGGTGGTATGACGCTTCCGTTCTTATCCGGCCATGCCTCATCCAAACATTCTTGTTCAACAAGGACGAGATTGACTGTTGACGACAAATTAACTACTTTTTGCAGGAAGATGAACATATCAGGAAGAACCGTCTCGCTTTGCTCCAGAAAATCGCAGACCTTCCGAAGGGAATTGCAGATCTTTCAGCATTACCAGGTTTTTAATTTCTGTAAAACCTAGATTATGTACAATTAGTCCGATCAACTAATAAAAAAGTCGGACTTGTACAGATCAATTTGTGGACTAGTCGAGGATCGAACTCATGTTTGGTTATCGACTAGAAACCCGTTATCAATCTTAAACTTTTTTATTTTATTTATTTTATTTTTATTTTTATTTTTATTTTTATTTATTTATTGGTGAAATCTTAAGCTCTTTTAAGTCAACTGAATTTTGTTAGGTGAACCAACCAAACCAAAACCTTAAGGCCGAGAAATTTCACTTTGTGAGATTTTTGGAGACCGACCCATAAAACGGTTTTTAATTAATTTGTTATTTTTTTCTATCAATTTTTCTATTATTTTTTTGTTTTTTTAATTTATTTAACACGATCATACTCTTTTTAAGGTAACTGAATTTGTTAGGCGAACCAACCAAACCAAAACCTTAAGGCCGAGAAATTTCACTTTGTGAGATGTTTGGAGACCGACCCATAAAACGGTTTTTAATTAATTTGTTATTTTTTTCTATCAATTTTTCTATTATTTTTTTGTTTTTTTAATTTATTTAACACGATCATACTCTTTTTAAGGTAACTGAATTTGTTAGGCGAACCAACCAAACCAAAACCTTAAGGCCGAGAAATTTCACTTTGTGAGATTTTTGGAGACCGACCCATAAAACGGTTTTTAATTAATTTGTTATTTTTTTCTATCAATTTTTCTATTTTTTTTTGTTTTTTTTAATTTATTTAACACGATCATACTCTTTTTAAGGTAACTGAATTTGTTAGGCGAACCAACCAAACCAAAACCTTAAGGTCGAGAAATTTCAGTTAGTGAGATTTTTGGAGACTGACCCATAAAACGGTTTTTAATTAATTTGTTATTTTTTCCTATCAATCTTTTTAATTTTTTTTTTTAACACGATCTTAAACTCTTTTTAAGGTAACTGAATTTTGTTAGGTGAACCAACCGAACCAAAACCTTAAGGTCGAGAAATTTGGAGACTGACCCATAAAACGGTTTTTTAATTATTTTTTTTTTTTCGCTTTATAGTGGGCTCGGGCCGGTCGGGCCATGCCTTTTGAATTATAAACTAGAGAGGTCATTATCCTTAACCGGGGTCGATCTGACCGAAACCTGACCCATAAAACGGTTATTAATTTATTATTATTATTATTTTTTTTTTTTTATTTTTTTTTTTTCGCTTTATAGTGGGGCCGGGCCGGGCCGGTCGGGCCATGCTTATTGAATTATAAACTAGAGAAGTCATTATCCTTAAATCATGTTAGTATTAAGTATGTTAACATCAAATTGTGTTAGTTGGTAATACTACCTAATCCAATATGACTACAAATTCTTCCATATAATCCGTTAATTATGGTACGATGTCGGTCTTAGGCTTACCTGGTGTGCGTGATTTGCAAAAAAAAAAAAAAAAAAAAAAAAAAAAAATACTCGTAAAAAATAGTCCAATAAATATATTAATAACTCCTTGATTTTAATGTGATACGACTATACGAGTAATTGATAACTGTCGTTTTTAAGTTGAGTTCACACTCTTTTGGGTCTGTCCTATACTATATGACGGTCTTATACGAGAGTTTCAATTGCTTTTAAATTGATAACTACCCTTTTTATGTCGGGTTCACGCTCTTTTGGGTCTGTTTTATATTATATGACGATCTTATACGATTTTTTTTTTTTTTTTTTTTTTTTGTTTTTTTTGTTTTGTGATGTTATTGTTTTTGGGTGGGTTGGTGGAAACCCAACAATGAGGGACCCATCTAGGCATAAAAATATACCCAAAATCAACAAATATTTTGATTTAAAACCGAGATATCCGTTACAAATTTATAACACATCAGCTACCAATACCACCACGTGCATAAATTATAACAGATCGAGCATAATCAGTGCGGATTCCTTGTCCCATTTTTGTGTTCCACTCGTGTGTCATACCATACACGAGATGAGTAGATGACACATCAACAAGTCATAATATTTGTTGCATGTATGACCATTTTACTTATGTAGTAGGTGAGGTGTCATTCCGTGTATGGTGTGGCATACAGAGTCGGACATAAAAATGGGATAAGAGATCTGTACTGGTAATACTGATAATACTCGATCTGTTATAATTTAAGACGGATATATTTGTCACGATATTGCAAGATCAATCAAGTGTTCAAGTGGGTGGATTATTTTGATTGTGAATTGTGAATGTGCCAAGATCCACACCTTGCGTTGATGAATCCAAATTGCTTGACGTTGTTATTTGTTTTGTTTGGTGTAAGAGGATCTCACATGGACATAGAACCCGAATCATCGAAAATAATTAAACGGGTTGAGATCTTAAAACCCGTATGATAAATGGGTTTTGGTTATGGTCGGTCGTCTAACCGACTAACAAGTCAAATCTAGGTTAACCTTATACCGTCATATTGATTTTTTTTTTTCGTAAAAATATTATTATTATTACTAGTGCAAAACCCGTGCCTACGCACGGTTTTCTATTAATGTTTGTGTTATGAATAACCGCTTTTTAATTAATGTTTGTGTATACAAATAGTTTAGTGACATGAGATAATTATAATGCTAAGATTAAGTATTAGATGTTTTACTTTTTACTCATTTTATTAGGTCGATTTTTTTTTATAAAAAAATTAGATCATATTCTACATTATTATTCTTATCATATTTAATCATTATCGTACCTATATTTGAAAAGATTACGCGAAACTTTCTAAATTCGGAATTTAATTTATTTTGAAATTTTAGTGGATTATGATTAAATAGAGGAATTTATATTAGAAAATATTCTATTAAATTTCGACTTAACTCATAAAGTTGACTCTTTTATAGGGTCAAGACCCTACAACTTTGACTCGTGTCCATTTTGTTCAAACCTGAAATGATCCATTAATTTATGATCAAAATTCGGATTGACCCGTTGGTTCGATGCCGTGTCAATAAAAATTTATTTAAAAAATGTTAATAATGTAAATTACAAAAAAAATAAAAAAATATCACTGGGCGAAGTTTTTTAAATAAATAAAAATGTCACAACATATGAGTATAACATCTATCTTGTGATACATTAAATTGGGCTTAAATGTTGAAATAGAATTGTTTGATTAAGAAGCCCAATTTCTATAATTAAGAGAAGTGTTTTGGCGGGAAAATTAAAAAGTCACTTTTGTCCCTTGGTTTTTGTTTTAGTGAATAGGGGATTATTATTATTATTATTATTATTATTATTATTATTATTATTATTATTATTATTATTATTATTAGTAAATGTAAATATAACTATTAAGGGCTCGTTTGGTTCACCATGGGAAGATGAAGTTACCGGGAACTTTAATTTCATGTGAATTTGTATTTCATGGAAATTAAAAAATATTGTTTGGTTGCCATATGAGAAATGACTTCATGCGGGATGTTCTACACACCAAAGGGGCTTGGTGAGTAACTTCCCCCATTGTGGAGGAAGTGGCAATTCCCGGGAAGTGGACAACCAAACAACTCCCTGAAAATGCACTTCCTGGGAACTTGCACTTCCCGGTAATTGAATGAGTAACCAAACGACCCCTAATAGAGTACTTAGTAGCAAATTGTTAAGATCACTACCTTGAAAAAAAAAAAAAAAAAAATTAGACGGTCTTAGTTATCGTGGAACCTTGTATGGAGCAATATTGAGTTTTAACGGCGTATTACTTATATTATTTACTAGTACTAGTTATTATTTTCGTTTCACTCATTTATTTACTGTTTATATATATTTATTTTTGAAGGAAGATTTATCGTTAATATTATTTGTAAGAAGTAATTTTGTACGTGAACCGTTAGGCTTTCATGTCGATGTTAGTTGGACAAACCCATCATCCCACTCATAGCTCACAACTAAGAGTACCCTTAAGCAATTGGGTGCAAGACTATCATGGTGTATTATTTAATTAAATCATGGAAATTAATTAATTAATTAATTAATTAATTATGGAAATTAATAAATTGAGTACATTTCTTATTATAACTATTTAAGAGAGAAAGAAATAAAGTCGTAATATACTCGTATATATTAATTGCATTGATTAATTACATTTTTTTAAGGGTTATTTCATGACATAATATCAACTATAAAGGCGCTTCTAGTCGGTATTTTTATGTACTCGTAAAATCAGGTTGATTTGAAGTGTATAATACACGGTTTTTAGATATCCGAAGTCGGGAATAAAAATGATTCAAAATTGTATTCAATTATTTTTAGGGTTATTTCATGACAATAATACCAACTATAAGGGAGCTTCTTAGAATAATCCCAACTATACGTAATCTCGTTTTAATATGAACTATGCCTTCATTAATCTCATTTCGCTATGGACAAAATTATGACCTGCCATTACCGGTAATAGTGACCAATCTCATTTCGCTATGGACAAAATTATGACCTGCCATTACCGGTAATAGTGACCGGTTGTGACTTTCTAGGGTCATTGAGTGTTCCGTCGTTGTTCATGAAAGCCAAAACAATAAGAAAATTAAAGCATTTTTTTCATGGCTTCTATAATACTAATCGGAAAGGAAAAATGCAAGATGAATTTTGGAAAGATTCAAAAAGAAATTAACCAATAGTCGAAACTGAAGAGGAAGGTTCAACCGGTTTTCTAGGTAACCGGTCACATATATCAATGAAAAGATTAATGAAGGCATAGTTCATATTAAAACGAGATTACGTATAGTTGGGATTAATCTAAGAGGCCCCCTATAGTTGGTATTATTGTCATAAAATAACTCTTTTTTTAATTATATACGGAGTACCAAATTTTGAAAATATTAAATGTTTAAATACAACTATTAAGATTGTATTTAAAATTAGGGTTTATCTCGTATTGCGTTCATATTGAACCTATTAGAGATAGAGTACTGCTGCTATCTATTGTACTTGCCAGTCAGCCAATCAGGAGCATTCACACGGATTGCTGACGTGGCTCGAGTTAGTTAGAATGATGAGTAGTTTGTTATACTTTTGTATATATATAGAAGAAACACAATTCTTATGTATTGTGATACACAAAACAGATTCAATAACTCAGATTAATAAAAATCTCTCTTATATTTAGACTTGTGTTTTTCACCATTGATGAAGGCGTGCAAGCTCACTAGTTTCGATATGGTATCAGAGCTACGGTAGCTACGATTCTCTCATCTTCTCTACTGTGAGCTGCATTTCTTAATCTCTACTCAATTTTTGTTTGAGTTTCTGCAGTTAATCTGTGTTTCAACTCAAGTTTCAACTCAGTCCCGTTTATTTTGGGTTGTATTTTCAGATTGTGTCGTTATTTGTTGGCTCTATTTAACGTTACACACTAATTAATTAATTAATTAATTAATTAATTAATTAATTTAATCAAGGAGATTAATTAAAGAGAGGACATATGAATGAATGAATTATTGAATGTGAATCACATAGAACGTGCAAGTCGTGGAAACGTAGGAGATATGCATCTTCTTCTTTAGCTAAGTTACGGTTTGGCAAATGACAGTAGCAGATTTATAATAACAGATAATATTTGCAGACGGTTAGCAGATCGTAATTGGAAGATTACAGAACAATTGAATTGTTTTTACGTATAAAATTGAATATGTAGTTTCAATATGCAGCGTATTCAAAAACAGTGGATTCCGCTCAGTATGTTATCGCAATATGTCGTTTACCAAACACATGAGATTAGTAGATTGACTGTCAAGGCTACTATTCAGACCAGAATTTCTTGACAATTTTAGGTGTGTGATCGTCCATTTTTGTAAATATAACTTCATTTATTACTAGTACTCTGAATTAAATAACTAAATATGGAAGTAATTATTGTATATCGATATAAGTGTGACTTTCGACGGGAAATCACAACCTCTACAGGACTTTATTTTAAAAAATCAAAAGAGAAAATAATTTTTCAATGCATATTAATCGTATCGATATATATTTAATCTGGTATTAAATTTCTAAATTTATACTCCGTACCAAATTGTAAACAGATTACTCCGTAAATTTTAAATATAATATTTAGGATTATATTTAACATTACATATTTTATACGATCGTTGTACAATAGGACACCGTTTTATTCAATAACTATCGTACTTTGCTTCATGGATTGACTAATAACCTTTTCACAAATTATAGTATACAACTGTTGTACCGTACAACGGACCAAATTTATGATAAAAAGTTACCACCTTATGTTATTTAGTGACCACTTTAAGTAAAATAGTGACCACGTTTTAATATGAAAAAGTGGTAACTATTTATCTGAAAGTGGTAACTAACTGACCTAAAATGATCACTTTTTATTATAAGTTGCAAACTTTTACTACTTTCGCATGGTACAACGGTTGTACACAATAATGACTGTAATCTTTTTACTGTTAGTTAATTTTAACCGAATGCATTAAATGTACAGTAAAAAGAGTTTTACCCAAAAATAGTAAAAAGGTAAAAAGCTGCTTAATAATTACATAATCATTATAGGAGTGAGTTGAGTATCTTATCCATCATTTCATGGAATTCAGTTAAAAAAACGTAAATAATCAAATAAAACGGAGTATTATTTATTATAAAATCGTCTTTCAAAGCGACATTTCAGTTTTAATTTTCCTCACAAGAAAAAAAGAAAACGAAATATCGAAACGATTTTTTTTTTTTTTTTTTTTGTAGAACCGTCTTTTAGAATAAAAAAATAAACGAAAAGAGTTTTTTTTAATGTAAAATCGTCTTTCAAAGTAAAAAAAAAATAAGCAAAAGACGGATACGAAAAGGGTAATTTTTTTTTTAAAACCATCTTCGGAAAAAAAAAATTAAACGAAAGATCGAGACGAAAAGAGTATTTTTTTTATGTAAAACCATCTTTCAGAGTAAATAAATAAAGGCAAAGAGTGTTTTTTTTTTACTCTGTATTTTTTCTAAAACCGTCTTTCAAAGTAAAAAAAAAAAATAAACAAAAAAAGTATTTTTTTTAATTTTATTTTTGTAAAACCGTCTTTCAGAGTAAATAAAATAAATAGAAAAAATCGAGACGAAAAGACTACTCGTACGTATTATTTATCGTAAAACTGTGTTCAGGGTAAAAAAAATAAATGAAAACCGAAATCAGTATTTTTTTTTTTTTTTTTTTTTTTTAAACCGTCTTTCAGAGTAAAACAAAAAAACAAAAAATCAAGACGAAAAAGTGCATTATTTATCGTAAAATGAGTATTATTATTATTATTATTATTATTATTTATTTATTTTGTAAAACCGTCTTTCAATGTTAAAAAAAATAAACAAAAAAATTGAGACGAAAAAAGTACTCATATTATTTATCGTAAAATGAGTATTATTATTATTATTATTATTATTATTATTATTTATTTATTTATTTTGTAAAACCGTCTTTCAATGTTAAAAAAAATAAACAAAAAAATTGAGACGAAAAAAGTACTCATATTATTTATCGTAAAATGAGTATTATTATTATTATTATTATTATTATTATTATTATTTATTTATTTATTTTGTAAAACCGTCTTTCAATGTTAAAAAAAATAAACAAAAAAATTGAGACAAAAAAAGTACTCATATTATTTATCGTAAAACCGTGTTTTATTACGCTGATTTAGTGATTTATTGGGAAAGGAGCAAAGTGTCGGCGGTGTCAATCAGACAACAATCGACTCGCTGACTTTAGCTTAGACCACTTCTCCACCATTTTTCCTCCATTTTTCCTCCAATTACTCCTTTAAATCTCAATTCCTTCACTTCATTCTCCATCTTCCGATTCCCAACTCCTCTCAATTTTCAAAATCCCCAAAAAAAAATCAATCGAATTGATTGAAAATGCAGAGATCTGAGAGAGAACACGGGAACCATGGAAGTATAGTCGATAAGAAGAAAGAACAACATCGTTCTAATTGTATGTTGACTGTTGTGAAATGGATCTCAAGTGTTGCTGCTGATCCTCGACAAATTCTTGCTGGTTTTCTTACTGTTACTATGTTTGTTATGCTTGCTCATATGATCAAACGAGAGCATTTTTCCTCTGTTTCTAAGGTCACTTTCCCCCCTTTTTTTCGTCGATTTTGATGGAATTTCTGTTGATTTTGATGGCTTTTTGTTTGATTTTGATGGGGTTTTGTGTGATTGTGTTTTTTTTTTGCTTTGTTTGTCTGATTTTTGCTGATTTTTTGCTATGTTTTCAGGCACTAATTCTTATATGAAACGGTCTCACAATAAATTTACCGTATCTCATGATAATTGTTTGTTTCAATTTTGATGGGTTTTTGTTTGATTTTGATGGGGTTTTGTGTGATTGTGTTTTTTTTGCTTTGTTTGTCTGATTTTTGCTGATTTTTTGCTATGTTTTCAGGCACTAATTCTTATATGAAACGGTCTCACAATAAATTTACCGTATCTCAATGATAATTGTTCGTTTCAATTTTGATGGGTTTTTGTTTGATTTTGATGGGGTTTTGTGTGATTGTGTTTTTTTTTTTTGCTGATTTTTTGCTATGTTTACAGGCACTAATTCTTATATGAAACGGTCTCACAATAAATTTACCGTATCTCAATGATAATTGTTTGTTTCAATTTTGATGGGGTTTTGTGTGATTGTGTTTTTTTTTTGTCAGATTTTTGCTATTTTTTTCAGGGGTTTTGATTGATTTTTGCTCAATCCTGTGTGTTTAAGTTGTTCTATGAATGATTGAGATTGATTTAATAATTTTCTGTGACTTTGATTGTTTAATTTTGATGGGTTTTTGTGTGATTGTAAGATTTTTGCTGATTTTTTCGAGCACAAATTCTTATATGAGACGGTCTCAGAATTCTTATTTTCTGTGAATTTGATTGTTTAATTTTGATGGGTTTTTGTTTGATTGTTTTTTTTTTGCTTTGATTGTTTTTTTTTGAGACGATTTCGGATGATGATTGATGTTGCCCTTGCTCATATGATCAAAAGAGAGCATTTTTTTTTCTGTTTCTTAGGTCAATTTCCCCCTTTTTTTGTGTTAATTTTGATGGGTTTTGTGTTGATTTTGATGGGTTTTTGTGTGATTGTGTTTTTTTTTGTCAGATTTTTGCTATTTTTTTCAGGGGTTTGATTGATTTAATAATTTTCTGTGACTTTGATTGTTTAATTTTGATGGGTTTTTGCGTGATTGTGTTTTTGCTTTGTTTGTCAGATTTTTGCTGAATTTTCAAGATTTATTTTACAGTAGAGTATGATTGTTTTTTGTGACGATTTCAGATTGATGTTAGCCGACCTCAAATCTTACACTGTGATGGTGTTTTTTTCGCATTGTTTGTCAGATTTTTGCTGAATTTGTGCTATATTTTTCTAGGGAGAAATTTCTGGGGTTTGATTGATTTTTGCTCAATTCTGTGTGTTGAATTGTTCTATGAATGATCGAGATTGATTTAACAATATTCTCTGACTTTGATTGTTTAAGTTTGATGGGAGACGATTTGATGATTTTGGATGATGATTGATGTTAGCCGACCTCAAATCTTTTTTGGACTAAGACTGTGATGGGTTGACATTGTATGACCGAATCAAAATGCATAGGACGTAGCAAATGTTTGCATTACTCGTATCTCCCTATCTTGGTGCGTGAGATATCGAGTCAGAAGTTTGTGATGTTGAATTTCTCCCCACAAACAAGAATTTGTGATTTTTTCGAGGGGAATTTGTGGGGTTTGATTGATTTTTGCTCCATTTTGTGTGTGTGTGTGTGTGTGTGTTGAATTTCTCTATGATGGATTAAGCATTGGATGATCAAGAACGGTATCAAAGGGATCAAAAACTCGAGTTTTTAACATATTTTTTTTCTTGCTGACATTGATGAAGGTGGACATTTCATCACTTCAGACAACTCCATTCGAAAGACCCAAGTTTGACGAACAGATTGATGAAGCAGCAGTCGATAACACTGGATTATGGGGAGACGATGTTCCTGCACTCAAACCCTGTTGGACCAAATCAACTTTCGGTAAATAAATATTATAATTCTATAATCTGTTCATCGGATTTCAACCTTTTTGAAAAAACCGTAAACTGGAGATCAATTGACTTGATTATTGTTATCTTTTTCAGAGAAAGCTGATGAATCCGAGGGATATCTTACGTTTTCCTTGACTGAAGGTCCTGAATATCACGTCTCACAGGTTGCTAATCAAACCTTTATCAGTTAATCTCCTTTGTGACGGGTTATTCATCTTATTGTTATAACGGGTCAAATTTTACCCAACTAGGGAATACTTGACCCGTCTGTCCCAAACAAGAATTTGAGCTTTATTGGTATAGTGGTAAACTCAAAAAGTCAAAAACCTTATATGAGACGGCTTTATAGGTGGGAATATGGATTGATCTTACATGTAACGTGAAAAAACCCGTTTACTGGTTGACCTTATCCTGAAAAAACCCGTTTACTGCTTGACCAAATCCTGAAAAAACCCGTTTACTGGTTGGTCCAAGTGCTCACGGCTCACGGGTGCTCGTGATTGGGTCTACATTGCTATATTATCTACTGTATAATAATGTAACGCTTTTTTTTTTGTTCAGATTGCTGATGCGGTCGTGGTTGCAAGAAGCATTGGTGCAACTCTTGTACTTCCCGACATTAGAGGCAGCAAACTGGGCGACAAGAGGTCAGTAATCAAAACTGAATTATACTGTCAGTGATCGAAATTTACACTTTTACAGTTCCGTAACTATATATTCTTGCATCATTCTAACGTGCAGGGATTTCGAAGACGTCTATGACGCGGAAAAGTTCATGAATAGTTTAGACGGGATTGTCAGGGTAGTGAAGGAACCATCGACAAAGATACTGGCAAAAAATCTCGCAGTCGTGAGGGTACCAACTCGAGTTACAAAAACCCAAATCGCAGAAGATATCGAGCCATTGTACAAGAAGAAGGGCAACGTCAGGCTAGCCACGTATTTCCCGTCGACAGTAAATTTGGAAAAGACCGAGGGCAAAACCAAGGACAGCGAGAACGACATGGTTGCATGCAAGGCGATGTTTGGGTCATTAGAGTTACAGTCTGATGTCCGTGGAGTTGTGAGTTCGATGGTGGAGCGTTTAAGAACGTTGAGCAGTAAGTCGGATGGTCGGTTCATAGCGGTGGATTTGAGGGTTGATCAACTAGAGAAGAAGGGTTGCCAAGACGGGAAAACTTGTTTCGATGCAAGGGAAGTTGCGATTTTCTTGAGGAAAATTGGGTACGGTAAGGATACGACTATTTATGTGACCGAATCCAGATGGAACAGTAGTCTTACGGAACTGAAGGAGCTCTTTCCGAAAACTTACACTAAGGTAAATAAATTTCTTCTAAAAATTGACTATTTTCCGTTCTTCTGAATTGACTTTTTCAAGTATTGCATGCGAATCCTTTGTTTTCTCAAGTAGTTTCAAAAGAAGGCGGTACACAAACCGTCAGCCAAAAATAAAATAAAAATTGACGTGTCATCACCACAATTATTTTTGGTTATTTAAAGAGTAAATTAATTGTTATTCCCTTTTAAAATAACTCCGAATTTTTTTGTTAAAAATTACTCCCAAAATGTAATAAAAGTTCAAAAATTACTCCAAATAATATTTTCACCCTAAAAATATTACTCCATCTAGAGCAATTTTTTAACATTGAATAGATTTTGGGAGTAATTTTTAACAAAACTTTCAAATACGAGTAATTATAAAAAATGTGTATTTTAAAAGGAATTAATTGTTAATTTACTCTTATTTATATAATTATATATTTCACCCTCTAACCAAGGGCATTTTCTTTCTAAAAATATTATTTGGAATAATTTTTGAACTTTGAATAGTTTTTGGGAGTAAATTTTAACAAAAATAAATTTCAAAAGGGAGTAATTTTAAAAATGTGTATTTTAAAAGGGAGTAATTGTTAATTTACTCTTATTTAAATACGAGTAATTAATTTCAAAAAGGTTTAGTCTCCAATGTGTTATTTGCGCAATTTGCACGAGATTAACACTGGTATGTTACATGCGCGACTATTTCAGGAGGGAATAATGCCGACAGACAAAAAGGACCAGTTCCTCGATCTAGAGGCACCGACACTAGAAGACGTGATTGATTTCCACATCTGCTCAGAAAGCGATGTTTTCGTGCCAGCCATTCCCGGCCTATTCTACGCCAATGTTGCAGGAAAACGTATCTCGACTGGCAAAACTCAGGTACTTGTTCCGACAGAGATATCAGATCTTTCTGCTACTCCAGATCGCTTCATTTCCGATTACATTACCAAGCAGACCCACTTGGCTTATTCGTGTTTCTGTTGATAGTATCGCCATAAACTGATAAACCCGGTAAATCAAATCAGACCCGCCCGCTCGCTTTGCGCAGGAAAAATCGAAACTTTGAGAGTTTATTATGATTGGTTTGAGTATACTTTAAAAATTCAGTTCAGCTTTTTTTGCCTAAAGCAAACATTTGAGGCCATAAAAAAGCTTTATTTTAGAAGAAAAATACAGGTGGTTACTTTAGTATAGTGTTTTTAAATTTTTATTATTTTTATTATTTAACTTGTATTCTTGTCATTTTCAGTTGTAAACAATGTGATTTTAGAACACTGTACTGTCAGTGTTTTGTTATGCAATTTGTGGCATTTTTTTTGGGTCCTCGAAACTCGAGTTTCTGTGTTGAGTCTGCTTCGACAGGCGTTGAAATGGGTTCGTGTCATTCCGAAGCTAGGGTCGGGTTCCAAAACTCGAGTGTCTGTGTTGAGTCTGTTTGGACAGGCATTGGGTCTCATACTCTCATTGAACAATTTTGCTCAAAATGGGTTCGTGTCATTCCGAAGCCAGGCTCGGGTTCCAAAACTGAGTTTCTGTGTTGAGTCTGTTTGGATAGGCATTGGCTTTCATCATACAATTACTCGAGTTTCTGTGTTGAGTCTGTTTCGACAGGCATTGGCTCTCATCGAACAATTCCTCATAATGGGTTCGTGTCATTCTGAAGCCAGGCTCGGGTTCCAAAACTGAGTGTCTGTGTTTGGACAGACATTGGCTTTCATCATACAATTACTGAATTACTCGAAATGGGTTCGTGTCATTCTGAAGCTAGGCTTGGATTCCAAAATCAAGTCTGTGTTACTCAAAATGGGTCCGTATCATTCCGAAGCCAGGCTCGGATTCCAAAACTGAGTGTCTGTTGAGTCTGTTTTGACAGGCATCGGCTCTCATCAAACAATTACTCAAAATGGGTCCGTCTCATTCTGAAGCCAGGCTCGGGTTCCAAAACCGAGTGTCTGTGTTAAGTACCGTAGCTACGGAGGAAAACAGGAAGGAAAAAAAAGCGGTAGCAAGTCACTCGGCGGCTTCTGATTTCGTAAATAGGAGTTTCAACGGAAAAGTTGAAAAGACGGTTTTAACCCCGTGAATTTTGTATTAGCAGATAGGAGATCGAAATTGAGAATAGTAGCATATAAATGGAAGAGTTTACTGAAAATTAGAGATTGTTCGATTGCGATTGTCAGTCCAATGACATGTAAAAACTACAAACCACCATAGCAGCGGCAAACACGGCCAAATCTCGAGCTTGAACTACAACCCTAAGTGTGTATACATGGCTCATGAAATACAATGACAAACGAAAAACACGGTGTCTATACCGTTCTGCTGTACGTAACCTATATAAAGTTATTACAAATACTGGTGTAAATGTAAATGTTACCATCATCGTAAACCCATCTATTATCGACTCAAATACCCTGTAAAAAGGCCACGACTAAACGACCTCCTATACGGGTGTTTTTTTGTCAGGTACACGAAACTTTCTGTAAGATGATATACAACGGTTCCAAACTCCAAAGTCTCGATATTAGCAAGCAAAACCGTGCAAGACTTGTACAACATCTACGTCAGTCAGTCCCGGCCTACCTTTCGAGCACGGTGTCGAATAAGTGGTTTATCATGGTGGTCGTCGCTGCCATGCCGGTGCACGATTCTAAGAGGATGAGCCTCTGTGTTGAAAACCCATTCGTCCAAGGGAATGACGGATGGCGGCGAGAAGAGAAGGTACAAGTATTTCAGGGTTTCTGCCAGGAAGAAGCTTTGCATCATATTGTCCTTCACGCCCGTATTCACCTGCTCCAAGCAACAGGTTACTCTATCGATAACTTGATGCATAATTGCATAGTACATACTCTATATAGCTATGCTGCTCCGACTTGTTTAGAAGTATCCGACCCCACCCCACAGACGTGTGTATCAAATGTCGGAAAAGGTGTCACGTGACAGGAATAACAGGAAAATGACAGGAATGACAGGAAAATGACAGGAATGGCCATAAAAGCAACAACGATGACTCTCGGAAAAGGTATAGTGTGAGGATTTAGAGAATCAGATGATGTATTACGGTATAGAAAGTCGTTGCAAGGTTTGAAACTTACATCCTTAAGTCCGACATAGCCAGACTCGACCCGTGAGTTTTTCTCGAACGCTTGAAAGATGTTCCAACCCCATTCTTGGTACGTCTTATTCCCAGTGAGACGCCATAGGTAAAACAATGATTCCACCGTTTCCGGTCTCAGAATGTTCCAAGATGTACCAACAGACAGATCCTAAAACACGAATACAAAAGCATAAGACGGCAGACGATAATCAACGGATTATGCATTCGAAGAGAAGCTAGGTATCTCACCTCTCCGGCATGGAAGAAATAATTCTCCCCGGCCAGTTTAGTCGGTGTTGACTGGTAGAAGTTGTAACATGTCCATGCCAGCTACATACATACAAAAAGGGCGAATCGGTCAGAGAAGTCGCCAGCTCGGGTTACTCGCTAAACTTTTGTTTTTTTCGAGATTTCTAAATCATATGGAGTTGGAAAACGTAACTATTAGATGTTCGCATTTACCTCTTCAGCAAGTGTCATAGTTTTTTTCGATTCTGCTGGGCCGTAACCAGATGACCCCAAAGCTAACATTCCTGGAGCAAAGCATGCTAGCTCATCCATCTGCATTATCCAAATTGTAGGTGAAACCTCGGCACATTAACAAATTACGATAAAGAAGTTTTGATCTAGTAAAAAAAATAAAAAAATAAAAAAAATCACCTTGTCATTTAGCGAACCTCCATTCTTTTCACAAATATAAGTGAAAGACGAAGGGGTCGTCTTCCGAATAAGTGATGACAATCCTTTCATCGATATCTCCCACATTTGTCTTTTTTCCATTATATGGTCGCATGCAAAATTACATCAAACAAGTTGCTTCAAATTCATTACAGACAAGACGGAATGTAGGCAAAGAAGAAAATGGATACGAGGGTTGAGCAGAAATATCATAGCCGCGCGTGTTGCTCACCTGTAAGGCTTCACAGCTGAAGTCTTGTTCCCCTGTATCCATACTTTGAGAAGATATTCGTAAAAGCTGCAAGAAATGTTTTATTTAGCCGCAAACGCTCAACTATCGTTACCAGAAAGTCTAAAAGGTCGAAAATAACGACTTATTAAGGTTCAAATGAGATAACCGATATTTACCTATCACCCATAGCGCCAAAAGTAATGGTAGAGCGTGAGCCGGATCCACTATCTGGATTAATATAGATTGGTAGCAGACCGTCAGCAGGAAATGTCTTGTTGAGCACCGATATAACATTTTCTACCTGCCATTATATTCATCAAAACGCCAAATAAATATCATGATTCACTTGAAAACGAGAGCTTAGCTAATTTAACATGCTTGACTGTTTTTCTGTACACGACATTTTTTACACCTCAGTGACTAACGTATGAACTGTAAACGTTACCTTCTGTTGGTACTTTGGGTCGCCAGTCCTTTGTGAAAGTGCGATGAATTCAAGCTGCTCCGTGCCTGAATCTGCTAGTATACTGTCACCCTAAGATCGGAAAAAAAAATGAAGACGATGAGTCGATGACTAAGATAATAACGATTGAAAAAGACGAAGACCAAATTTCCAACTCAGTAGACCATGGTTTGAAGACATACCCCAGTCCATCCAGGATTGTGTGGCCTTCCATGAGCCAGGTTAATAACATTATACGGTATACCAGATGACGTGTCCCATGCAGGAAGCAATCTATCTGCAATATCTCGAGCTTTCTCAAGAAAGATGTTGTCGCTGGAGAGATCATATGCACTAAGTAGTCCACCTACAACTCTGTTAAAATGCATACAACAAAATTAGTCGTAAATTAAGCGATTTCTGAAAATTTTCAGCTAAAAGATTGGACTAATATTTACGGGAAACCTTATAAAGCAACCTTATGGTTGTCTCAAAGACACTAGCATCGTAATCTTTGTTGAAATCCAATGAAGTAGCAATCCAACTGCAAAAAAAACACCGTTCATATATCAGGGGATAAGAAAAATCACGCCTGCAGGCTGCAGATGATGGCAGACCTCAGATTTTGGATATATGATAATCACGGTATAAATAAAATGAAAGCTCGGCTCACTCTCTAGCTCTCTGAAACTGTTCATCAAGTCCCATTATATAGAGTGTATCGAGTGAATCTACAAGTGTTGCTCCAAGACCTCCGAAACTATTGACACCATTCTTCGTTTGCGGCTGTGAAAAAGGACAAAAACGGAATTTTGGAACACGAACATGATCATCGAGACACATAGGCACAACATATTGAACAGTTCAGCTTGATCCTTTTTCCGTAGTTTTAAGAAAGGTGGAAATATTGGGACACGAGAAATACCTGAAGTTCATCTTGGCCCCAAGCATATTTCTCATATGAACTCCAAGCATGAACCATGGCGTCCTTAACCTTTTGCCTTCGCTCAACTTCGATAGGATCTTCTTTAACAACCTTACTTCCTGAGTCACCATCCTTCACGCCTCGAGCATTTTTCAACCCTTCAAGCTTCAACAAGACAAACCAAAAAAATTTAAATCAATACATAAGGCATGGTGATGAAAAG
This sequence comes from Agrostemma githago, assembly GCA_958450325.1. NCBI lineage: Eukaryota > Viridiplantae > Streptophyta > Magnoliopsida > Caryophyllales > Caryophyllaceae > Agrostemma > Agrostemma githago. The sequence continues at coordinate 406,319 of OY288249.1, forward strand.
AAGATGCGGAACAAATGTGACGGGTAGCAATTATTTACCTCGTCTTGCAATCGACCGACATCTGCCAGTAATGTTGCCAACTCTTCCTGCAGTAAGAAAGATAGTCCAAGTACATATATAAGTCGATAGTAAATATTTCAAAGATCACGACAACAAGTCGAAAAGAATTTATATGTTCTAAAGTATTAAGCTAACCGTCTCTTAGAATCACACTAAACAACATAAATCCATTGCCTCTATACAAACCATTCCAAAGATTATCGAATTCTATCATATCACTTTCTAAAAATACACCTAACACACACACACTCTATAAGAGCGAATCGCGAATCAGCAAGAGGGCATATTCATATCGAATCCATTAACCATTATTTATACAGATTACGGTCTCTCATTAACGGTATTGAGAAACCGTCTCTTAGAATCACACTAAACAACATATATCCATTGCCTCTATACAAACCATTCCAAAGATTTAGCTAATTCTATCATATCGCTTTCTAAAAATATACATAACACATCATCTATAATCGCGAATCAGCAAGAGGGCACATTCATATCGAATCCAGTCACCATGATTTATACAAATTACGGTCTCTCATTAACGCTATTGAAAAACCGTCTCTTGCACAATTACGTATCAATCTCAACAATACAGCAAAAATGAGATCAACCCGCAAGCTAAAATCAAATACCCAACAAAAAAACACCAAATTAAATCCAAAAAAAACAATACATAAGAAATGTAAGGACATATTCATATCGAATCCAGTAACCATGATTTATAGTTCAGATTACGGTCTCTCATTAACGCTATTGAAAAACCGTCTCTTACACAATTACATATCAATCTCTACAATACAGCAAAATGAGATCAACCCACAAACTAAAACCAAATACCCAACAAAAAAACACCAAATTAAATCCAAAAAAACAATCCAGTAACCATGATTTAAACAAATTACGGTCTCTCAGTAACGCTATTGAAAAACCGTCTCTTGCACAATTAGGTAGCAATCTCTCAACAATACAGCAAAATGAGATCAACCCACAAGCTAAAATCAAATACCCAACAAAAAAATCCAAAAAAAAAGACAAAATAAAGATGTAAGATTAAACCTCGTGATCTCTGACTAGGGTTTGTCGATCCCAAATCAGCAAAGTTGCAGCAACAAACACAATAAACAACATTGCCAAACGTTTAGGACGTTTCAAGTAATACGCCGGATTGATGTACCTCAAACAACCCGATGATGATCTACTCCTCGCCATTAGATCGAATTTACCTCAAAATCACTGTAAATTCGTCAGAATTGAGCTTAGTTTAGATCCCCTGCTCGACGATTATTCGTCGGGGGGGATTTTGTAGAGGAAGATGTGGAGATGAGGGAAGGAATAATAAAGGGTAATCAATGAATTTAATCAATTTAATTGAATTGATTTAATTTAATTAATTTTGATTAATTGAATTGAATGGATAATTGAATTGAAGGAAAGTTAGTAGATTAGCGTCATAATTTCTTCATTAGTGTTTAGGGTGTTAGGGGTGTGAGTACTAGGTAGGTGAAATATCATTAATTCAGACGGTTTTACAATAAGTTTATTGCGAAAATTGTACATCGGTCCAGGATCGGATCGGATCCGGAGTCTTAGAAAAAGAAACGGATTGGAATCTAAAAAATTTGGATCGGGATCGGATCGGGAAAATTCGGGTGGAATCATGAAGTCAGGTAGTCTCGTAGTGGGTTTATTGCGAAAAATGTTGTCACACTGTGACAGTTGTTTCTTCGGTTTTGGTGTGTTTTAGGGCTCGTTTGGTTCATCATGGAAAGATAAAGTTACCGAGAACTTAAATGATATACCTCATGTTAATCGAAGATATCCTATTTATGAACTTAAATGATCAGTGCTTAAAGGGATTGAAAGTACTAAATTATATCAACAAACTGTACTTATTGACTGAGAGTAGTTTGAGGATGAGTGACCTCCTGAAAGGTTTTTGAGACCATTTCAGAGCCCGGTGAGCTACCAAATGTGTTGGAAAGGACTCATGTTGGTTTGTGAGACCATTACAGAGTCTGGTAAGCTACAGCAACTAACATTTCCGGTCTGTTGTTTGGTTGCCAAGCGGGAAATGAATTTGTGCGGAAAGTTACACACACCCGGGGGACTTGGTGCGTGGATCATGACTTCCCGTGTTATGGAGAATTGAAATTCCTTGGAAAGTGATAATTCCCATAAAATGGACAACCAAACAACTTCTTGAGTGATCAAAACGAGCCACTAGTATATTGGAGTATATAATGCTCTGTATCTTGCACTAGGTTTACGTGAAACTGTCCCACGAGAGATTTGTCTAGGGGAATAAGGAAGGAAAGTGATGTGTTGCGGGAGTGTCGGGTGTCAATGTACGGGCGGGAGTGTCGAGTGTCAATGTACGGATTCAGTCGTAGTCCTATTTGTGATGTTGAGTGAGGGATTCAGTTGTGGTTTCGTGGTCATGGTTTTGAGTGTCGGGACCTTTCTAGGTTCTAATACCATCTCTCGCTTTAAAATGAGCTTCTAGGATACATATTTAGCCTTTCTAGGGTCGCGACTTTCATTGGTAAGATAGTCTTTTTCAACAACGATTCGATTTACTAAATCGTGACCACCGTTTGCTTTGATGCAAGGGTTAGATCGGGGGGTTGACCGGTAAGGGTCTTAGTAAGAGTTACATTCCAGCCACTTTGGCCCGGCACACGTCGTGTACCGAGGCGAGTCTTCTTTGATAAGACTCATCTCTCTCACTGTCTAAAGGGATCTCTACCAACATGAGTCTCACTCCGGGTTATGTTGGCGGTACGGTGGTCATGTCTGTGTAGTATTAGATAAATGTTTTTTTTTTTTTTTTTTTGAAAGTAGATAAATGTTTTTTTTTTCAACGAAACGCGCAATTAGTCGCATTACAATATAGAGAAATGAGAATTTGAACCTGAGACCTATAATCCACAGTACCTAGTCTCAATGGCCAAACTCGCTATAGTGATCGTGGAGTGGGGCTTTAGGTGGTTTTTTAGCCGAATATGTCGTTGTGGTTGTACTAACTTGCTGAATAAGTAACTAATAAACCATCGGATTATTTTTGTTAAATAATTACTATATTCTATTTTAAAACACCCTACCATTTTTTAAATTTAATCTAATTTAATTTCCTTCCAGAAATAATAATAATAATAATAAATTACGAGTAGGATCCGAATCTCAACACCTATTCCACATATATAAACTCGATTTATTTACTTTGTATATAAAAATCAGAAATATTACCATCCAATTCCGACCCGACCCGACCCGACCCGACCCGTTTAATTTGTATCGAACTCTCAATTCCCAAACTATCCCAACTCACAAGAAGACTATATTTACTTTCTAGTCGATATTCATTATATAGTTATATTCCCAGATCGTCTCCTCCTCCAAAACCCTAACACCCACCGACCACCGCACGCCACCACCTCCAACCACCGTCTCCGCCACCCTCATCGCCGCCGCGCCGTCGCTAATTCGTGCTTGAAGTAAGTGTATTCCTAATTTCAATTATAATCGTTTTGATTATTTAGATCAGCGTTGTAACCCTAATTTCGATTTCGAGATTTCATCCTTCTATCGATAATAATTGGGTTTAAATTTGATGCTAGGTTTAAGTTTTGCTACTTAGCTCTCAGTTGAAGCAGCCATGGCGGTGAGTTTCCGTACATCTTGCTTTATTCAATTCTCAATTTGATTGTTTTTATTGCGAAGGATTAAGGATCTAGGGTTATCTCCGCGGGTTTTCGAATTGTTAAGTAGCGAATAGTTACCGTGTCGAATCGTGAATATTCCCTAGGATTTAAGAAATAGCTATGGAATTTCAATTTTAGGTTTAAGTTTTGAGACCTAGCTCTCCGTACATCTTGCCCTCTTCAATTCCCAATTTGATTGTTTTTATTGCGAAGGATTAAGGATCTAGGGTTATCTCCCCGAGTTTCGAATTATTAAGTAGCGAATAATTACCCTGTCAAATCGTGAATATTCACTAGGATTTAAGAAATAGGTATGGAGGAGTGGGGATAAGGACAATAAAATTGGGATGGTGGGAGGAATAGTAATCGAGGTCTGGCCATTACTGCGTAGTCTGTGCTCTCCTCAATTTTTCGAGTTATTAAGTAGCGAGTGATACCCTTTTGAATCTTGAATACTCCCTCCGTCCCATTTTTATTGTCCCCATTATAGAATTTATGAAATAGGTGTAGAGAAGTGGGAAAAGGGGTGATAAAGTTGGGACGACGGGTGTAATAGAAATTGAGATCTGGCCAAGGTACTCCGAAGTAAGAGTAGTTCACCTGAGAAGTCTCTCAAGACCATGGTTACTGAATTTGCTATGAATCTGCTCTTAGTGATTTGTGATTTGTGATTTGCTCTTATAGAGTATCTGTTACATATATTTTTAGGAAAGGACATGATAGAATTATCTCTTAGCAATACCCAACTCAGTGGGTATCTGAGGGAATCCGTTAAGGGTATTGAGAGACCGGATCTTATAAGTTTTTTGTGTAGAAGTAATTACAAGCGTTACTCCGTAGTCTGTTTTATGTTCCATAGCGTTTGGAGGTTCAAAGAATCATTGAATTTTGCAGCTTTGATTTCCATGGAGTGTGGTAGAAGAAACCTGTTTAATTGAAAAGAGTTGCAATTTGTCCCTTTGTTTAAGTTTCTTTTGTGATGATTAAGTGTCTTTAGTGAGGGGTTTGCTAAGATTCCCATTAATTTTTCTAACTATATATGGGGGTTTATGGACCGTTGTTGCTTGAAACTACATACAAGATTACACTGTCTTCCTACCTGACTACCTAGTTATTGGGACTTGTACAAATACTTTATCACGTGATCTGGGATGTGGTTCATTTTACTGGTTTTACTGTCCTTGTTTACGTTTATTATGACCGCTGTTCCTCAGGAAAATCTTGAAGCACAGATAGAAGCACTTTTGAATGTAGAGAAGCAATCGAGACTTGCTGGAGAAGTTTCTGAAACCAAAAAGGCTGTGTGTAGCATTCTCAGTCTTTGCTTTGAAGCTCGTGCATGGAAGACATTGAATGATCAAATTATTTTGCTGTCAAAGCGTAGAGGCCAACTCAAACAGGTACACACTTAAACAAGCTGTTTATCGTATTAGTACATGTACATATTTTTAAAGGTACTCACTTAAACGGGTACATGTTTATCCTATTCATTTTGTTAAGGATATAATGGGATCTTTTGATTATATAATTATACTAGTTCGTATTAGAGGCTCACTCAATATGTTAAACATACTCAAATTTTGCCTTTATGTTATGATCTTAGGGCATCTATCGGAGCATTAAAAATCATTGATTTAGTGCATACATCTAAGTATATAACACATCCATTCGGAGTTCAAATTTTCTTGAGGTTTAAGATTTGGGGGTTTTACTCGAGATTTATTTATTTTGACTGCTTGTTGGTCCACTTTGAGAGGCCCGCAAAGTGATTAAACTGGAGAGAGCAAGGAAGGCGTGTATATGTATATGATGAGTTAGAGTTAGTGGAAGACAGGATAATGTGAGATTAGAGTGACTTATTGTAAGACGAGGGGAGAAGATAAACGACAAAGGTGTTCCAATGAAAGGATCCACATTGTTCATCATATACATAGTCTTTTGCTACCAATTGTTTTGTGTACGATCTCCTCATTCCTTTGAGTACCCTGACCTTTGCTAGATAGCTCACTGCTTTCACCCTTCCGATATGGACAAATCATGACAGAAGATCAGCTCACTTGAGGAAATAGAGGAAATGCTATTCTTTGTGCGTATTTTCATTTTCTTGTAAGGGGTCTGATGTATCTAATACGAGTTTTTAACAATCTCCATTTGAATTGGTCTGATTCAAAAGGAATGACTCAATATTGAAAATGTTTGCTACTTGACGGAATAGAGGGAATACGATTTTTGCATGCTTCGTATTTTTATTTTCTTGTAGGAGGTGTCAGGGCAACTGAAGTAGCTAATTTAAATTTCAATAATAATAATAATCATTTGAATTGGATCTGATTTACTAATTATATTCCATCAATGAAATAAGTATGTTAATATCGTTCCATTTCCTAGCTATATACTTTATCTGAAGCAGATCTTTGTTCTTCCCAGGCTGTGACAGCAATGGTGCAGCAGGCAATGCAGTACATAGACCAAACGCCCGATCTAGAGACTCGCATAGAGCTTATTAAAACTCTTAACAGTGTATCAGCCGGGAAGGTAAATAGTTTTTACATTTGAGAAAAGATATCTGTTCATGCTCATAGATCTGAATGTTACAGACGGCTTCCATCTTTGGGTATGTTTGATCTCATTTCATATTTTCTGCAGATATATGTTGAAATAGAAAGAGCAAGACTGATTAAGAGCCTTGCTAAGATCAAGGAAGAACAAGGGCTCATTGAGGAGGCTGCTGACTTGATGCAAGAGATAGCGGTTAGTATGGCTGCTTTTTATGTTTTGATCGTATATAATTTTATAGCAGTTTATCACATGATTTATTTGAAGTAACGAGCTGTCTTTGTAATCTGTCTTTTCTATAATTTTTATTCTGCAGGTTGAAACTTTTGGAGCTATGGCAAAAACTGAGAAAATAGCATTCATTCTCGAGCAAGTATGTTCTGCCTTGTCACTAGCAAACTAGCGTGATTGTTTTTCTTTATCTGTTTCATTCCCTAGAAATAATCCTGTATTGCTCGATATCGACACCCTTTCTTCCCTTGTTGCCCGTTTTTACTTTCTGAAAGACTGGGTTTATTTATATAATTATTCAATATATTCAGGTTCGTCTTTGTTTGGACCGTCAAGACTATGTTCGGGCTCAAATTCTTTCAAGAAGGATTAATCCGCGGGTTTTTGATATTGATTCTTCAAAAGAAAAGAAAAAACCCAAGGAAGGTGATGGTATGGTTGAAGAGGCTCCTGCTGATATTCCATCTTTGCCAGAGCTTAAACGTGTCTATTATGAACTTATGATCCGGTTAGTTGGATTCATCTCTATCCATGTTACAATTAAAACCTCAATTATTACCACTTTTTTTTTTAGTTTGGACTCTCGGTTAATTGTTGTTGGGACAAGATTAGACCGTCCCATATGACAATTTATGTTTTATCTAATATATTCATAGTCGAAGTTTGATACATTTCCTGTATTCTTTTAGATACTATCGGCACCACAATGACTACCTTGAAATATGTCGATGCTACAAGGCGATCTACGACATACCATCTGTGAAGGAAGATCCTGGACAGTGGACCCCGGTAGATATTGATTTCATGTTAATTAAACTCCTCCATTTTCATTCCCCTCGATAGTTTTGTAATGTCTCTTTTGTGCAGATCCTAAGGAAAATCTGCTGGTATTTGGCTCTTGCTCCTCATGATCCAATGCAGTCGAGCCTTCTTAACTCTACTTTGGAGGATAAGAATCTTTCTGAAATCCCAAAATTCAAGTATGTCAAATTTTTATTTGTACTTTTCTTCCTTGCACGTTGTGAACTTCCTTACATCTGCTTCTCTTGTCGGGCTTATAAACCCAACAAGTAATTACTAATTCCGCTAGTGGTAAAAAAGTAACTATCATGTCTTTTTCTAAAAATTATATAACCGTACCTTTTCATTGATTAATATAGTTATCAAATGGATTGTAATTACAATGGAAACCGTTGAAAAAGAAATATGAGTCAAAATATGTTCTAAAGTCGAATATATCATAAAAAATAAAAACTTCTCAAATCTCAAATATATAAAAGAAATATATTTCTCAAAATTATCAAGTGAAAATATGAAAGAAATATAATTCTTCATTATTATTACTCCGTATTATTCACGAGTCTCTTGATATGCTGCACAGATCGCTATTGAAACAGCTGGTCACAATGGAGGTTATCCTATGGACAACTCTTTGGAACGAATTCGAGGTTGAATTCGACAACGAGAAGACCTTGCTTGGAGGCCCTCTAGGTGAAAAGGCCGCTGAAGATCTAAAGCAAAGGGTTATCGAACATGTAAGTAATTCTACTCCGTACTTAGTTAATCTATTTCTCCTTGTTCTATGAGATTATCGACTTTTTATTGATTGCATTTTTTCGAAATTGGTTGCTCTTTTTGCAGAACATTCTTGTGGTGTCGAAATATTACTCTAGGATCTCCTTGAAGAGATTGTCCGACTTATTGTGCCTTACTTTGAAGGTTTGTTGCCTTTATATCGTGTCCCTTACTAAAAATACACATGACACATGAAGCAAATCGCGAATGGGTAAAAAGTTTATTCATAGCGAATCCGGTGACTATTGGTCGCACACTGATCTTCCATCATCGTGCATTTCGACAATTAATCTTTTCAAAATGTTATCGTCTCAGGACGCAGAGAAGCATCTGTCGGACATGGTGGTTTCCAACGCTTTGGTAGCAAAGATCGACAGGCCGATGGGAGTCGTATGCTTTCAGGTAGTCAAAGACAGCAACGACGTCCTAAACTCTTGGTCGATGAACCTGGAAAAGCTACTCGACCTCGTCGAGAAGAGCTGTCATCAAATACACAAGGAGACCATGGTTCATAAAGCCGCTCTCAAAGTCTGACCTCTTCCGAAACCAACATACCATGTAAGTCCTCGACGATTTTCTCTGTTACCTTTCCCCATTTTACAACGAGAAAATCAGGACAGTCGGTCTCGACTCTCTTTTCTGTTCTGTTCAAAATGCACCTGTTTTCGTTTTTAGATACATTTTGCATTCGTGGACTGAACTTCAGTGTAACATTATGCATTTTTACTGATATATCTTGACCTCTGCTGCTACCTGCAATGTGTCTATAGCGTTGACATTGTTGGACGACTTTTAGCGACTTGGTTTTGGGCTTTCGGTTCACTCTTCGGTTTTGTTTTTTCAGATTCTCTTATTCTTTGCGTTTATATAACTCGTTTTTCCGACTCATATGAGATCTAGTACTGTTTTTTCTGATGCTGTTATTGTTTGCTTTTATGTAACTCGTTTTTCGACTCATGCTGGATTCCCAAGTTTTGATTATTTCAGATTTTTTTTTTTCGTCTTTGATAAATGTTTTCCTTTCTATTTTTCCATAAAAAAAATTTAATATATAATTTTAATATATTACATTTTTTTTTTGCCATAGTCATGCATGTATGCAATTTCATTTATGTGCAACATGTAAAGCCTTTTTATAATTGTTTATAAAATTCAATTTCGAGTAAACGTTTGAATTATTTTTACTCGCATAAAAGACGGTTACAAATTATATGTAACCATGTTTGTTACTTTTACTCAAATCTATAATTTGATTATAACTAAACAAAGGAAGAAAATTCAAAGAACATGTTTAATTGCTCCACAAAATCAATTAAACAGGTTTTTTTTATTTTAACTCAAATCGATAATGTGATAATAACCTTTATTTTTTTATTTTATTTTTTTAATTTTAAAAAAAAAAATCAGATTCGAACCTAATAAGATCTCCGGGGTTTTAAACATTTCCCTCGTGAGTTTTAACACTACTGTATTCCAAAGTTTGAAGTCTCATTCTCAGCCTGTGGTTAACATAAAACAACCCGTTATCAGTTGATCTAAGTTGTTGATCGAGTAGACCAATATGAACAACACAATAATGAAAGAGACATGAATGAATAACCACACATAACCACCACACCTAACATATTTTATAAACACATATTGATAACTTTTTTTTTTTTTTCCTTTTTTTTTTTTATGAAAACAAAATCTGTGGTCAGAAAATCGACGACGGGTCAAATAATACAATTTGGTCAGAAATGACAAGTCTAAGAATTAGCACACGGTATGTCTTTATTTACTCAAGTGAATATTATGGAAAATAGGATTATATACATGGTTGTACAACAACATTGTACAACCGACAACTTTACGTTAAAGCTCAGAAAGTTTACAGCAAAACTCGAAATCTTTGTGATAAAGCTCAAAATCTTAAAATCAGTTGTACATAGAGCTATGTACAATCGGTGTTATAATCCTCTAATTGGAATATTATTTAATCTGTTACAAATTTGTGACGGATATTTCGATAACAAACGAAGAATTTGTACTATATTTGATGGAGGTTTTAATCACACAAATAGTATGGAAATGATTTCATGGCTCCCATTTTAACTTCCTTATTTTATTGGACCAACTTGTAGAAAAGTAGTAATAATAGTATCAGAAAAATAAAGAGTTATTCATTCATTGGGCCCATTAATTATCATTTCTGCCCAAACCATGTTACTCTCCTTAATTAAATCATCAAAAAAAAAAAAAAAAAAAAAACGATTAAGTCTTCCTTGTGACAGATATATATTTCGTCATTAATTGTAACGGATTAAATATTCTGTAATACTCTGTACGTAGTATCACGGTGTTATTGTTTTATCTGTTACAAACAAGAATTTGTCTCAGAATCCTCCAATATTAAATCAACATTTAATTATTTTTTTTTGATAGAAGTTACATAAATAAATTCATATAAAACAGAAATTCTCCTGTGAGATCGTCTCAGTTAATATAATCATAAAATTAATTAACTTGTCTATAAAAAAAAAATATCGTAAAACTGTTTCATACAAGAATTTGCGATAAAATTATAAAAATAAAAGTAAATACTCCCAAATAGTTTGAACCTCACAAACTGAATGAAAGCAATGATTAGGTGGGAACACAAGGAAGGCGTGTGAAGTGAATAAGAAATCACAATTTAACCGATTGAATACTCGATATGATTAACCTCAATTCAATCCGAATTGAATTTCAATTAAACTGAACTAAAATAAAATAAAATTGATCCTAAATATATTTCGATGATAATTGAATCGATTAATCACCTGAAATTCACTTCAACAGATACAAACCCAACCTGAACCATACTCGAACAGAAACAATACAAATCAATTAAATTACACCGTAGCTAACCGAAATGAATCCAATAGAAATACGTGTGTATTATTATTATTATTCTCTCTGTCTCGTTCATTTATCTGTGTTAGATTAAAATAATCTTCACAATGAATATAAAAAACAAACAAATGGATAAAACTGAGGGTGTAAGACCTGGCAAAACGGGTCAACATGGGTCGGATCAGATCATTTCGAGTTTGGGTCATTTTCAGGTTTATTATTTTCAATTTTCTTAAGATATCGACTCGTTTTCTATTATAATAATATACGGATCAGTTTCGGATGAAGCTAGATCAATTCGGATTACGGGTCAAACTCGATAGAATAATGGGAATGAATATATTTTTGGTGGTCAGCTGCCAAGGAAAGGCGCTGTACAGAAGGCACGTGTCGAATTTGTGGTGGTTAAATGTGAGACACAGTATAGATATTTAGTTTCCACATATTCTGAAACAGTAACAGTATCTTTTAAACGTATGTGGTTGTTTCCTTAGTTGCTTTCTCTTCTCAACGGTCCTCACTCTTCTTGCCACGCCATTTTCCTTTAAAAAAAAAAAAAAAAACACGTCGTCTGTCTCATTAGATAGTTCACACTTACTTTATACGAGTACTAGTAAATCGGACCGAGCTAGACATATATATACCGGTCTGGTCTCCAAATTTTTTCATAATTAGTCTATTTTTTCGGTCTGGTCTGGTCTGGTCCGTTTCGGGTTTGGATCGGTAAACAATCCTAGTACTCTGTAATTAGGGATGTTCAAAAAGTTGTTCGAACCCGACATATTTAGCGGTCCGGTCTCCAAAAAAATTCATAATTAGTCTATTTAATCGGTCTGGTCCGGTCCGGTCCGAACTTGGAAAACTTGTCGTGGTTCTCTTCTAACCGGTCAGGTCAGGTTCGGGTTTGGATCGGTGAATAACCCTAGAGGTATGACTAAAGTACTCTGTAATTAGGGGTGCTCAAAAAGTTATTTGAACCGGTAAACCGGACCAAACCAGACATATATACCGGTCCGGTCTCCAAAAAAAAAAATCATAATTAGTTTATTTTTTCCGATCTGGTCTAGTACAAACTCGGAAAACTTGTCCTGATTTCCTTCTAACTGGTTTGGTCCGGGTTTAGATCTGTGAACAACCCTAACAGGAAAGTACTCCCTCTGAGTTTTTAACATTGCCCCGTATTCCTTTTTGGGCTGAGTTTGATCTTTTACCCACTTTCCACTTTTGGCCATAAAGGTGTGGTTCACATTCAGCCACCTATTTCTCTCTCTTCCTCCTTTTTTAACCACTCATTTTCTCTTCCTTATTTTCCACCCAAAAAGAAACCCTCTTCCTTATTTTCCACCCAAAAAGAAACGGGGCAATCATAGGAACTCGGAGGGAGTATATAGTATGCCAAATGAAGACGTAAAATATTGATTGATATACCAGAAAAGGAACGTGTAAACTATTGATTGGGAATCGGGATAAATGGAGGGAGTATGAGTATTTATTCCTAGGTCACTATCTATTGTTGCTTTGCTTTCTCTTTTATCAACCTCCCTTCACTTCACTTCACTTCACTTCCATCATTTGTAGCCACAATCTCAACCGGCAAATTAAATAAATATAATAATGAATGATGATGTGTAGTCGTGTAGATACAAAATAAATACTCGTACAATATGAGATTTAATTATTTAACTCGCGATATTCGCGGAGTTGTTTAAATATTAGGTTGTATTTTTTCTTTAACAAAAAAGTCATTTCATCATTACTCATTAAAACTATAAAAAAAAAAAAAATTAAATAAATAAATTAGTGATCTATAGATTCCTTCGCGAAAGGCTGTATCAATAAACAACGATATATAGAAGGTTATGCAGAAGCGCATTATTCTAATAGTGATCTTTGTCTCAATGATGTTCTTTATTTATTTTTCACAAATTTGTATTCAGTTCAATTTGACATCTTTTGTAGATGCCGGATGACTTATTATTAATGATATTGATCTTCGCTTTCAAAAAAAAAAAAAAAAAAAAGTCAAATAAATAAATTAAACGGAGTGATTATTAAGGTATATAATAATAATAATAGTCGAATATGACATGGGTAGGGTGGATGACTGGTGCATGGAGTATTGGTACGATTATCGATAGTTTATTTAACATAATATAAAATTACTGAGGTGGTCATCTAGAGTAGCTTGTTAGAGATAACTAAACAATTAAATTTATTTTGGCAAAAACAAATAAAGATAATGATAGAAAAATACTACTCCCTCCGATTTTTTAAATTCGCAACGTTTACTATTTGCACAAATAATAAGGTTGTGAATGGAGATGGTGGGTCTCACCAATAAAGTAAGAAGGTAACACAAACAAAAACCTACCTATTATAGAAATGTTGCAAACCTAATGAATTTGCCAAATATGGAATATGTTGCGAATCTAAAGAATCGGAGGGAGTACAAATTACATTAAAAGAAATTGTCTAAAAAGGACATCAGAGACAACATTTTATTTAATCTTTTAAAAGTTGTGTGCACCTCCATGCAAATGAATATTGTTCATCTTTACTTCTATCTTGAAAGTTTAATATACATAGATTACGTATTTCAAAATAAATCACCTTAAAGTTCAAAGCATACGAAGATTAATGATTATGTACATATTATTATTTCGACCTTATAAAACTCAACTTGCTTAGTACTTATCATTTTCGTTAAAGATCAATAGCAAATCATCTTCCAACGCAAAACAAAATGAATTATTTTTTTAATACTCAATCCAATATAGTCACAAAATGATTTGTGATCGGCTAACATGAATCATTTACTTTAACCGTCAAATTTGTCTTGAATAAAGCAGACACCAAAGAAATTAAAATGAAAAAAATGGAGACATTTAAATATCCGAGTTGTTGTGAGGCCTATAAAGCTCATACCCACCCGAATTTATGAGGGGAAGACGAAAAAAAATTGTGACTAAATTTTAACAAAATAAATTAAATCATTTGAATTTTTAACAAAATGCATTGATTTGAAGTAACATTAAGAATGCATGAATTTATTTTCTAGCTTATAAGATAAGCAAATAGTGATTGTGAAATTGTTAGTTTGTGCCATGTGGCACTAAAAAGAGGCTCATCTTGACTTTTAATATTATTATATAGATATAGATTATCTAAATATATTTAATTAATTTAACAATGTTTTTAAACTGAGATGAGACAACTCGTGAACAATTCGAGTTTGAAAAGCTCAAAATAATACTACTCGAGTATATGATTTAATTAATATTTTGTTTTTATTCAATTTTTTTTTATAATATGGAGTAATTATTGAGTGAGTTAATAATAATGGAATATAATAGTTGGAATTATAAATGTTTAATTAATTACTTATTCCTAGTAAACTAGGTTTTGACTTTGTGTTTCAAATATTCAATTGAATAAAATGTACTCCCGTAATTGATATATCCGTTATAAAATTATACATTAATTGGTCAATATTTCGTATTACTTACAATTAAATACCATAAGATAAAATCAGAATATATCGAAAATAATAAATACGATGTCTTTATTTATCCATGTGAATAATATTTGACCCGTTAAAAATTTGGGTCGGAAGAATAATGATAGGCTCCAGAAGCCGCGGTGTGGGGGATGTAGTCATCAGATATTTTGTCACTTAACTTGCTTAACCCGTTAACCACCCCCCTCCCCCCCAATATCATTACTCTATTAATTAATCACTTTGTCCAGGAGACGGTTTCATGGTAATTATTTTAATAAATAAATTTAATAAAATTATCGTGAATTTATTTCATAGAAGTTTGTATTAATATACTTCCCCCGAGATCCTATTATTGTCCCACTTTCCTTTTTGGGCTGAGTTTGATTTTTGTCCTACTTTTCTTTTAAGGCCATCAATGTGTGGTTCACAATTACTCTCTCATTTCTCTCTCTTACTCCTTCTTTTTTCAACCACTCATCTTCCCTTCCTTATTTTTCACCCCAAAACCTTATGGGACAATAATAGGAACTCGGAGGGAGTAGACTTTATTTATTTAAATAATTTTTTTATCTTTGATTAAAATAATAATTATAAATAATATACGAAATAAAAGGTAAATAAATGATTTGAACGGAAGAAAAATACCGTACAAGGAGTAGTTTAATTATTATGTGGAAACAGATGTAAGCTTTTGGTTCACACGTTGTCTCCTAATTAACCCACTTCCACTTCCTCCTTCCTACCCTTTAGTCAATGATTTCGCCGGTATATATGCACTCCTAAATTTCGTTATAAGTATAGGGTAGGTCTCCTGAAAGACGGTCTCTTATTAACTTTACTAAGAGATTAAGTACAAATGGAAGTAACAGTGATACCAAACCTAATAGAAGTAAGTACGATTAACATAAAAGAGTATACAAATATAAAGAGGGTATGCTTATTACAAAAACAGGTACAAAACAAAGTTGTCATTTAAGGGTACGAATAGAACATATAGTGGTACGGTCTCTCAATAAGTTATTGAGAGACCATCTCTTCCAAGATTTTGCGATCAATTTATTATGAGACTGTCTCATATTAAAATTAGAATTAAAACAGATTATCTGTTTTAAACTTAAAATACTACTCACTCTGTTTCATTGATATCTTCCACATTTCTTTTTTCAATCATTTCTTTGATTTCTTCCACTTTCCTTTTTTTCTATCACACTTATCTCTTACCCAAGTGGCCCACCTACTTTACTCCCTCTCTACTTTTACTTATTTTATTATTTTTCTTAAGAAATGTGCCACTTTTAAGGTGGAAGAAATCATAGAAACGGAGGGAGTACAACCAATGAAAATAAAATATTTGACATTTTTGATACAATTTAAATATATATTTGACGTATTTTATGATTTATAATGGATAATATCGTCACAAACAGTAATTTGGGTCGAGTATTAATGCAAGGATAAGAGAGTAGGAGACTTTCCTTTTGATATACTCATGGTGGATATGTAACTCTAAACTTTATCTCAATATTAATCCCCTCCTACATTCTTCTTCTTCTTGGTCAATGTTTTTCAAGATATTTTTTTCCTAAAGTTTTCTAGATATACTTAAGGATTAGTAACACATGAAACTTGTAGTTTGAGTAAATCTTAATACATGGCTGAAATTGAAAGTAAGCCGTGCATTTACACGAATCCAGATCTCAGGATTTTAGATCCCGTCTGTATTTTGATAAGTCATCGTTGATATTCTCTCTCATAATCTCATTCTTACGAATCACTACATATTCACATTTGTCTTTTCTGTTACTATATTCAAATGAATTGCTACATTGTTGCAGTTACTTTTGTCGATGAGATTCACCGTCCTTACTCGCAATCTCGATCCTTATGTATGAAGTAATTGTAGAGGAATACCCGTATTAACCCGACCTTACTTATTGTAAGCTTGTACCGTAGCAAACAAATCGACTCCCAAAAAGGATCTGAACCCGATCCGATTGACTCATTTACCAACTTTTTTTTTTGTTCAACGAAGAACTCACTTAGTCGCATTATAAGATAGATAGAATTCGAACCTAAGACCTATCATCCACGATACCTGGTCTTTAACTCTTAACTATGGGTGTGCAAAATCCGGTCCAGTCTCCAGTCCATCAATTTGGGCGATTCCAGGTTCCGGTCCGATCCCGGTCCAATTTTCTTAGATTCCGATTCGAATCCGATCTGATCTGGACCAGTGCATAGCCCTACTTTCAACCACTAGATCAAGACATCTTCGATATTTTTTTTACCAGGTCTATTGATTTGACAAGGAAGGAAGGAGAAGGAGAAGGTTGGTTTTGGTCCTCCTTGAAGTGAAAGGAAAACAATAGCAAAGAAAAGAGAAGAATAAATATGTGGACAAGAGTAGACCTCAATTTCCTTCCTTCATTCATTCTCCACATATTCTTCCCATTTCTGGGCCCCACTCCCCCTCCCCCACTATATATTCCCCCTCCCCTCCTTTGAATTCCATTTCCCCCAATTCACAATCCCTAATTCCCAATTTCAAATCCCTAATTTCAATTTGATAATGTCGGAACAACGACGAACATGCGAGCTCTGCCACCACACAGCCACCGTCTACTGCCCATCCGACGCCGCGTACCTCTGCTCAACCTGCGACCACAAAGTCCACCGCGCTAACTTCCTCGTCGCCCGCCACCTCCGCCACCACCTCTCCTCCTCCTCTTCTTCCTCCTCCTGTATCTCCTCCACTTCCACGACACCGTCAACGACGGTGTCCGCATCGGCGAAACCGTCGACGACGGTTTCGGCTTCGGCGTCGGCGACGGAGAGAATCGAAGGTGTGTTGATAAACTGGTGCAGAAGAATGGAGGTGGTGGAAGCGGAGGAAGAATCGAAGGTGGTTAGAGTTGCGGTTGAGGTATTACAAGGGAAAATGACGGTAATGCCGTTACGAGTGATGTTAGCGACGGCGTTTTGGGTCGGAGCAACCGCAACCGTCACCGCAACCGCGGCGGCGGTGACGGCGGTTAGAAGAGGAGAGTTGTTAAAGCGGTTGGAACAGATCTCCGGTGTGCCAGCTAAGCTTATCTTAAGCATGGAAATTCGCTGGAAAACCCGAACCCGAATCCAAACCCGTGTGGGTAGGAGTAGGAAATCGTCGCCTGTTGATTATCAAGAAGGTTGGGCCGAGTCGTACTGAATTTACCATGAGATCGTCTCATCTGAAACAAAAAAAATTCGAAAAAATCGAGCATGGAAATAGTTTAATTTGTAGTAATTGTTAGAGTTTTTAGAAAAATTGTAGACAAAAAAAAAAAAAGAGAAATTAGATTAATTAATATGTGTAGTTACAAATTAATTATCTCGTCTGAGACGGTTTTACGGTGATGGTTAATACTTAATTAATAGGTTTCGATATTTTTGTTTATTGTGTGAGATTGTTTTACGTGAGAATTTTTTGATTCATGTGATCGTTTATCTACCCGGAATTTCATGCAATGTGTGTGAGATCGCTTCATGATTTACTTGATTGGTACGACGGTACATTTTATAAGTTGTAAGTTGATCTTCATATTTTGTGAATGATCCCTTTCGATTTTTGGGAGTTTATTCTGGATTTCGAATATCTGAAAATAATGTATAGTGAGTAATACACTACTACGATTTGAAAATAATGCAGATTATTAATAGTGGTATCGAGATACGTTTCAGTTTAACCTCATTTTTATCCAAGCAGCAATCTTATGATTTTAAAAAGTGTCTATTTAAATTCAAATGATCCTTTATATTACACCGGGACTTTGAACTTGGCGTGAACTTTGTTCAGCGCGAATATGAATTCATTTTAATTCGGATCCCAAAACGTCGAAAAAACGTGGATTATTACCTTCAAAATCGGTCGTTTTTGACTATTTATCGAAGGAATTGAAAATGTTTCAAAACGCGAATGCTTTTTGACGAAAACTTGTCGATAGGAATAAAAAGCTTAATGATGATTACCAGAACCTTCTGACGCGATAAAAAAATGAAGTATAGAACAAGATTCGACAAGATTTCGACAAGTCCCAAAACACAAATTTATGACTTTAAAAGGTGTGCAATTAAATCCAAATGACCCTTTATATTACACCGGTACATTGTACTTGGCGTGGACTTTGTTCGGCGCGAATATGGATTCATTTTATTTCGGACCCCAAAACGTCGAAAAAACGTGGATTATTACCTTCAAAATCGACCGTTTTTGGCAATTTTTCGGAAGAATTGAAAATGTCTCAAAACGTGAATGTTCTTTGACAAAAACTTGTCGATAGGAAGAAAAAGGTTAATGATGATTACCAGCAACCTCTGACGCGATAAAAAATGAAGTATAGAACATGATTCGACAAGATTTCGACAAGTCCCAAAACATAAATTTATGACTTTAAAAGGTGTCCAATTAAATCCAAATGACCCTTCATATTACACCGGTACATTGTACTTGGCGTGGACTTTGTTCAGCGCGAATATGGATTCATTTTATTTCGGACCCCAAAATGTCGAAAAAACGTGGATTATTACCTTCAAAATCGACCGTTTTTGGCAATTTTTCGGAAGAATTGAAAATGTTTCAAAAACGCGAATGTTTTTTGACCAACACTTGTTGTTAGGAATAAATAGCTTATTGATGATTATTAGAACCTTCTGACGCGATAAAAAATGAAGTATAGAACAAGATTCGACAAGATTTCGACAAGTCCCAAAACACAAATTTATGACTTTAAAAGGTGTGCAATTAAATCCAAATGACCCTTTATATTACACCGGTACATTGTACTTGGCGTGAACTTTGTTCAGCGCGAATATGGATTCATTTTATTTCGGACCCCAAAACGTCGAAAAAACGTGGATTATTACCTTCAAAATCGACCGTTTTTGGCAATTTTTCGGAAGAATTGAAAATGTCTCAAAACGCGAATGTTTTTTGATAAAAACTTGTCGATAGGAATAAAAAGCTTAATGATGATTACCAGCACCCTCTGACGCGATAAAAAATGAAGTATAGAACATTTTTCGACAAGATTTCGACAAGTCCCAAAACACAAATTTATGACTTTAAAAGGTGTGCAATTAAATCCAAATGACCCTTTATATTACACCGGTACATTGTACTTGGCGTGAATGTTCAGCGCGAATATGGATTCATTTTATTTCGGACCCCAAAACGTCGAAAAAACGTGGATTATTACCTTCAAAATCGACCGTTTTTAGCAATTTTTCGGAAGAATTGAAAATGTCTCAAAACGCGAATGTTTTTTGACAAAAACTTGTCGATAGGAATAAAAAGCTTAATGATGATTACCAGCACCCTCTGACGCGATAAAAAATGAAGTATAGAACATGTTTCGACAAGATTTCGACAAGTCCCAAAACACAAATTTATGACTTTAAAAGGTGTGCAATTAAATCCGAATGACCCTTTATATTACACCGGTACATTGTACTTGGCGTGAACTTTGTTCAGCGCGAATATGAATTCATTTTATTTCGGACCCCAAAACGTCGAAAAAACGTGGATTATTACCTTCAAAATCGACCGTTTTTGGCAATTTTTCGGAAGAATTGAAAATGTCTCAAAACGCGAATGTTTTTTGACAAAAACTTGTCGATAGGAATAAAAAGCTTAATGATGATTACCAGCACCCTCTGACGCGATAAAAAATGAAGTATAGAACATGTTTCGACAAGATTTCGACACGTTTCAAAACGCAATCTTATGGTTTTAAAAGGTGACCAATTAAATCCAAATGACCCTTTATATTACACCGGTACATTGTACTTGGCGTGGAATTTGTTCAGGGCGAATATGGATTCATTTTATTTCGGACCCCAAAACGTCGAATAAACGTGGATTATTACCTTCAAAATCGACCGTTTTTGGCAATTTTTCGGAAGAATTGAAAATGTCTCAAAACGCGAATGATTTTGACAAAAACTTGTCGATAGGAATAAAAAGCTTAATGATGATTACCAGCACCCTCTGACGCGATAAAAAATGAAGTATAGAACATGTTTCGACAAGAGTTCGACACGTTTCAAAACGCAATCTTATGGCTTTTAAAAGGTGACCAATTAAATCCAAATGACCCTTTATATTACACCGGTACATTGTACTTGGCGTGGAATTTGTTCAGGGCGAATATGGATTCATTTTATTTCGGACCCCAAAACGTCGAATAAACGTGGATTATTACCTTCAAAATCGACCGTTTTTGGCAATTTTTCGGAAGAATTGAAAATGTTTCAAAACGCGAATGTTTTTTGACGAAAACTTATCGATAGGAAAAAAAAAAGCTTAATGATGATTACCAGAACCTTCTGACGCGATATAAAATGTAGTATAGAACATGTTTCGACGGATTTCGACACGTTTCAAAACGCAATCTTATGGCTTTTAAATGGTGACCAATTAAATCCAAATAACCCTTTATATTACACCGGTGCATTGTACTTGGCGTGGACTTTGTTCAGAGCGAATATGGATTCATTTTATTTCGGACCCCAAAACGTCGAAAAAACATGGATTATTACCTTCAAAATCGACCGTTTTTGGCAATTTTTCGGAAGAATTGAAAATGTCTCAAAACGCGAATGTTTTTTGACAAAAACTTGTCGATAGGAATAAAAAGCTTAATGATGATTACCAGCACCCTCTGACGCGATAAAAACTGAAGTATAGAACATGTTTCGACAAGATTTCGACAAGTCCCAAAACACAAATTTATGACTTTAAAAGGTGTGCAATTAAATCCAAATGACCCTTTATATTACACCGGTACATTGTACTTGGCGTGAACTTTGTTCAGCGCGAATATGAATTCATTTTATTTCGGACCCCAAAACGTCGAAAAAACGTGGATTATTACCTTCAAAATCGACCGTTTTTGGCAATTTTTCGGAAGAATTGAAAATGTCTCAAAACGCGAATGTTTTTTGACAAAAACTTGTCGATAGGAATAAAAAGCTTAATGATGATTACCAGCACCCTCTGACGCGATAAAAAATGAAGTATAGAACATGTTTCGACAAGATTTCGACACGTTTCAAAACGCAATCTTATGGCTTTTAAAAGGTGACCAATTAAATCCAAATGACCCTTTATATTACACCGGTACATTGTACTTGGCGTGGAATTTGTTCAGGGCGAATATAGATTCATTTTATTTCGGACCCCAAAACGTCGAATAAACGTGGATTATTACCTTTAAAATCGACCGTTTTTGGCAATTTTTCGGAAGAATTGAAAATGTCTCAAAACGCGAATGATTTTGACAAAAACTTGTCGATAGGAATAAAAAGCTTAATGATGATTACCAGCACCCTCTGACGCGATAAAAAATGAAGTATAGAACATGTTTCGACAAGAGTTCGACAAGTCCCAAAACACAAATTTATGACTTTAAAAGGTGTGCAATTAAATCCAAATTACCCTTTATATTACACCGGTACATTGTACTTGGCGTGGACTTTGTTCAGAGCGAATATGGATTCATTTTATTTCGGACCACAAAACGTCGAAAAAACGTGGATTATTACCTTCAAAATCGACCGTTTTTGGCAATTTTTCGGAAGAATTGAAAATGTCTCAAAACGTGAATGTTCTTTGACAATAACTTGTCGATAGAAAGAAAAAGGTTAATGATGATTACCAGCACCCTCTGACGCGATAAAAAATGAAGTATAGAACTTGATTCGACAAGATTTCGACAAGTCCCAAAACATAAATTTATGACTTTAAAAGGTGTGCAATTAAATCCAAATGACCCTTCATATTACACCGGTACATTGTACTTGGCGTGGACTTTGTTCAGCGCGAATATGGATTCATTTTATTTCGGACCCCAAAACGTCGAAAAAACGTGGATTATTACCTTCAAAATCGACCGTTTCTGGCCATTTTTCGGAAGAATTGAAAATGTTTCAAAACGCGAATGCTTGTTGACGAAAACTTGTCGATAGGAATAAAAAGCTTAATGATGATTACCAGAACCTTCTGACGCGATATAAAATGTAGTATAGAACATGTTTCGACGGATTTCGACACGTCTCAAAACGCAATCTTATGGCTTTTAAAAGGTGACCAATTAAATCCAAATGACCCTTTATATTACACCGGTGCTTTGTACTTGGCGTGGACTTTGTTCAGCGCGAATATGGATTCATTTTATTTCGGACCCCAAAACGTCGAAAAAACGTGGATTATTACCTTCAAAATCGACCGTTTCTGGCCATTTTTCGGAAGAATTGAAAATGTTTCAAAACGCGAATGCTTGTTGACGAAAACTTGTCGATAGGAATAAAAAGCTTAATGATGATTACCAGAACCTTCTGACGCGATATAAAATGTAGTATAGAACATGTTTCGACGGATTTCGACACGTCTCAAAACGCAATCTTATGGCTTTTAAAAGGTGACCAATTAAATCCAAATGACCCTTTATATTACACCGGTGATTTGTACTTGGCGTGGAATTTGTTCAGCGCGAATATGGATTCATTTTATTTCGGACCCCAAAACGTCGAAAAAACGTGGATTATTACTTTCAAAATCGATCATTTTTCGAACGATTTGAATTTTACGTTTTTTTGGGTATGTCTTATTTTGTAGGACGATCCTAATTTTCTAAATGGTCTTTGGATCTTTGAGACTCAGATTGGGCTCAAATGTGTTGTTGGTACCATATTGGGTCAACAAAAAAAAGGTCACAAAAAATTGAGATTATAATAAGATCAGCCCAAAGAAAATTAAGAAGTCATTTTGTTAATTTCATAATTGTTTGGTAAGACGGTATTACATTATAAGTTCGACCCAATTTAAATAATTAGTCCGACAAAACCGGAAAAAAAATTAAAAAAAAAAACACATAATTTGAATCCCAAACATTTAAAAATTTTTAGTGTTTGATAATACGTGTCTCAAATTAAGTTAATGTGAGACGATTTTACATGAGGTTACTCGATATTAATTCATAAATGACGTAATTTGTTACTACAGTACGTATTAATAATAAGATTTAATAAAAATCGTTAAATTTAAATTGTTAAATAATTAGTCCGACAAAAAAAAACATTAATCTAAATCCCAAATATTTAACTTTTTTTAGTGCATAATAATGCGTGTTTCAAATTAAGTTAATATGAGACGGTTTTATGTGAGATTATTCGATATTAATTTGTAAATGACGTAATTAGTTACGTAATAATAAGATTAATGGAAAGTTGATTTGATAATAAACTTAAGAATTTGATTAGGATAAGCACAAAATTTGGCTTTTTCCTTAGCAAATCAAACCGGTTGCTCTCCAACTTATTGTATCTGACTAAAATTTATTGAAAAACCGTCTCTCATTGAATATATTTATTTGACGATTCAAATTCGAAATAACCCAAAATCCAAAAATTAAAAATAATTATTTTATGAATATTAAAAATAACTGAAAACTCCATACAATTTTCACCTTTTTTTTTATCTCGAATTTATGAAAAATGGGTATTATACTGTTCAAATCGACCTGATTTTATGAATACTTAAAAATAGACCAATAATGTTTATTGTCCAATCCAAACCGACTCAAATTCGAACTAACCCAAAATCCAAAAATAAAAAAAAAAAATTATTTTATGAATATTAAAAATAATTGAATACAATTTTGAATCATTTTTATTCCCGACTTCGGATATCTAAAAACCGTGTATTATACGCTTCAAATCAACCTGATTTTACGAGTACATAAAAATACCGACTAAAATCCAAAATTACCCAAAATCAAAATAAAATAAAATAAAATAAATAGTTATTTTATTTTATATATTATTGATCATATTATATTCATTTGGATTTAGATTTGTCTGCATTATACTGATATAATTCAATTAAATTCAGATCGATTATGCCATATTTTTGACATTATATGTATTAATAATAATACAAAATCAGACAAATCTTACATTAAATCTGCTCCACAATTTTCATGGTCCCTTTATTACATCATTTAATTACATCCTAAATCGTACGAACTTCCTATTTATTACAATATGGATTTTATATATATATATGCCGTGACACGGTTTCACAGTTTAAAATAATATATTTTATTGTAAAATTATCTGATTTATCAATAATAAATGAATTATCTGTTGTAGAATTGACTGTTTCACGCGTGAGACCGTCTTATAATAAAATAATGTTTATAAAATAGTTTGAAATAGTTTCTTTATTACAAAATTATCAGATTTATCAATAATAAATAAATTATCTTTTACAGAATTGACGTGAGACAGTCTTATAATAAAATAATCAGATTTATCAATAATAAATGAATTATCTTTTACAGAATTGACTGTTTCACGCGTGAGACCGTCTTATAATAAAATAATATTTATAAAATAGTTTGAAATAGTTTCTTTATTATAAAATTATCAGATTTATCAATAATAAATGGATTATATTTTTACAGAATTATTGACTGTTTCACGCGTGAAACCGTCTTATAATTTGTAATTTGTGGATATTTTATACTCGATCTCGACCCATTTGTCACCCCCTAGGGTTCCTAGTTAACCCAAATCCTGGTATCTGGTTTGACTCAAACTGACCAGAATATTTTATATATTTGCCGTGACACGGTTCCACAATTTATAAAATTATCTGATTTATTTATCAGTAATAAATTAATTATTTTTTTTACAGAATTATTGACTGTTTTACGTGTGAAACTGTCTTATAATTTGTAATTAGTGGACATTTTATTTATACTCGATCTCGACCCATTTGTCACCCCTAAGGGTTCCTAGTTAACCCAAATCCCGGTATCTGGTTTGGTTTGACTCAAACTGACCAGAATGTTTATTAATGCATCAAACAAACCGTTAACTAAATACTGTAAAAACCAGATAACAACAGATCTGAAAATGATCTGATCTGAGCCAAACTAACTAATCGATCTGGTTGACCCATTTGCCAGATCTAGATCTAGATTTGGTTATTTTGTGCATGACAAAATGCAAGGAGTCCTCTAGCTTTGGCTAGTTCAGATTCGGCTTCTATCAGTTGTTGTCGGAGTTGAGTTAATTTTCCTACGATACCGTATACTGGGTCTTGAACTCGAGACCTCGCTTCTATAACCATGGTCTCGGCCGCTTCTTCTCGTTGTAGTTCCGGAACTTGCTACATTATTTGCCACGTACGAAATAAATAAATAAATAAATAAATGATAATATTATAGGTTTAGTAATAATTTATGATACATTATCCGTAAAAAAACAATTAATTTATTATTGATAACAGAATTATATTTTTTTTATATACGTAATTAATCATTTCATGATCTGAAACCATCTCACTCAGTAATTACTTAATGTTATTCATCAACACTATATTAGCACTATAGTAATAATAATAATAATAACTATATTAGCACTAAATGTTTTTTTTAAAACTACATTTTGAGTAATCAATAAAATTATTCCATTTATTAAAACAATAAAATAATAATAATAATAATATTTCGGCTGCCAACCAATTTCTTGTAAACTGCTTTTTTATTCATCAATAAAATTCTCCATTTATAATAATAATAATTAATAATAATAATAATAATAATAATAAATTACTAGTACATTTACTACATAGTAATCATGATAATAATAGTGTTAATAAATATAGTTAGTAATAATTAATGATAACACCATTCATAAAAAGATAATTAATTTATTATCGATAAAAGATCGAGTTAATTATCATTTTATACAAAGAAAACTCGTGTCATGATCTGAAAACCGTGTCACGCAATAATTAATAGATTACCTGAAGCATTTTAGAAGCTTTAGAAGCACCAAAGATTTTATGAACACAAGAAAATCTTTGAAGATCATTTGATGCAAAATAAGGTGCAAAGACACAATCTTTAGGGCATCTTCTTCTCATATATTTACAAGCTGCACATCTTCTTACATTAGAAAAACCGTTATTATTATTATTATTATTATTATTCGACATTTTTAATGTTATTTTTTTCGATTGTAATAAATATTTTAAATCTTTGTAAGATATATGTAATGATCTTTGAACTTTCATAATTATAAACCTAAATTATTTGCTATATTTAATTTGTTGTTTGATCAATTTAATTAAGGTAACTATAACGGCTAGTTTATTTATAATTTTAATTTGAATAATTTACCAAGGTTTTAAGTATGGAAATATGGAATATTATATTTATGTACGTAAAAATGGCATGCATGGTACGTAATTAAACGGTAGTTATTCTGTGAGACGGTTTTTGTATAAAAAAGTTTATTAATACGAATACGTAGGACCGTTTTATTCTATAATTTGTTTGAATTATATATATATATATACCTAGTAATACAAGAAAAAAATGAAATAAATAAATGGTCCAATAACAAAGAAAAACAAAATAATAAATGGCATGCATGGTACGGATAGATATTTGGTAGCGATATTTATTGTATGAGACGGTATCACCTCGTAGAACGGTCTCTTAAAATACAGTCTTTACGGTTGTAGATAAGAATTAAACGAATTTTCTAAAATTGAATTAAAGTAGAAATCTATGATAAATTGACGCATATATTAATGTCAATAATATTTTATTTAAACTTTTATTTCATATTTTAAAATCTTAAATACAATTCTTATAACTGTATATATATTATTTTCCAATTTTAAAAAGGATTTGAAATAATAATAATAATAATAATAATAATAATAATAATAATAAAATTACCCGGACGGGTCGTTGCTGATGTTGCTCGTCGTAAGTGTGCCAAGTATCAGGCACGCTGCACCGCGATTGGATATGGTTTCTTACCTTTCTCCTTCTCCTCTCTCGGCGAGCTCGACACAGATGCTATTTCTCTGCTCCAGCAGATTCGGAAATTCGCTTTATTACAGGATGCTGGAGCATATTTTCACTAGAATTAGTTTTACGATAGCTAAGGGAGTGGGGCCCCAGATAGTATCTCGGCTTCCCTCTAACTTCTTGTAATTTGTTCTGGGGTTTAATACAAGTTCCGTTTTTATAAAAAAAATAAAAAAAAATAAAAAATAATAATAATAATAATAATAATAATAATAATAATAATAATAAAATCAAAATAAATAAATGGTCCAATAACAAAGAAAAACAAAATTTATGCATAAAGGTTAAGAAATGATGGGTGGGTTGGTTGTTGTTGGACAAAAACAAAGTCTCATGGAATGGAAGGACACTATATGTGTGTAGTTTGTCCCCAAATACCTTAATTTGTAGGAGAGTACTACTAATTTAAGTATTATTGTAACCATGCATATGGCTCAAATGTTTGGCATTTATCACCCTACAAATTTCCAAAATAATTCTCTCGTAAAACCGTCTTATTATTCTTATAAATAGATATTCATATAATTACGTATTTAATAAGATGTTAGTAGAGAAAAATATAACTGTCTTATAGATGAGAGGTCTACAATGAGTTGCACTCTCTTGTGATTGGATCGAGTTGACATTTCGTCAGATCAGACCGTGTTTCATGTTTCATGTCGATTTGTCGTATCTAGATCCACATTGGGTACGACGAGGCGTGGTCAAGGTGCCCATCATATCGTGTCGTGCTTGAGTCTGCCTCCCATCTCCACGTCGGGGGGTACACACAAGACAAGACCCATCGTGTCGTGTGAGGCTATATTTCTATTGTTTTTGACCATTTTTCTATCATTTCACATATCTTGTATTGCCCAGACACGATTATTATTCCTAACAGACTGTGTTGTGGACCGACTTTGGACAAACAGATCTATACATAATCGATATTTGATTTGTTACGAGTTTGTGACAGATATATTCGTTCCGTGTCGAGTTCTAGAACAAGGTTTCTTTTTGACACAATAAGCCAAAAAACGGTTTTTTTTCCAAACGATTGCATCGTGGACCGACATTGGATCCATCTCACAAACAGATCTATATATGATTGGTATTTGACCGGTTACAAATTTGTGACAGATATGATCGATACCGTCAGAGGTTTTGACACAATAAGCCAAAAGAAGGCCTTGTGGTGAATACATGCAAAATGCCAAAAACATCCCAAAACCCATCAAACTCACTCGCTCACCATTTTCCCCCAATTCCCACTTTTTCAATTGATTGATTGATTGATTGATTTCATCTTCCTCAACCCAATTGATTAATTGATTACCCAATCAATAATTCAATTCCAATTCCAAAAACCCTAATCAAAATCGAAATTAATGGAACAACAACAATCATTGACCCATGAATCCCCAATTTTCGATTTATCCCAAGATCATATTTTCTCAATCCTAAACCTACTACCAGTAAAACCCATCCTCTCATTCGCTCAAACTTGCAAAAAGTTTCAATCGTTAGCTTCATCGGATAATTTCTGGGAATCGATTTGTAGGAGAGATTGGGGACCCAATTGTGTCGATTCACTGAAATCCGATAATTTAGGGTTTTCGTGGATGAAGGTGTATAAAATGGTGGTTCAATTGCGTTCTGTTTCTTGTCATAAATTGATTGATCAATCAATTGATATTGATGATAATCATCATCAGCAGCAGCAGCTTCCATGTCCTCGAGCTTCTCATTCTCTGAATTTTGTATCTAATTGCTTGGTTTTGTTTGGTGGTGGTTGTGAAGGAGGTTAGTTTCCATGTCTTCTTACCTTAATAGTTATCGTGTGAGACGGTTTCACTGCCCTTTGTGTTGTATGAATTGTCTTTTTGCCGAACACAAATTCTTGCATGAGACGGTTTCATGCTGTGAAACAATGCCCCTTTTGTATGAATTGTCTTTTTTGCATAACGCACATTCTTGTATGAGACGATTTCATGTTGTGAAACGATGCCCCTTTTGTATGAATTATCGATAGTAGAATGAATTGTCTTTTTGCAGTACACAAATTCTTGTATGAGACGGTTTCATGCTGTGAAACAGTGCCCCTTTTGTATGAATTGTCTTTTTGCGGAAGGCAAATTGTTGTATGAGACGGTTTCATGCTGTTAAACGATGTCCCTTTTGTATGAATTATCGATAGTAGAATGAATTGTCTTTTTACAGAACACAAATCACAATTCTTGTATGAGACGGTTTCATGCTGTGAAATGGTGCCTTTTGTATGAATTATTCGATAGTAAATGAATTGTCTTTTTACGGAACTTGACTGTCTTGCCCTAGAGCTACCCATTCACTTACCTTTGCCTCTAATTGCTTGGTTTTGTTTGGTGAGGGTTGTGAATGAGTAGTAGTTGTTGCGTGAGACGGTTTCACCCCATGAAACCAATGAGTAGATTATACGACCAGTAACCGGTTTTATGATTTTGAGTGTTATCACAAAGTTTTCGAGTTTTGTCAAAAAATTTCTGAAGTTTAGTATAAAGTTGTCGAACTCAGAAACTTGTATAAACTCACTAAGCATACATAAAAGCTCAATAACTTTGAAGTGGTCGGACATAGAACGGGTGGTATAATACTTTTTTTCGCCATGAAAAGGTGTCTTTTGTATGAAACGATGGCTAATTTACGGAATTGGATCGTTTAACACGTGAGACAGTGTATATCTATGTTTTTAAAAGATACCCATTTGATGTTTTTGATTAATTATTATGTCACTTTTTGATTGGATTGTTGTTTAATGAATGTTTTTAGTTGAGTTATTATTAATTGTAAGTAGGGCCTTTATCAAAGGTTACTTAATGGTTATTCCTGACAGAAAAACTAGCATTTCTGATGGTACATGTTTCTGTCTGTAAAAATATAGGAGTATTGATTGGCTTTATTGGGTTAGGTTTGTGTCTTAAGAATTTGGGTAGCTTAGCAAATTCACAGAAACGGTCTCTCAGTAACGTGAATGCTTAACTACTGAGTACGGAGTAGTACTCATTCAATGCACTATCGTGTTTGTGTTTTATTATCGTGTGATTATTCTAGGCTTGCTTTCACTAAATGGTGTCTTTATGATTTCAGGGCGTCATCGTGATGATACATGGGTTGCGTACCTTGGTTACGACTTCAGAACCATATCGAAATGGCAGAAAGTGACGTCCGGCTTACCTACCGGACGTTTCGGGCACACTTGTGTCGTGACGGGGGACAATCTGGTTTTGTTCGGAGGGATCAACGATCACGGGATCCGTCAAAACGACACGTGGGTCGGAAAAATCGTCCGAACTGACACATCCGACGTTATTACATTGAGTTGGAAGCTTTTAGATGTGGGTCCGGCATCACCACCGCCACGTGGCGCTCACGCCGGGTGTTGTATCAACAACACGAAAATGTTGATTCACGGTGGGATCGGCTTAGACGGGGTTAGATTAGCCGACATGTGGGTATTAGACCTTTCCGAGGGAACGTGGCACGAAGTCATACAACACCCGTCACCACCGCCTCGGTCGGGTCATACTTTGACTAGTATCGACGCGACACGAGCCGTGCTCTTCGGCGGTCGAGGGTTGGGGTACGACGTCCTTGACGACGTCTGGCTCTTCGACGCCTCCTCCGAGGGTGACGAGAAATGGGTCAAAGTCATTATCGACGTTGAAAACATCCATAGGGGAACGTCCCTAGCTCGAGTCGGTCATTCGTCGACACTAATCCTAGGAGGCGGGTTATTGATCTACGGGGGTGAGGATTCACTTAGACGGAGGAAACACGACTTTTGGTTGTTGGACTTGAACTCGATACCCGGGATCAAGCCGCACACGGTTTCTTCGAGTTCGAGGTCGGTTCTAGTTCGGATGTGGAGAAGGTTGAAGTCTCATGGGTTTAACATCGACTCACGCTCGTTCCATGCTGCGTGTGCCGATCATTCAGGTCGGTTTGTGTATGTGTTTGGGGGTATGTTGGATGGAGTGCTTCTGCCAGCCGAATCATCTGGTCTGAGGTTCGATGGGGATCTCTTTCTCGTTGAACTTCGGTTGAGGAACAACTAATTCTTTCGTGTAAATGGAGCCACAATGACGGTTTTGATGCTCCTTTCGTTGTAAAAAAAAAAAAAAACTGTAAATTATTCGAATATTACGTGTTTCCTCGTAATTTTTTCAATTGCAGATGTTAACTACCTTAATTAGGGATGCCATTTTATGTAAATCAATAGATAGTACTTTCTCCTAATTTCTGTTCTGAGAACTCAAACGTTATGTAACCATCGATGTTTTTACTGCTGGCAAAAAAAAAAAAAAAAAAAAATTCTGTTTTGTTACTTTTTCCTTATTGGACTTACGTCCCGTTCTTTTTGAATGAACTAAATTTAATTATTTAAATGGGAGGGGTTTAATCAATTTAATTATTTAAATGGGAGGGGTTTAATCTAATTTCATTAAATTTAACGGGGTAGAATTAAACTGAAATGAAGTGAGTCGAACTGACTAAATTTGATTAAAATTGATGAGGCGAGATTTAATTTAAGTTTAATAAGATTATTTACCAATAATAATTCCGACTATGGGTAGTCTTCTCAAATAATCCGAACTTTAATTAAAATGAGAATAAACCGGAAAGAATAGGACCTCGAGTCTTTTTTTTCTTCTTTCTTTTCCTTTTTTGGTTGTATTTTTAATCAATTCTTTATTTTTTCGCTTCATCCACAAACTCACCGCCTTACCAATTTTTCTTACCTTTAATCAATTTTTTACTCTTATATTAATTTCCATGCCTAAAAGAAAGGGAAGAAAATAAAAAATAGGAGTATTACGAAAGAATTTAAATATAAGGCCTTCGAAGAACTAAGATCTACTACGATTTATACAACAATGGTTAATAATAATACATGGGCGATAGGCCCCTCCCTATAAGAAACACGCACTTAGTCACATTACAATATAGAGGAAGAAGATTCGAACCTGGGATATACTCCCTCCGATTCTTTAGATTCGCAACGTTTACTATTTGCACAAATAATAAGGTTGTGAGTGGAGATGGTGGGTCTCACCAATAAAGTAAAAAGCTTACCCAAACAAAAACTTACCTATTATAGAAATGTTGCAAACCTAATGAATTTGCCAAATATGGAATATGTTGCGAATCTAAAGAATCGGAGGGAGTAAATATATATATGCCCTTCGCTCTATAAGAATAGAGGTAAAAAAAAAGAATCGAAAATGAATGAGAGCTAGAGGCTTAGTTTCGTTCGCCACATTTCTCCGAGAACTTTTCTTGGGGTCGGATCATCTGGCCCTCTATCCCGTTGACCGGACGTGAAATACAACCACCCATTCCAGTACCCCACCAACGTCGTTTTCACACGGTAGGGAAGTTTACCAATCACCGACCAATTCTGTTAACGGTCATGCAATGAAACATGGACGTGAGCAAACGCTTCGTCGATATATGGACTCATACTAGTTTCGATGCAAAAAACTTTAAGTCTAGTGGTTAAGAGTAGGTACCGTGGACAATTGTAATGCGACTAAGTGCGACACTGACATAAGACTTCGATACTCTAGACCAAAAAATTTTGAAAATTTTGCCCAAAATAGCCGAGTTTTTTTCATTTTATTGTAGGGTTCCCCCTTTTTTACTTTTATTTGTTTTTTGTTTATTTTATTTTTATTTTTATTTGCTTTTCGTTTATTTAAATTTTGAATTTTTTTTGCCCAAAATAGCCGGAGTCTTTTCATTTTATTGTAGGGTTCCACTTATTTATTTATTTATTTTTATTTGCTTTTCGTTTTTTTTTTGTTTTTTTTTATGGATGATGTAACATATCGACGCCTAGTAGAAGAGTTCTAGGACTAATTCAACGAAAACGACAAGAAAGCGCAAGTAATGAAAATCGAGAAATAGAAGGAGTATGGAGGACTTACCAGAGTGTCTAAATCAAATCGGAAGATCTCTCGATTCAAGATCATCTTTTTCGTGACTGGATGTTTGTCGGTTGTGCCTCCGACAAGGATGATAGAACGATTCACTACCGCCCAAGCAAACTCTATATGAGAATCGGGTTTTGGCATGGGAGGCAGGTTCTTCCACTTCATATCATCGTCCAACATATAAACATCGGCATATACTACCTAGTAAGGGAGACATCACACCTCGTGTCAAAACCCGGCTCAAAAAATTAATAGAATTATTCAATATGTAACACAGTTTTTTTTTTTTTTTTTTTTTTTTCAAAAATCATTTTCGTTTTTTTCTACTAGTAGTATTTTTACTTACTAAATTATTTTTTTTGAACTTGGGGTTTGTAACCCTTTAAAAACTTGCTCCTATTATTAACGCTCTCAAACTTAATTTTGCGTTTGAAAGTATATTTTTAATATTATTTATTTATTTATTTGATGACGACTTACCTCATTTCTTCGCGAGCACTTAAAGATCGGTGACCCGGGTTTGGCCATAAAGTCACCTTCCTGACCGCCGATAACCATTAGCTTATCATCAGCCACAACGCATGCTCTGAAATGAAAGAAATACGGGATAAAATTCTTCGGCTCTTATGAATAATCACTTCATATAAAAATTACTCGGTTTCATAGAAAACAAAGGCTTTTTTTGGATGATTGCCATCTTTTTCGTGCTGTTACAACTTACAAGATATAGCATTAACAAAGGCGAAAGTTGGAACCTGTGAGGTCCTCCACGAGGAATGGGGACTTCAGATCGCCACTCTTTTTCCAACGGTTTGCCATCCTTCACTCCCAAACTCCAGTGATCTACTTCGGGTGTATATCGATTCGCACCACCCCCTCCCATGACATGGAGTCTTCCTCTCCAAAGCTGAGTCGCCGGTGCATACCTGAATTTGAATCACGGGTCACAGATCACGATGCTTTTCAAAAAGAAAACACAGAAAATGCAACGCTATTTTCGATTATATAGTCGCTGCGTGGCTTAATTTTGTGGCAAACGGGTCAACTGGGTCGGGTCGAGTCATTTTCGGGTCAGAAGAATGCCGGGCCGGGTCATTTTGGGTTCAGATACTTTTCGGGTTTCTTGTTTTCAACTTTTTTTTTAGGGGTATCGACTCATTTCCTACAATAAAAATTTGGGTCATTCAGGTTACGGCCATACTAGCCTTTAAACCGTATGAACACTACAATAAATTAATCATAATAATGCAGTTTCAAACGCGAATTCAGTTGAAAGCGTTAATAATGAATAAAAAATCTACCTAGGAGCTGGTAATGGTGGTAGATCGCTCCACTGCTTCGTTTCAGTGTCGAGCACAAACGTATGAGCAGTAGCCCCTCTGCATTGCGGGCCATATTGACCGTTGACTATATAAATATACCTCCCGTCTGTTACCATCCCTAAATGAGAATGAGCCATCTTCTTCGGCATATCAAACTTCCCTCCCCAAGAATTATCCGTAAAATTGTATATATCAACGTGAGAGTGAACCTGCAAAAGAGGTCGACAAGTAATGGATGGATTACGATCATAGCTTGAAAACGAACTAGAAAAGATATGGGGTTGGATAACGTGAATCAATATCTGAAGTCGTCATCCACTAAAAATATAGGAGACGAACAATACAATAAAAATACACTTTGAAACGCAGAATTAAGTTGAAAGCGTTAATAACAAGTTTTTAAAGGATTACAATTCTTACAAACTCCAAGTTCAAGAAAAATAAATCTTTAGTAAGTAAAAATACTAGTAGAAAAAAAAATAGGTACAAAAATAATTTTTGAAAAATAAAACAAAAGAATTAAGAATAAATAAAAAAACAAAAAAATAGTCCTCAAATATCCTCCGTATTGGTGCGATGTGAAGAACTGATGCCATTAAAAGACAATGGTACGGGAATTCCTAATAATCTGTGACAAGATACCGTAAAAAAATGAAAAAAATAAAAATAAAAAAAAATAAAAAAAAATTCCAAAGTATTTTAGAGGAACAAAATCAGACGAGAATGGCCTTAATTTCCAAAGTCTAATAAGAAACCAAATCAATAAGAATGGTTAAACATTAATAATTAACAAAGTTTTCAAAGGTAATGGATGTGTAATGGTAATTAGGGAGAAAAAACGGACATAATCAATGGTACCGTATCCAGCAAAGACGAAGAAAAGATTATTTATTTGTATAGCAGCGCCATCTAAACGTGGCACAGGAGCCGTTTTCATCTTTTCCCAATGCAGTTCTGGTGCTGGCAAGTCGGCGAATGTTGCAGACAGAACTCTTCCTTGAACTTCATTATAACTTTTACTCGTAGTCGTAGGATCTTTACTCTTAACCTGCAGTGATCAAATTAACGAGCCATAGAATCATCAGTTTTACCCTATGTTACTCCGATAGTTCAGTTTAGACCAAAAAATGAAAATTTTGCCCAAAGTAGATGTTTTGGACACGACACCGTTTTAAACAATGATTTCGTCGGACGCATCACCAAAATTAAAATATGTTACTCCCGACACTTCACTTGGGTGCCGTATGACATGTCTGACACAACACGGCACTCCTTTCATTTTAGACCAAAAAATTGAAAATTTTGCCCAAAAGTAGCCATGTACGACTTTTTATACTTGAATCTTTCGATTTAGACACACAAAAATCGAATCTTTTCCTCAAAATAGCCGTGTCCAACACACCGATAACAAGAACTTGACTTTATGTCGAAAGAATGAAAACCCAGATCCCAAATCACAAACTTTTTACAACCCAATTACAGTTTCGGCCATTTTTATGTCAAATTCTTTAATTGCTATACAGATGAATTTCTGCAGAAATGTATGCAAATCAAAACAATTCAATGTGATCGATACCCAGATGAGTAAAATCAAAGAAAAACACTTCAAATCACAAAACACAATACGATTATCGTGAAACCGTCTCACAAAAATCGCACCCTTCAAAGTGACTAAAAATTAGGGTTTCAATGTGATTGATACCCAGATGAATAAAATCAGAGAAAAACACTTCAAATCACAAAACACAATACGATTATCGTGAAACCGCCTCACAACAATCGCACCCTTCAAAGTGACGAACAATTAGGGTTTCAATGTAATTAATCCCCAGATGACTAAAATCATAGAAAAACACATCAATTACAAAACAACAATACGATTATCGTGAAACCGCCTCACAAAAATCGCACCCTTCAAAGTGACGAACAATTAGGGTTTCAAACACTTCAATTACAAAACACAACACAATTATTACATTACGAGGTCTCGCAATAATCGTATCGTGAAACCGTCTCAATAACAATTAGGGTTTAGGGACAAACCTGGGGAAATGAAGGGAATGTGGTGGTGACGTAACGGAAAGCGGAGAACGCGGAGGAAGAAGACGAAGAAGAGACCCAAATGACGTCAGCGATGAGGGCAGCAGCAACGAAACATAGTAAGGAGACGATGACGAGTAGATTGATTGAGAAGCAAGGTGCGTGTTTCTGTTGATTTTGCCTCCATATTCTCATCGCCATTGATTCAATCACCGATTCATCAATTCAATTGATCGATTCATCGATTCAATTGATTGATTGATTGAAATGGGGGATGGAGAGTGGGAGTGGAGAGTGTGTGAAATCGAATCGGACATGGGAGTAGAACTCCAGATAGATTAAGTTTCCAGATCGAGACGGTTTTACAATGATTATTAAATTCAAAATTTCGAGGAAAGTTTTACAGTAATTGTATTATAGTAAATCCTGAAAGACGGTTTTACTGTAATTAAATTAAATTAAATTACATATTACTATAAATCTCAAAACACGATTTTTCCATAATTATATATTCAAAAGTTTCCAAATCCCGAAACACGGTTTTTACGATAATTATATTCAAAATCCTGATGAAGGTTTTACAGTTTTATACTCGTATTATATATAAATCTTTTTACTGTAATTATTATTATATTATAAATCCCGAAACACGATTTTACCATAATTATATATTCAAAAGTTTCCAAATCCCGAAACACGGTTTTTACGATAATTATATTCAAAATCTCGATGAAGATTTTACGGTAATTATATTATTATTATTATAAATCCTGAAAGACGGTTTTACAATTATTTATATTCTAAATCACGAAACACAGTTTTTTCATAATTATATTCAAAAGTTTCCAAATCCCAAAACAAGTTTTTTACGATAATTATATTCAAAATCCCGAGGATGGTTTTACGGTAATTACGGAGTGTATTATAAATCCTGAAAGACGGTTTTACTGTAATTAATTATATTATAAATCCCGAAACACAGTTTTTCCATAATTATATTCAAAGGTTTCCAAATCCCGAAACATGGTTTTTACGATAATTATATTCAAAATCCTGAGGACGGTTTTACGGTGTTTATTTATTTATATTATATATAATTATAAATCCTGAAAGATGGTTTTACGATAACTTATATCTTAAATCCCGTGAACAAGTTAAAACCGAGGTATCGAATTTTCGGCCAATACCGTTTTTTTTTTTATTCGTCCAACAAAACGCGCATTCAGTCGCATCTCGACTATTCCTGTATAATCTAAAAATAGAATTCAATTTCCTGAATTTCCTGCAATAATCTCTCTTTCTATGTATATATATATATATATTTTCACCGAAATTCCATTCATATCATCCAATCCAATTTCCTCCTCCTCAACCTTCTCTCTCTCCACGGGCGGTGGCTACGATGGCTAGAATCCTCTCCGCCACCGTACTCCGCCGCCTCCCCTCCTCCTCCACGTCGGCCACCCTCCGCCGCCACTCGACGAAAGTGGTGACAGCGAAGCTGGAGGAGGCGGTGCAGAAGGCGGTGGTGAAGAAGTCGCAGCCCGACTGGCTCGCGTTAGTCCCCGGCGCCTCCTTCTGGGTCCCGCCCGCCAATGTGGCGCGCGGGTTGGATAAGGTTGTTGCCGGTTTGGTCAACCGACCGCCGCCGCCTAATCGTGAGATCACGGTTGACTTTTCGAGGGATTCTACCCGGTGTTGGCCCTCGTCTACCCTTTTCTTCAAAGGTCTCGTCTCTCGTCTCTCGTCTCTCGTCAATGTCATCCTCGTCGTGATCGTTTTATACGTTTTTTCTTATTATTTGATTGTTTCTGAATTCCGATGCAGGTGTAACGCAGTCGCCATTGGAGGGAGAACCCGTAAGTTTTAAGCAGGCGAAAGCGTCCGAGGAGGAGGAAGGCTAAATATAGAAACCACGGTTAGCCGATATTAGAAACGTTGATGATCGAGGTGTGTCCTTGACCTTGACCGAGACTTCCGGGCAGCAGAAAAGCCGGTCTTGCGTGCCAGGTCATCACGGAAAAACATACGAGTAGTTTGTATAACGAAAAAAAAAAAAAAACAATTTGTTCATAATCGTATACTGTTGTACAGCAATGTTGATTACGAATTTACGATAATATAAATCGGAAAATTTTAGATTTAAACATTCTTTTTTAGGCGCGAGGAATTACAAGAACGATTCGCGCTTCATTTCATCTAATTTCAGTCATTTTTCGATCCAACAGTAAATTCTCGGTTAAAATTCAAGCTTACTCGAAAATGAAAATCTAAGATCGATGGAGTCGAGATGAAGAAGACGAGAAGTTCCACCAGCAAAAATCGCAGCATCGAACCCAAAACCACTCCACCCTGCAAAGAAAACGTCGATAAAATTGCATTCCATGCCTACTGTAATATTTCAGCTCGTCTTCGAACAGAAATCTAGACGAAAAAAGACGTTTTAACGAAGAAAAAAAAACGAGCTTACAGTCAATATTTATATTTATTAAAATTAATAAAATACGGAGTTTTTTATATTTTGATTTATAATTTAAAAATTGATACTTTTAATATTTTAAATTACAATTATTTCTATCAATTATTACAAATAAGTACACAACTTTTTCTATCAATTAATAATAAATTAATTTAATATTTTTTAAAATAGTACTACTATAATACGAAGTAATAATAATAAATTATACTCCGTAATTAAAGAGTATAAAAATAATAATAATAATAATATAATAATGCGTAATGAAACAAATAAAATGTTAGTATCAAAATTATTTTTTTTTTTACTTGAAAAAGGGTAAAAAAAATTACGCGTTCTAATCCTAACCCAGCCCATGACCCGTATGATCCGATCCACCTGACCTCTGAACAGAAATGTAGACGAAAAAAGACGTTTTAGTGAAAAAAACGAGCTTACAGTTCCTGGAGACAAGACGATCGCCGATGCTTTGTGTCGTCTCCGGGCTTCACCCAATCCACGGAGAAGGTTGACGGGGCAGATAAGCTTCTAGACAGAGGAAACGGAAAACCCAAGGGAGATGGAGAGAAAGAGTACGTCACGTTATTCGGCCCTGTGCTGACAGGAAGCGGAGATGGTGACCGTGTTGTCGTTGATGAAGACGTCAACGAAGTTTCCTCAGTCTTCATATCAGCACTTGGATCACTTTCGACAGATTTTAATTCGAGGTATAAAAGTTTCGAAATTGAAAGGATTTGCATTGAGTATATAGTTTGGGTAGTTGGGATTTTCTTTGAATAGTAGCTATGCACCTAACAGTCCATGAATTTTTTTTTTTAAAAAAAAAAAATATATATAGTTTCGGATTCTACTTTGTTAGATACGACATTAGAACCTCGGATAAGACCGGTTGGTGAAATCCGAGGGTCTTGGAAATATTAAATCCTCGGTTTTGGAACATGGAAACATCGATGAAAAATCTCAAATAAGGTTCGGAAAAACCAAAACATTAAAGAAATTTGTCCGAGGAACATGGAATGTAAGTAATAAACATGGGAAAAAGACGTAAACAATTCCAAAATTGATGGGCATCGGTAGCTACTAAACTGACTGAGATGAACGATCGTCTAAAAATCTTCCAAAGACCTGGAAGTTGTCGTGAAATTTATCCGAGCTAAGAAAAACTGATACCTCACAAAAAACTGTGTTTTGCTGATTGATTGATTCTACCGTCTGCTGTTCTCCGTTTCCTGACTGCAAATCGATATAAAATTTACATTAGTTCGAATACAAACGATGATTAGTTACGGGTTTATATTACTAGGGTTCGAGAATCAAGAACATGTGAATTTTTTCCTATGAAAAGTCTAACCAAGCACTGAAAGTAGTCACGAATCTAATTAGTGGCGTTTTTAGATCGAGATCATTTCACTAAATATTTGAAGTCGTCAAAAAAAAAAAACAAAATAAATAATAAATAATAAATATAAATAAAATGGAAGGCGGAGAAGACAATAAAACAATAATAATAATAATAATCCAGTTGAAACGCAAAATTAAATTGAAAACGTTAATAATAAGCTTTTAAATTAAAGGGTTACAAACTCCAAGTATTTTTTTCCAAAAAAAAAGTAAAAATACTAAAATTAAAGTAAGAAAAATAGAAAGAAAAAAAAATATTCTGTAGTAAGTAAAAATACTAAAAAAAAAAAGTGTGAAAATAATTTTTGATAAATAAAATAAAAGAATTAAGAATAAATAAAAGGAACGAAAGATTCATGTTACCGACATTAGTGTACCTGAGAAAAATCGAATTAAAAGTAGTCGCGAAGATTCTCCCCGCTCATAGACTCCAACTCCTTGAGTATTTCTTGTGCGAGCGTCTTCACACGCAGCTCTGAATCCTCCAGCAGCTCAGCAAGGAACGGGATTGTTTCGGCCAGTAATACGAGGAACTCCTCCTTCAGATTCTCGACAAGGTATTTCACGACTCTCAATCCTAAAAGACGGGTTCGCACTGTTTCACTTCTCGTTTGCATTAATACCTGCAACAACAATAGTAGACGATGAGACGAGAAAAGAGTAAAAAATTGACGCGGATGTTATTACAGAAAATGAGTCGATATTTCTAAAAAATGTTTAAAATAATGAATCCGGAAATGAACTGAACCCAAATGACCCGACCAGGCCCAAAGTCAACCCGTTTTTTAATAAAACAAAATGGCCCGGCCAAACCCGAGTTGATTGATCCGTTTGTTTGCCGGGTCTAGTTTTTAGTTAAATAATTTATGATTGATAACCGAGATTGTTTTACATGAGGGAATCCAGCAAAAACAAAAAACAAAAAAAAAAAAAAAAAAAAAAAAAAAAACCAGAATAATAATAATAATAATTTTTTTTTCTTTTTTTAAAAAATAATACTTCGACATTTCACATTTTACATTAAAAAAACATAAACCTTAGCACGGAGTATAACTTTTTATTTATTTATTTAAAATAAATAAAAAATAAAAATAAAACTTACGCATACGGGTAGTATTGCAAATTGCATATGAAATTACGAGTTTAATCAAATTGTATACGAAATTATCGTTCGAGATATTTAAAAAAAAAAAAAAAAAAAGGGTACGAAATTACCTCGTAATTCAGGGATTTCCACAAAAGATCGGACCCAGCCGTTACAGCCATCTGACCGAGACAAGAAATCACGATATCATCAACTTCCTGTACAGACGGTACTACATTCGGATGATCCACGAGAGAAATGGGCGGGTCGACATTGAGCTGGGAGACGATGGGTTTCAACAGTAGATGAAACTTCGCCGAGTCCAAGAACTTGAGACTCCCGGAATCAAATCGGAAACATTTGTGAAGAGACGACAAGACCAACGCTCTCAAATGCCAGCTTTCGAGTGTTGAAATGTTGTTTGTGTCGGTTTTTACGAGCTTGGCTTTCTTCTTTTTTCTTGACTGACTGGCCTTGGTGTCGTCGTCTGTAAGGTACTTGATTGAACCGTCGAGCAAGTATTTGAAATATGGTACAAACAACGATCTGCGTGAAAAATTTGAGGAAATTATTGAATATTAATTATATAAATGTCGATTTTCTAAAAACTATTAATTCATTCTTACAAATTAAATACAAAAAACATTAAATTAAAAATGTTATTTGTTCTTAAAAGTTTATAAGAAGATTCATAACAATAAATAAATAAATAAATTATTTTGGTATAAATTCGTAAACATTATAGTCATATTTTCCAGTGACGCTATCATTCAAGTATGATTTTAGTGTATTTTTCATCGAAAATGCTCGAATCTAATTAAGGAAATTATTGAATATAAATGTCGATTTTTTACAAAATCATTAATTCATGTACAAATTAAATACAAAAAACATTAAATTAAAAATGTTATTTGTTCTTAAAAGTTTATAAGAAGATTCATAACAATAAATAAATAAATAAATAAATTATTTTGGTATAAATTCGTAAACATTATAGTCATATTTTCCAGTGATGCTATCATTCGAGTATGATTTTAGTGTATTTTTCATCGAAAATGCTCGAATCTAACTAAGGAAATTATTGAATATAAATTGTCGATTTTTTACAAAATCATTAATTCATAAAAATTACGGAGTAAATAATTAAATTAAAAATGTAAACAACGTTCTGCGTGAAAATTTTGAACCAAAGTTCACATTTTTCATCCAAAATGCTCAAATCTAATTAAGGAAATTATTGAATATAAATGTCGATTTTCTACAAAAATTATTAATTCCACAAATTAAATACAAACCATTAAATTAAAAATGTTACTGTATTTTTTTCTTAAGAGTTTATAAGAAGAGTCGTAACAATAAATAAATTATTTTGGTATAAATTCGTAAACAATTATAGTCATATTTTCCAGCGATGCTATCATTTGAGTATGATTTGACATATATTACGATAAATAAATAAAAATCACTAAAATTATTTGAGAAAAAAATGTTCAACTAATTAAGCAATCTATTGATCATTTCGCAATTTT
Source organism: Agrostemma githago (assembly GCA_958450325.1). NCBI lineage: Eukaryota > Viridiplantae > Streptophyta > Magnoliopsida > Caryophyllales > Caryophyllaceae > Agrostemma > Agrostemma githago. The sequence continues at coordinate 449,547 of OY288249.1, forward strand.
ATTTTCTCAAATCAACATTACGACAAGAGATCTATAAATTAAAATTAATGTATTATTAAATTATAAATTTATAAAATAATATACTAAAAAATAATTAATCAACAAATAAATTACGAACCTGTGGTTCTCGGCGAGCTTGTTAACCAAACCATAGAACGAAACAGCCCGGCTAATATTTCCACCAGTAGCACAATCCTCGTCCCCCATTGTCGACTCAACCCATTCCACGCTCCTGATGAATAGCGGCTTAAACATACTCTCTGTCATCTTCATCGACAAACAAACCATGGCATCGACGACACTTTCCTCCACACTGTTCACATTCTCAACTCCTGCACGACGCTGACTGCGCAGATCAAGACCGGGCATACACAGGTCGAAGACGCTCGCGTGGTAACTTGAAACCGATGCTTTGTCCATATTCGTCACGAAGTTTTTCAGCAGACGAAAAACAGCGGATAGGCTCGAGTCACCCAAGTCGACAGCTTTGGAGTAGACGGTTTGGATAGCGGGTAGGGCTAGCCTGATGGGTATTTTCTCGCTGAGGAGCTTTCTCAGTGAATCGGCCTTGGATTTGAGTTTCGGATTTGAATCGGATATGCAGTCGTGATGAGCCACGACGAGTTCAATGATGTCGCCTAGGTGAGGACTTAGAAGCGAGGCGAAGTTCTCGACTAGCGCCTCTAACGTGACCAGTACCGATCCCATGAGCAGATCCTTTGACCCAACGACTGATGATGGAGGTAGATCTCGAGTAATTTTCGTGAGATTTTTCATGATGTGAGGAAGCTCGGGAAGCGCTCTCACTCCGAGAACAGTAACGAGGGTGCCACATGCTCGTAGGGAAGGACTGACAGTCGTGAGATCGAGATCATCGACTGAGGAGATGTTTCTGACGAGTCGTGATAGACATTTGGTGAAGACTGTGGGATGAGACGGGAATTTCTCGGCCAAGACTTCCAATGCGGAGACAGCAGCAAGTCGCACGGGGAGGTTGAGACAGTCGAGTAACTGTAAGATTTCCGTGATTAGCGCAGTAAACGAATCCAAATCACTTCCGGAAAGTTTCTCCCACGAGTTTATCAGATGGGTGTTACTGTTACGACCCCTTGTTCGCTTTGATTTCACAATGTCGAAAGTTTTCACTGTTTCGGAAAGCAGCTGTAGGGCTTTCTTCCTTGTAGAATCATCAGCGCTGTCGACGAGGACAGTAATAATCCCTCGGAAAAACGTTGCAGGGAGCATTCCCTTGGTTAGCTTCAGAACGACAGCACGAACAAGCTCGTTCAGTTCCTTTTTCGATGTTTTCTTTTTGCTCGAGTCTAGAATTCGCCAACAGAATACGACCTGAACCATGAGCTCTCCGAGTCGTCCCTGAATAACGTCCATATCGTCTAAAGATCGAATCTTAAAGATAAACTCCGGATCTTGAAGCTTCCCCGTGATGAATTTCAACCCAAAATGCAGCATCGAGAACAGTTCATCGTCCTGGGGAAGTTCCTGCAATCGAGTTAGCATGGAAACAAGCGCAGGCAGCCATATCACGCTCGTATACTGTTCACAGATTTGTTCAGCAAACGTAAACTCCCACTGTACTTCACAGTCGACGGAAGATATCGTCTCTTTTGAAGTCAACGAACGGAAGAGGAGGACTAACAACGATCCCAAGCTACTAGTTTCTCCGAGCGTCCTTAAGAGGTGAAGAACTATCGATATCCTCCTATGTTGAGCGATATCAGGCAATACATCGACGAAGATTTGTAGCAATTTTTCGGCCCCACCATCCATTTTCGATAACCAACATGGAACGACAGTCGAGATGAAGTCTTCAAATACCCGTTTCGAGTGGCTGTCATCATGACCGACAGCGGATTTACCTAGAACAGTGAGTATATCAGGAACGTGATGCAATACCTTGTCGGTCGCAACCTTCGAAATTGCAGCGAAAAGTGAGTAGACGTGATTCGAGGTGGTGAAATCAGTTGTCGATCGAGCAATATTAACAAGTATCCCAGCATCGAACTTGTCGAAAAGAGTGGTACTTGCTGACCCGTCTGTTGGTAGTGAAGCAACGATATCCTCAAGGATAAGCAATAGCGTCTGATGAATGTAAGTTACCGAATTATCCGAGAAGATGATCTCAAGAAGCGGGAAAAGACGCTCCAAGAGAAGAGCGCGATTCGACATGTCTTTCTTTAGTAGAAGCACGTCGAGGAGGGAACCAAGCGAGCGCAGTGCATCTTCACCTCTGAAAAGCACATCAGACGCCTCCTCCATCTCCATCTTAGATTTCTTTCTTTTGTGTTCGGAAGAATCAGCTTCAGCTTCGACCGCTACAAGGATCGAGTCTAACATTCGAGACACACTCGAATATGAGATGTTCAAACGAAGCAACGCGTCCCGAGTGGCATTTTGCACGTCGTTGTTAGCATCATGGTATAGAAGCACTAGACGATGGAAAAGGTTCAACTTCATCTCGTCGGCTAAATTAGTATGAAGATTATCATTCAGGGTCGACAAAAACGTCACGTATGGACGTACTAGAGCGGGATCAGTTAGGACCGTGTCATCGACCCACAACGCAGGCAAGAGACGGTCTTCGATGGTGCGGATATCAAGTGACGTGGGGACGGAGCATATCTCGATGAGAAGGCATAGGATGTCAACGTCAATACTCGGCATATTCTTGTAATCACTTTGTCGTCTTTGCAAAAGATCACATAGCAAAGAATGAACGTCTTTAACACGCACGATTGCACCACCCAATTCTTTCAAAAGCGATAATATTTTCAGCTTTGAGTAACTTGGATATTTCATAGCCGAGCCTAGGATGAAAGCGAGTATTCCCTCGGTAGTAGACTTCTCGAACCTTTGACAAATATCACGCGGGACAAGAAGGCTGTGTGAAGACGAAGAGAGCACGGACGATAAGAGGGAAGGAAGGAAATCCGTGTCGGACAATATAAACTTCTTCTGCTCCACCAACAACCCAAGAAACTTATCGAGAAAAACGCCCCAAGAATCGCTGCTCCCGTTTTTCTTGCTCGCAGATTTCACACGAGAACTCAACGAGCTAAGTTCCTCGACGTAGGTCATGGCCGCTAACCTGACATCGTCAACATCACTAGATAACGGTACAAGGGTGATAGGAAATCCAGCTAATAACTGCAAAGACGACACTTCATCTGCCTCGGAGCATAACATGGTAAAAGAACGCAGACTCTCGGCTTGTACTTGGGACGATACTCCTTCAACACTGATGAAGGTTGAGAGAAACGGGATTGACGGAATCTTGCCATTCTTAACGAGGTAATCTCGATGTTCCTTGAAAGCATTGTTCAAGTTAGATTCAACGAAGAAGACGTACAAATTTCGTAGATGCACATTATCATCAGCCGGTGCAATAGATATAATATACGCCTTCATAATTCTCCAAAACACGAAAACCAGAATCTTTGCATTCAAATTCGTGATGTTGTTCTCGTCAAATTCATCTAACAGGTACGAGTCATCTGCATCGAGAACTGCACTACAGAACTCCTGCCCACATGAGACATCCTTGGATTCTGCCTTGAGAAATGCAAACAAACCTTCATCGAATTCAAGAAGTGGGCGAGCAGCGTTCTTTGGAATCGCAAACGACTCCATCAACACCATGAAGAACGTCGTCTTCGACAATTCGGATTCGCCGCAACATTTGATGAACCAAGGCATGAATTTATCTTTATCGGTCAAAAAAACAGTTGCCAAGTTTCGAGCAAGTGACGTATTAACATCAGAAAACCACTTCTTCCCTTCTTTCTTTTCGAGTTCTGTTCTTTCGTCCGAAGCTAACTTCACGTCCCTGTACAAAGGCCAATTAATAGCAGCAGCCAATTCCCGAGCCTTAAGGTTAAGCGTCTTGGTTTTAGGAAAAACAAGGAGGAGCGAAAATATCAATGTAGCCACTTGCTCCGAGAGGTTATTGTCGTTGATATATAAGGAAGTCAAATGCTTCAAGCATGAAATTCCAACATCATCGGCTACAGAACAAGCCTTTGTTTCACCTGACCATAAAATCTTCGTGCACCTCCCAAGCAAGGTCTTGAATGTCTCGAGGAGAAAGTCGGAATCTAAGAGATTCGACAATTTATCAAGAGATAGGGCAGCTTGAACGACACTCAAATCATCATCGTTTAGACATCGACCAACAGCGTCTTGTACATTTACCAGACTCTGTGAAGTAGCATCATCGTTCAAATAAACCGACAAATCAAGGTTTTTGAGTGCCGCCCGTCTGAAATCCGCATTCGGATGCTCTAGCGCAAACCAAACCCGCGTATCTGAAAAATCAACAGTCGATTTCACGTTTCCATCAAGAACCTTGCACAAGGCCTCAACAACGGATTTTTCTCCCTTCGACTGCAATTTTTTGCTTCCCAAGAAATCATGAACGGCCGTGCGTGATACAGTAGGATACTTCTTATCAATAACATGAAGAACATGCTTAGCCCATTTCCCCGACTCAGACAAATCAGAAGAGTCGGTATTCTTCGACAAGTTCAAACACGAGGTTAAAAGCCTGGAAACGACTCGTTGGACAAAACCTGTTATAGTAACAGTCTCAATGATCAACACCACTGCAGGCCTGCACTTACTGTCGGAAACACTGTAATCGATAAGCGACTCCAAAAGCAACAAAACAAATCTGTCGACGTTGAATCTTGTTGTAAGCCGTGATAGAATCGCGGGAAGATCTTCGATTTCGATCAAGATATCCACTGCCTTCTTAGGAAGCGTCTCGACAGACTGCAGTTGAACAATGTTGACTAAAGCCATGATCGAAAGCTCCACCCACTGCGGATCGTCTTGAGCCAACTCGGCTACTGATCGAATCAAGCTGGCAACCAGCTTCAGTGACAAAGTAACCCTCTTTGCCAATAAACCGACAATCATCAGTGTGCCCGCTTTGTAATCCGAAGACGTGCGGCTAGATTTGAGACCCGAGTTCAGGAAAGGAAGAACTCTCTTCACAATTTCGTCGGTGACAGTCGCGAGTGAACCTAATAACTCCACCACGACCGCTGTACTGAAACTGACCACTGGTGTCGGCGGCAGACGCTTACGTGTAGGAGTAGCGTAACTGCATATAATCTCGAAAACACCCATGTCACGTGTACATTGCTGGACGATAACCGCTCTTGGAGGCGGGGCCCCGGATGATTTGACGGCGTCAAGAAACTTCCATGGAGTACCCGTAAAATCAATTAGCTGCACGATTCGTACGAAAGCGTGTGTATCGTGATATGGCAGTGCACATAGGATTAGCTCTTCGGAGTTGTACACGTGAATCTTATACCGACGGATTAAAAACTCGAGAGTCTTGAATGCGGAATTTGATTGAAGGTGGCCGGAAAGCAGGCGTAAGTAAGAGGTTATAGTTGCGTTGATGCCATTGTTTTCCTCCTCGGACATTAACTCTCGGTTCACTTCTTTGCTTTTCAGGTTGAAAAGATCGTCCTTGTAGCGTCTGAACCGCTCATCGATATTCACTAGAACTTCAAAACCTACGATCACAAATCATACGATCAAATAGTCAGCTTATTAAACGGGAAAATCAGTTCATACAAAATGACAAAATACCACTTTTTTTACTCAAAACATAGATAGCCAAAAAAACAAAAATATTCAAGACGGACCATCAATTGCGTAAGAAAAACACGAGTGTTCTTCCTTCTAAATTAGGGCATTAAGAAGTTGTGAGCTTAAGAGAAACATCATCAGATTCATCACTTGCGCATCAGAATCAAATTGAGTAGAAGAAATGAACGACATTACACATAATTCCGAAGATTAATCAGTGACTTTATCATCGTCATCATCTACTTCTAGGTATAACATTGTAATACACGGCTAAATAAAAAAAAAATTAAAATTAAAAAAAAAAAAAAAAAATTCATTCATTTATTCAACACAAATTATAATGTAAGACGGTCTCACAAACGCACGATTCTGTAAAACAACCATTCATTGAGCATTTCACGGCGTGAGACGGTTTCAAGCAATGGCTGCTATTATTTCAAAATGGAAACTAATCTTAATTTCGGAAGAACTACACGAGAATTTTTAACTAAATACAAAAAAAAAACATCATGAAAGCAACAAAAAATATATACGGAGTATAAAGATTGAAACTTTGAAACACCGGGCATAGAAAATCGAATCCCGATTCATATGAAATCAATTTAAACAATTGAAGCAGTCGAATCAAGCTCAAGGAATGAAATGTTGAAACAAATTAAAATATCAGAAGCAATCGAATTGAATTCAGAGCGTATAAAATCAAGTCCCAATTCATATAAAATCAATTTAAACCATGATTACCGATTTACCGGATTCCCTAGACTACCTAGCGAACCATGAATCATAAAAAGCGAATTCTATCATGTCGATTTTCAAAAATACACATGACACACACACACATTAGAGTCGGGGGAATCGTGAATTGGTAAATGCGTATTCATAGCGAATCAAGCTCGAAGAATCAAACTTTGAAACAAATTAAAATAGCAGAATCAATCGAATTGAACTTGGAATATATAAAATCAAGTCCCAATTCATATAAAATCAATTAAAACCATGGTTACTGGATTCTCTCAGTGACCTAACAAATCATGAATCGTTAAAAGCGAATTCTATAAAACGAATTATATTATATAAATCAATTTAAACAATCGAAGCAGTCGAATCAAGCTCAAAGAATGAAACTTTGAAACCAATTAAAATAGCAGAATCAATCGAATTGAACTCGGAGCATGAAAAATCAAGTCTCAATTCATGAAAAATCGATTGAAACCCTGGTTACCGGATTCCTTCTACTACCTGACGAATCACGAATCGTTAAAAGCGAATTCTATCATATAAAATCAATTAAAACAATTGAAGCACACGAATTGAACTCGAAGCATAGAAAATCAAGTCCCAATTCATATAAACAATGGAAACAATCGAATCAAGCTCAAAGAACGAAACTTCGAAACCAATTAAAATACCAGAACCAATCGAATTGAACTGAATTAAACAAAAATCAATGAAAAGAGGAAGAGGAAATCGAAACCTGAGTACGCGAACTCAAAAATTTGATGAATATCGATATCAGCAGCTTGTTTAGGGTCGTAAAAAAGAGAAGGTTTAGTAAAAGGTCTAGTAGGTAAATCTACATCAGCTTTAACAAAGGATTTCAAAGCTTTGAGCTGTGCTTGAATGGAGGTTGCCGCCATTGTTACACCTTCACTTCACTTCACTTCACTTCGCCGTTTTCCTCTGTGTTTTCTCTATGTATCTGGGTTTTTGGTTTTATGCAACCCTAATTGTCGCTGATGTTAAACCCTAATTGAAGTCTATGCAACCAAAGGGGGTTTTCCACTTTCAACCCTACGATGATAATAAGTGTCGGATACCTGTAAAATCGTGTCCAGAGAAAACTCGTCCCAAGACTCCCAACCGATGATTCAACTAGAGTTGATCATCGGTTGTACTTGTACCGTCTGATTGATCCGTCCCGTCCGGTCCCGAATTTTTAGAGTTCGTTTGGTTCACCATGGGAAGATGAAGTTACCGGGAACTTTAAATTCACGTGAATTTGTATTTGATGGGAATTACAAAATATTGTTTGGTTGCCATGTGGGAAATGAATTCATGCGGGAAGTTCTACACACCAAGGGGAGCTTGGTGAGTAACTTCCCCATTGTGGAGGAAGTGGCAGTTCCTGGGAAGTGGGTAACCAAACAACTCCCTGAAAATGCACTTCCTGGAAAGTTGCACTTCTCGGTAATTGCATGAGTAACCAAACGACCCCTTAGTAAGTTTGGGCAACGAAAATGTTTTTTAACGGGCGGGTACAGGAACGTTAGTTTAGCTCGATCGCCCGCTTTTGTATTTTCCGGATGAGTCTGGTCGGGTTAGACAATTTGGGTCGGACTGGTCGGTCTGTGTTCAGATCATTTCTACTTTCTTAGAGGAAATCGACTCGTTTGGTAATTGGTATAATAGCATTCGAGACAATCTGGGTATAAACCCGGTCCGATCCAGGTTCCCTTCTAACTGATTTAAATTTTCGGGGTAACTGATCTCCGAATCCATCAATCTGGTTCGAGTTTGGACCGATAAGGCGATAACCACCCATCAAGTACAATAACGAGGTACAAGTACTATCAAAATTTAAAATTCGATACCTACTCCCATAATCTAAAGGTACATCGTTCTGATTGTCAAAACGAGACATTTATAACATTTATTAGAAACGTTATTGTTACTTCTCACCTTTCCCTTGTCCCGATTTTCTACATTTCGATGCTCATCTCTTTCAAACTTATCACTATCGACTGGGGTATCCCTTGTAACGTTTATATTCGTTACAAGTTTCTGACAGATTAAACCGTACACTTTCTACCTTTATTTTTTCTTATTACACCGTGTTCTTTTCACCTAACTTCACTTCAGCGAAGCCACTTTAGTTCAATCTAGTCAAAGATTCATTTCAGATCACTCTCGTTCAAAAGAACACAAGTATGTAATATCGTCTAATAGAATATAAACGGACCTCAACCATCACCTTAAGGTTTTGATTGGGTTGGTTCGTTAACATGGTATCAGAACCAGAGGTCACGAGTTCGAACCCTGGCAGCCCCCAATATCTCGAACTCTCAAGTGGAATCTCAGCACACGGGCTGAGCCGGTGCGCACTAACCACTCTTCAAGCCCAAAGGGCATTCGAGTGAGGGGGCGTAATAGAATATAAACGGGCCTCAACCATCGCCGTAAGATTTTGGTTGAGATGGTCCGTTAACATCGTCTCTTCCAGTATTTTTATAACAAGGTTATGACGGATCAAGCATTACCGACTCGGAAAATTGTGTCAACAGAAGAACTATCTATTTCAGGTGGTTTCAAGGTTAGAAGATATAGTGAAATACCCTAAAAAAAGTTAGACAAAAAATTCACAAGTCACTGACTTTTGTGATCAAAACTTCAAAAGTAGAGTTAGTGAGTGAGAGAGAGAGAGAGGGAGGAACAATGGGAGATTCAAAAACAGTGCATTCTCCATTGGTAACTTATGCTTCAATGCTTTCACTTCTTACTCTTTGCCCTCCATTTGTCATTCTTCTGTAAGTGTTTATACTTCATTTCTGCTCAATTTATGTTGTTTAATTGTTATATTTTCTGGGGTTTTTCTGCTAATTTTCTGCTGTTTTTTCTGCTAATTTTCTGTTATTTAATTGTTATATTTTCTGGGGTTTTCTGCTAATTTTCTGCTAATTTTCTGTTGTTTAATTGTTATATCTTCTGGGTTTTTCTGCTGTTTTTTCTGCTAATTTTCTGTTATTTAATTGTTATATTTTCTGGGGTTTTCTGCTAATTTTCTGATGTTTTTCTGCTAATTTTCTGCTGTTTTTTCTGCTATTTAATTGTTATATTTTCTGGGGTTTTCTGCTAATTTTCTGATGTTTTTCTGCTAATTTTCTGCTGTTTTTTCTGCAATTTAATTGTTATATTTTCTGGGTTTTTCTGCTAATTTTCTGCTGTTTTTTCTGTAAATTTCTGTTGTTTAATTGTTATATTTTCTGGGTTTTGGATCTTTAGATCATATGCTTGGATTATGTAATATGATGGGTGATTGGATTTGTTGGATTTGTGATGTTGGTTAGTGATTAAAGATTGAATCTTTGAATATTATTGATTGATTTTAGTTGTGTTTAAGAAGAGTCACGAAGACGATTACGATGTTGATGGGATTCGAACCCTAGATCACGAGTAACACCGCTCATGATCTTAATAATATTATTGATAATTGATGGGTAATTGGGGATTTATTGGATTTGTGATGTTGATTGATTAGTGATTAAAGATTGAATCTTTGGATATCATTGATTGATTTTTATTTGGTTTAAGAAGAGTCACGAAGACGATTATGATACTGACCATGAGTTCATGATCTTACCAATTAAACTAATCGGCATATTAATGGATAATTCGAACCCTAGATCATAAGTAACATCGTTCATGATCTTAATGAAATTATTGATTATTGATTGATTGATTGATTGATGGGTAATTGGATTTATGGGATTTGTGAGGTTGGTTAGTGATTAAAGATTGAATCTTTGGATATTATCGATTGATTTTTTGTTTGGTTTTAAGAAGAGTCACGAAAACGATTATGATCCTGACCATGATTACCATCACTCGTGATCTTAAATATTTTTGATTGATGGATAATTGGTTAGTGATTAAAGATGGAATCTTTGAATATTATTGATTGATTTTGTTTGTGCAATTAAGACGATTATGATGCTGACAAGGTTCGAACCCATACCCTGAGTATCGTCACTCATGATCTTACCAACTCAACTAAACTAGCCGGCATCCGCAAAATAATAATAATAATAATAATAATAATAATAATAATAATAATAATAATAATAATAAAATAAAAAAAAATTTAAATTACTCCCTTTTAAAATATCAATTTTAAAATTTCCTCCTTTTTGAAAATTTTGTTTAAAATAATTCCCAAAATCTATTAAAAGTTCAAAAATTGCTCCCAATTTTATTTTTAGGACGAAAATGCCCTTGGCTGGAGGATGGGGTGAAGTAATATAGCATAAAAAAGTTAGAGGCATTTTCGTCCAAAGAATATATTTTGGAGCAATTTTTGAATTTTGATAGATTTTGGAAGTTATTTTTAACAAAAAATTTCAAAACGGAGTAAATTTTAAAATAGATATTTTACTACAGTAAAAGGGAGTAATATTGAATTTACCCAAAAAAAAATTTAAAAAATTGAAGTCATATGCAATTTTTTTTTTGATTGACGGGTAATTTGAATACAGATGGTATACGATGGTGCACGCTGACGGTTCCGTCATACAAACAACCCAATACTTGAAGGAGCACGGAATCCAAGGCTTCCTGAACATATGGCCGAAACCGTCAACTACCTCGTGTGCAATCATCTTTTGTTACGGAGCTTTTGAGGCCGCCCTTCAACTGCTCTTACCCGGGAAAAGAGTCGAAGGCCCTATATCTCCCAAAGGAAATCGCCCTGTCTATAAGGTCCTTAAATTTTTCGGATTGTTCTTTTCATTTATTCTTAATTCATTTATTTTATTTTTCAAAATTATTTTCATAACTACTAGTTTTTATTTTCTACTAGAATTTTTACTTATTGAATATTTTTTTCTTGAACTTGGAGTTTGTAACCCTTTAAAACTTAATATTAACGCTTTCAACTTAATTTTGCGTTCAAAAATGTATTTTATTAATTTTTTTTATCATAAACGGAAGTTTTTTTTTTAATATTATTATTATTATTTATTTATTATTATTTTATTGTATTATTTATTATTAGTATTTTTTTCCTGCTAGAATTTTTACTTACTAAATATTTTTTTTACTTAAAATCGGAGTTTGTAACCCTTTAACACTTAATACTAACGCTTTCAACTTAATTTTGCGTTCGAAAATGTGTGTTTTTTAATTATTTTTTTATTATAAACGGAAGATTTTTTTTTCAGTTTATTATTATTATTATTATTATTATTATTATTATTATTATTATTATTATTATTATTATTATTATTATTATTATTATTATTATTATTATTATTATTATTATTATTATTATTATTATTATTATTATTATTATTATTATTATTATTATTATTATTATTATTATTATTATTATTATTATTATTATTATTATTATTATTATTATTATTATTATTATTATTATTATTATTATTATTATTATTATTATTATTATTATTATTATTATTATTATTATTATTATTATTATTATTATTATTATTATTATTATTATTATTATTATTATTATTATTATTATTATTATTATTATTATTATTATTATTATTATTATTATTATTATTATTATTATTATTATTATTATTATTATTATTATTATTATTATTATTATTATTATTATTATTATTATTATTATTATTATTATTATTATTATTATTATTATTATTATTATTATTATTATTATTATTATTATTATTATTATTATTATTATTATTATTATTATTATTATTATTTTTTTTTTTTTTTTTTTTTTTTTTTTTTTTTTTTTTTTTTTTTTGCAAGGAAGTTATGACTCTTTTCATTAATAAGAGAGTTGACTTACAAAAAACATATAACCTCTAATATGTACGATGACATATCGGATTCTCTACCTTAATATGATCCCCCTACTTCGTAATCTAGCAAAAACATCGAATTTAATCTGATTTATAACAACTTTACAATTTTTGTAGCTATCTTTGAAAATCCTATCATTCCTTTCATTCCAGATATAATAAACCGTAGCTGCAATGGCACTTATGAACCAATAATGCTTCCAATGTTTCTTATTTCCTCTTGCTGCCGCCCATTTGAGTTCATTAGTCAACCTGCAACTTTGCCCAGCAATTTGAATCCAACCCAGAATATTCTCCCACACTTGCCTAGAGTAATGACACCTGAAAAAGAGGTGCTCATTACTCTCCAGTTCCATTTGACAAAGAATACATCTGTTCGCAAGCTGTATTCCCCTTCCTTGTATGTTATCTAATGTTGGCAACTTCCCTTGAGCCGCCCTAGATGTAATCACCCCATGCTTAGGGACTACATACATACCTCTTAGACTTGCTAACCACCTTTTTAGGCCTGGTTTGGGGCGAAACCAATTATAAGCCTTAGTGATACAATAGTTTGCATTTGTTGTCCAACTCCGTATAATCTGCTCAGCCGCATCAGCAGATCCAGCAGCCTGCAATAATTCATCTTTGATGTGGATAATGCTCTTAAAGGTAGCTGTATACCTTTCTTTCACCTGCAATTCCCAAATATTCTGTCCACCCAACACATAGTATTTATGCCAGTTACTCCACACATCAGTCTGATTAGTTACCAATTTCCATAACCATTTGCTCACTAATGCTTTATTCCATGACTCAATATGTCTGATTCCATACCCTCCTTCCTCCCACGATGAACAAATACTCTTCCAGCTCTGAAAAATCATCGCCCTTCCTTCAACTTGCCAAAAGAAATTCTTACAATCTCTGGTGATACTCTTTACAATATTGACGGGTAATATCACATTTGCACACCAATAACTTAGAATACCAAACACAACCGTCCCTAAGAGTTGAATCCGTCCTGCATATGTCAAACATTGTGCAGACCAGCTCATAATATGTGCCTTGATTTTCATTATTAGATCAGTGTAATTTTCTTTATTATTGGTGACTGTATTCAACGGCAAACCTAAGTACCGACAAGGGAATGACCCCTGCTGGAACGTAGTATCCCTAAGAATCCTCTCCTGAATATGAGCTGAAACCCCTCCAAAGTAAATAGTAGTCTTCTCACAGTTAGCCTGAAGGCCAGAATCCTTAGCGAAGCACTTCAAAACATCAGTTGCAGCTTGGACTGAAGGCACATCTCCTCTAATAAAAACCATAAGATCATCTGCAAATACAAGATGGTTGAGTTTAATTCCACAACACTTAGGGTGGTATGACACCTGTGGTTGTGTATTCATAGCTCGAAACCTCCGTGATAAGACTTCCATACTCAATACAAACAAATAAGGAGATAAGGGGTCCCCTTGCCGTATTCCACTTCTCCCTTTAAAGAAGCCATGTGAAACTCCATTAAGCTTTATAGAGAACCAAGAACCTGTGATACAACTTACAATCCAGGTAATGAACTTTTGAGGAAAATTAAACCCCTGCAACATCTTACCAATAAACTTCCATTGAAGAGAGTCAAATGCTTTCCTCAAATCAATCTTTATTAAGCATCGAGGGGTAAGATATTTCCTGTTATAATTCTTTACGAGTGATTGAGTCAATGCAATATTATCATGGATACTTCTTCCCACAATAAAAGCCGCCTGCTCAGGTCCGATAATCTTCGGAATCACTTTTTTAAGTCTGATTGTAATGAGCTTACTAATGGTTTTGTATAAAACCGAGCAACATGATATAGGCCTGTAATCAAGGACAGACTGACATACTTGTTTCTTAGGGATAAGTGTAATGAGTGTGGTGTTAATCTGCTTCAGCATCTTACCCTTATCAAAAAATTCCCTAACAGCGGCACAAAAATCCTGCTTAATAGTTAACCAAGAAGCCTTGAAGAACCCTGAGGAAAACCCATCCGGTCCAGGACTCTTATCCGAATGAATAGAGTAAACAGCCTTCCTAATCTCTTCCTCCTCTGGCATTGTCAGCAATAAAGAATAGTCTTCCTCATCAAGAACATTTCCACTTTTCAAAATGTTATCATCCAGCTCCTCCACCGGAGTTTCACAGCCTAGAAGCTCTTGATAGTACTCCACAAACCCCTGAGCTACTTCCGTGTGACCAACTCTCTCAATACCATTTGAGTCTCTTATACTTCCTACCACTTGCTCCTGTCTCCTAGCTTTTATCCTAGAATGAAAATACGAAGTTGCCATATCATCCTCAGCTAAGTGCTCCATTTTTGCCCTTTGTTGCAATATACTAATCTCAGCATTCCTCAACTCCTTAAGCTGTTTAGAGAGTCTTTTTTCTTGTTCAATCAGATTAGCTGAGAAAAGAGAATTCTGAATTTTCAATTGACAGTCTTCAAGCTCCTTTGCTAAACCCTGAATCCTCCCTCCTAACATAGTAAAATGCTTGTTATGTAAACCTTTAAGGGCAGTCTTAACATGCTTCAATTTTCCAACTAATCTATAAGCTGCAGTACCATCCACCCTTACATTCCAAGCTTGCTGCACCAGTGCCTTGTAGTCAGGATGTGTAGGCCAACAATTTAAGAAACTAAATCTTTTCCTTCGTTTTACCTCTGGTAATACATTAACGATGACCGGTGAATGATCTGAAATTCCGGAAGGGAGATATGTAACAGTTGAGTCTTGAAAAGTTGCCAGCCATCCAAGATTAACCAAAGCTCTATCCAGCCTCGACCAAACCCTAGTACTAGGTTCCTGGTTATTAGTCCATGTAAACTCACATCCTTGACCTCCCATATCTTGCAGTCCACAAATTAGAATACTATTATTAAATGCCTCTACATCTTTATAATCAGGAGGGTCACCCCCGATCTTTTCATCATTACTTCTCACAATATTAAAGTCCCCTAAAACCACCCAATTAGTAACACTAGGATTTATGTTGCCAAGGTTTCCCCACAAAGCCTCCCTCTCTGCACCAGAATTACTTCCATAAACAAAAGTTACATAGAAGTCCTTCCTTGAATCAAAGTGATACCCATGACAATGGATAAATTGCTCATGAGCAGAAATAACATCTACTTTGACAGTACTCGGTCTCCATAAAACCCATATTCTTCCAATATGATGAAACTCATAGTTGCACCTTGCATTATAATTTTTGAATTTTCCATTAAGTATTTTCTTTGCTTTATGTGCCGTTACTCTAGTCTCCAATAGGCCAAATAAATCAACATTCTTGTCCCGCAACATCTGAAGGACCGCATCCTGTTTAAGGACTTCATTTGCCCCCCTTATATTCCATGAAGCAATAATCATGAGGATATATCGGGGGGTAAAGCCTCCTCCTGGTTCTCCCCTAATGTATTTCCTAATACTTCAAATCTGTTAGGAGTATGCTTTATTATTGAGTCAATCTCCTGTGTTCCTCCCACCCTAGTTAGACCAGTGCCACCTGCCTTCCCCCTACGCAGTAATGTGAACTGTCCATCCAGGCCACCACTTCCTCTCCCTAATCCACTTAGCACCCTGGATGTAGTACCAGAGTTTAAATTGGGAATCGGGGTACCAATAGCCTTCCCTGATTGGGGTCCAGGCTCTTCAATCCTCTCCCTAATCTTGGGGTCCAGGGTTCCACTAGCCTTCCCTAATCCATCTGCACACTGCAAGTTGGGGTCCAGACTCACATCCAATCCCCTCCCTAATCCACCTGACACCATGGTAAGTGACAAACCGTGAGTCAGATTGGGGTCCGAGGCCAACATACCCACTTCAGTACTTCTTTGTGTTTTCTCCACTGGAACAACCTGTTGTTTCTTTTTATTCATTTTGCAAGTTCCAGCCGTATGTCCCAATTTTTTACAGGTTTTACAGTAGTAAGGTACCCATTCATAGACCACTCTTTGAATAGAATGACCTATATACGGCGCCTTAATAACCACCTGATCAATCAATTCCCCTGAAACATCCACTTCCACCATCACCCTTGCAAACGAAAGCCTCGTCTTACACGTTGTAGTGATGTCAGCAAATAATGGCTTCCCCACCTTGCTAGCCATCTTGCTAAGTACACTATCTGTCCAAAGGTAAGGATCCAAGTCAGGGAATATCACCCATACTGGTACTATAGCTACATTCTCCATAATAGTCGAGAAGTATGGCGTCCATTGCTTTAAGATGATGGAGTTGGATCCTAAAGCCCAGGGACCCCTCTTCAAAACCTCTTCCATCGCCTCAGCTGATTGAAATTTGAAACTAAACCACCCCTTCTTGAAATATTGCACCTTAGGCATATCCCCAAAATTCCAATGTTTGGATACAAAATCACTCATCTGTTTCCCTGTTGGTTTAGCCCCTAGAACATTACCCATTAGTGTGTGTTTCCACTGTATGACCTCATCCTGAATTTCTTCCATGTCGATAACAATTTCCTCAGATACAGCACTCTCCTCATGAAAGAAAAGGCTCATTCCCTGCACAGCCTTTTCCTTAAGCTTCTCCACCCAATTTAACCTGCCATTAGTCCCCTCCAATGGTTTAACCACAGGTTCCCCTTCAGTTACAGTCACCGGATCAGGTTCAAGGACAGGTACTTCCGGTACAACCTTAACACCTGATTGCTCTCCAGCCTTCTTATCACCAAGGGGCGTTCCAATAGACTTCTCCAAACGTACAGAAGAGTTAATCGCGTCACAGATTAAGTCATTAACACAGAAAGTACCTCTAGGAATCGAACTCTGAACTTGAGCCTTCTCCATCTGAACTGCATCCCCACCATCCAAGACATAGTGAGATGAAGTTGCAGAAGATTCCGATTGCTTCTGGGCTTTCTTCGCCGGCCGCCCAGGGCCCTTCCCCATTTGATCGTGAGATGTCGTAAGTTGCGTGGTGAAGGAGTTAGCGTTCTCTATCTGAATTTCAGAGGAAAATTCGTAGAGAGAGAAACCTTTCTCTCACTAACTATTATTATTATTATTATTATTATTATTATTATTATTATTATTATTATTATTATTATTATTATTATTATTATTATTATTATTATTATTATTATTATTATTATTATTATTATTATTATTATTATTATTATTATTATTATTATTATTATTATTATTATTATTATTATTATTATTATTATTATTATTATTATTATTATTATTATTATTATTATTATTATTATTATTATTATTATTATTATTATTATTATTATTATTATTATTATTATTATTATTATTATTATTATTATTATTATTATTATTATTATTATTATTATTATTATTATTATTATTATTATTATTATTATTATTATTATTATTATTATTATTATTATTATTATTATTATTATTATTATTATTATTATTATTATTATTATTATTATTATTATTATTATTATTATTATTATTATTATTATTATTATTATTATTATTATTATTATTATTATTATTATTATTATTATTATTATTATTATTATTATTATTATTATTATTATTATTATTATTATTATTATTATTATTATTATTATTATTATTATTATTATTATTATTATTATTATTATTATTATTATTATTATTATTATTATTATTATTATTATTATTATTGTGTTATTATTTTTTCCTGAATTTGAGTTTTAATTATATTTTTATTATTATTATTTTATTTTGCGTTTGAAATTGTATTTTTATTATTATTATTTTATTTTATTGTTCGCCTGACATTTTCTCTTGTCATTATTATTGCAGGCAAACGGCGTGGCAGCATTTTTCGTCACCTTGGTCACTTACGTTGGAATTTGGTGGTGAGAACACCGACTAAATCCATCTATTTTCCGCTTCTCGAATTCTTCTTTATTTATTCAAACAAATCGAATGATTCGAACATGACAAAATAAAATAATTAAATGTGTTTTGAAATAATTATTTAAATAATTAAATAATCCGTGTTTTGAAATAAGATTTACGAGTTTTGTTGATTTGGTCGCAGGTTTAACGTATTCAATCCATCGATTGTGTACGATCATTTGGGCGAGATATTCTCGACACTTATATTCGGAAGCTTCATCTTTTGTATCTTCTTGTACATAAAAGTGTGTGCTACTAAAATCGATTTAATTATTTAATATTATTTAATTCGCCATTGTCGTCCTTCTATATATAACAAGACCTCTAATACATTTTTCGTCTGCACGTAGGGGCATGTCGCTCCGTCTTCTACCGATTCTGGCTCGTCTGGAAACCTCATTATCGACTTCTATTGGGTGAGTTCCCTTCATCAAAATATAAAAAATAAAAATAAAATAAAATGGAAGACGGACAATAGAATAAAATAATAATAAAAATACCGGTTGAAACGCAAAATTAAGTTGAAAGCGTTAATAATTAAGTTTTTCGAGCCTTTTTCATCAAGTTTGCATCTTTTGTGCAGGGCATGGAGCTCTATCCACGAATTGGCAAAAACTTCGACATTAAAGTTTTTACAAACTGCAGATTCGGGATGATGTCGTGGGCAGTTCTTGCTTTAACATACTGCATGAAGCAGGTAACCGTAACACTCAAACCCGTTTCATAGTTTGATTATTCGAGCATAAATTTCCTCCTTTTTTTTTTTTTTTTATTTTTTAGTAAAATAAACTAGGTTTTCTTCGTACTGAATCTGATACACGTCTTTTCATCCCGTGCAATTTCAACAGTACGAGCTTTATGGTAAGGTTTCTGATTCCATGGCCGTAAATGCCATTTTGATGATCGCATACGTCACAAAGTTCTTCTGGTGGGAAGACGGGTATTGGAATACCATGGACATCGCCCACGACCGAGGTTCACAATTTTTTTAATTTTTATTTTATTTTTTTTCGTTTCATGCGATTTTATTTTTACATTTACGATTGATTGATTGTGGCGCACTGGCGCAGCTGGTTTCTACATTTGCTGGGGATGTCTGGCGTTTCTCCCGTGCGTTTATACTTCTTCCGGCATGTACTTGGTAAACCACCCCGTGCATCTCGGAATTCAAGTAAGTATTCCTCATAATAACTACTCGTAATAAGTTCAAACTTCAAATAGCCGAGTCTAACATTTGGATACGCATATACTTCTGAACGAGTCCGAGCAACATAGATATTGATGATATGTAGATACATGTCTCACATTTATCGTGTAGAAAAGCAGCAGTCACGGTTTTCTGAATTTCTGATTACGCTGCTGTTTCAGCTTTCGGCTTCTGTTCTGTTGGCGGGAATCTTGTGCATTTTCATCAATTACGACTGCGATAGACAGCGACAGGAATTCCGTAGGACTAATGGCAAATGCTTAGTTTGGGGGAAAGCTCCGTCTAAGGTGCACCATATATACACGTCTTCGCCTACCTTGTTTTTTCTCCGTCGGCCCGTGGTTGGCCCGGCACGACCCGTCCCATGCCCGGGCTCCCAAAATTTAGAAAAATACTGTAGTAAGAAATAATGTATTTACTGCTACGGGCCGGGTTCGGGTCGACCGTCCCTCAACCTGGCCACCCAACGGGTCAGGTCCCTCACTCAACCCGGCCGGCCCCGGCCCCGGCCCGCGATCACCCGTATTCCATGGTACCTAATTATGTTGATAATTTTGTACAGATTGTGGCCTCGTATACTACGACGTCCGGAGAGACCAAAAGTAGCCTTCTACTCACTTCAGGCTGGTTAGTGTCATTTCCGTAATCCTGTTACTCAAACCCTTCTACGAGGCTGGCAAAAAAAAAAAAAAAAAAAAAAACTTCTGCGAGCTGTCTTGTCCGAAATGTTGTTAGAATGTTGGACACGACTATTTTTGGCAAAAATGTGTCGGTGTCAGACATGACAGGTGGCAACCAGTGAAATATCGGAGTAACCTGAATGATTTTTACGCGTATTCTGTCAGGTGGGGATTATCGCGACATTTTCACTACCTCCCTGAAATTATGGCGGCTTTTTTCTGGACAGTCCCCGTTCTATTTACTCACGTAAGCCTAATAATAATAATAATAATAACGATTTTTCTCGAAATTCTCACTTTCTCAGAGTAATTCATGTACTGTCGATTTTGTCGTGCTAATTTTCTTCAGTTTCCTCCTTTTCGCAGTTTCTTCCTTACTTTTACCTGATATTCCTCACCATCCTGCTTGTCGACCGAGCTAAAAGAGACGATGATCGATGCAGATCCAAGTAAGACAATTATATAAGTTTCATTCGATACAAGTTTTTTTTTTTTTTTTTTTTTGCCATCTCATTCGATAGAAGTTATTATTGCAAACCGTCTTACAAAAAACCTAAAATTTTACTCGTTGATCACCCGTTAGGCCGTTATTGTTAAAATTGGGATTTTCATTGGTCACGAATTCTACGAAGAATTATCTATAATCGACGAGTTTCATTTGATGCGTAAAAAAAACCCTAATATGAAGTGGGCGACGTTTTGATTTGCAGGTACGGGAAGTATTGGAAACTGTACTGCACGAAGGTTCCGTACAGGATAATCCCAGGTATCTACTGATCGAGCTCCATCAAGGCATCAACCCATGTGTATGATCGGATCGGATGTACTGTAATTTTATGTTCATTGTCGATTACATAACTCGGGTTCTTATGGTGATTGCTGAACTCGATCTAGAATCCGACAATTGTAGCAGGAATGTACAGTTTTTTTACTGCAATGTACTGTAATCAATGTATCCATGTATGCTCATGTTTGCTAATCTCGATGAACTCTGATTAAATCAGCCTTTCGAATGGCTCGACTCAAAATCCCTCGCTCGACTCTACAACTTAACTAATCTCGACAACTTAATTATTCATTGGCTCGACTCAAAAAACTCGCTTGACTCTACAACTTTACTAATCTTGAGATTCTCGACAACTTAATTATTCATTGGCTCGACTCTACAACGAATCTTGAGATTCTCAACAACTTAATCATTCATTGGCTCGACTCAAAATCACTCGCTTGACTCTACAACTTAACTAATCTCGAGATTCTCGACAACTAATTTTTATATTTTTTAAAAAAAAAAAACATTCTCGACAACTTAATTATTCATTGGCTCGACTCTACAACTTGACTAATCTCGAGATTCTCGACAACTTTTTTTTTTTTTTTTTTTTTTAACCATTCTCGACAACTTAATTATTCATTGGCTCGACTAAAAAAACTCGATCAAACAAATCAACAAAAAAAAAAAAAAAAATCGCGACAAGAAATAAATTCATCCAATAAACTATATTCGAGGTCTCGAGTTCAAATCCTGGGAACGCAACATCATTAAAACTCGATACAAATTGATTAAACCCGGAAAAAAAAAACTAAATTAATTCGCGAAAATCGAAGAAATTCAATTCTTCGTAGAACCGCGAACAGAATTCCAAACACTGAATACAGCTCCGGCGACTTGCGGCCAAACAGCAACCAACCCACGGGCGGCGGAAGCGGCGACAACACCGACAACGAAAGTCTCAGAATACCCAGGTTTCGAATCGATTTTACGGTCAACAATGGCGAGTCGAGCATTGATTGAATCGAGCTTTCTCGAAGTTTCGACCGTGGAAGAATTCGTTGAATTATTAGGTTTTTTGGAGGTGACGATGCGGAATAGCATGTGTTGGAGGTCGTCGATTACTTTAATGGCGGCATCTTGAGTGGTCAGACCTTGAGATTCGTAGTGGGAGATTAGTTGTTGTGGTGTTGGTGGATTGATTTTTTGGGGTTTGGTGGATTTTTGCGGAGGAGGAGAGGAATTGCCGCCCAATTTTGGTTGCTCCATTGATTGATTTGGGGGAATTGGGGGAAAATTGGGGGTTTAGGATAAACCCTAATTTTGAAGGGAAGGGGATAGAGTGGATAGGATAGAGAGATGAATTGGGGATGAAATGAAGGGAGAAGTACTAATGAGAAACCGTCTTTTATTGAATTAGTGAGAGACGTAATAATGTAATATGAAGAAGAGTAATTAAATATCGGTATTAGCGCCACAATTAAAAAAAAAAAAAAAATATATATATATATATATATTGAGAGATCGTCTCTACAAAGTTGTGTGAAAGTAAAGAAGATTAATTAAATATCGGTATGAGCACAAAAAAAAAAAAAAAAAAAACAGTATCGAGAAATCGTCTCTATAAAGTTGTGTGAAAGTGAAGAAGATTAATTAAATATCGGTATGAGCAAAAAAAAAAAAAACGATATCGAGAGACCGTCTCTATAAGGTTGTGTGAAAGTAAAAGGTTTCGACGAAACGTGGAATTGGATTAGATTTTCTCGCTTGGATCCCGAGTTCCCGATTGTTTGATTTTATCACTTGTATAGTTGTATCGTAATTTTTTTTTTTTTTTTTTTTCTAAATATAACGTTTGACCGAGCGTGACTCGTGATTCCGAAAACTTATAATCGAGAATTGTCTAGTACAAATTTCAAAACGATTTTGTTTTCGCATTGAAAATCTTGAAAAAAAACAATCAATTTAAAAACAAAAATTACTTTCGAGGCAACGAAATATTCGAAATGACAAAAATTCCAATTAGTTTTTATTGAGTTGAAATTGCTAGAAAATGAACCCAATTAATTTCACCAATTCTCGAATGAGACGGTTTCACGATAAGCTGATTATAAAGCTAGTTTTGTCAAACAGAACTCAATTAGTTTCACAAATTTTTGAATGAGACGGTTTCATAATAAACCGATTATAAAGCTAGTTTTGTCAAACGGAATCTAACCCGATTTTCTTTCTAGTTAACGAGTCATTTTCCCCAATGGATCTACTTTTCCCAGTTACAAATCTCACAAAAGTTCGGAAACCAGTTCGAAGCAAGAAAATTATCTTCGAAAGACGGTGAAATTTGATCGATTATAAAGCTAGTTTTATCAAACTAAACCCAATTTGTTTCACAAATTCTCGAATGAGACGGTTTCACAATAAGCCGATAAAGCTAATTTTGTCAAACAAAACCGAAATCAAATTTATTTTTCTAGTTAATGAGTCATTTTTCTCCATGTATCTACTTTTCTCGGTCACAAATCTCACAAAAGTTCGAAAACCATTCTGAAGCAAGAAAGTTATCTTCGAAAGACGGTGAAATTTGATCGATTATAAAGCTAGTTTTGTCAAACTAAACCCAATTAGTTTTCACAAATTCTCGAATGAGATAGTTTCTCGATAAGCCAATAAAGCTAATTTTGTCAAACAGAACCGAAATCTTTTTTTTTCTTCTAGTTAACGAGTCATTTTTCTCTATGGATCTACTTTTTTTCTCGGTCACAAATCTCACCAAACGTCGAAAACCAGTTTGAAGCAAGAAAATTATCTTCGAAAGACAAGTTTTTTTTCTTTTTCTGAAAAAAAGACGATGAAATTTGATCGATCATAACAACATTTTTTTTCTAGTTAACAAGTCATTTTTCTCTATGGATCTACTTTTCCCGGTCACAAATCTCACCAAACGTCGAAAACAAATTTGAAGCAAGAAAATAATCTTTGAAAGACGGGAATTTCCAAATTTGATCGATTATAAGGCTAAAACATTTCGCTGTTAAAAAGAGACTTCTTATTCTCGAAAAAAAGAGAGACAAAAATTCCTGTTACTAAAAATATTATGTATAAAAAACTCGGTAAATTTAGCGACCCTCAAACTAAATTAAATACCGTCAGGGTAAGAGGAGGAGGAGGAGGAGGACGAGGACGACAATGGTTGCTTCTTCTTCTTCTTCTTCGTCTACACTTTAAAATCTGCAACATTGATAGTTATATAAACAAGTTTACAGGAAAACCGGGGCCATAACCAGAGTAATTGTCGCAAGCATTTTGATTAGGACGTGAATCGATGGTCCCGCTGTATCTTTGAACGGGTCTCCCACCCTGCAACCAAAATAATATGATGTCGTAAAACAGTTTACTCAGTCAAGTCGCAAAATGACCCGAAATTAACCCGATTCTAAACAATCAAGCAAAAACAGATGTTTCAAAACCAAATAATATGGGGTCGTACCCAAATAATATGGGGTCGTGACCAAATAATATGGGGTCGTTTGCCAAAAAAATGGGGTCGTAACAGTTTACTCAGTCAAGTCGCAGAAGATAAATATTCGTCATAGTTGTAAATATGCTTGAGCCAAACTGACCCGAAATTAACCCGATTCTAAACAATCGAGCTAAAACAGATACTTCGTGACCAAATAATATGGGGTCGTAATCAAATAATATGGGGTCATAACCAAATAATATGGGGTCGTAACCAAATAATATGGGGTCGTAACCAAATAATATGGGGTCGTTTGCCAAATAATATGGGGTCGTAACAGTTTACTCAGTCAAGTCGCAGGATGATAAATATTCGTCATAGTTGTAAATATGCTTGAGCCAAACTGACCCGAAATTAACCCGATTCTAAACAATCGAGCTAAAACAGATAATATGGGGCCATAACCAAATAATATGGGGTCGTAATCAAATAATATGGGGTCGTAACCAAATAATATGGGGTTGTTTGCCAAATAATATGGGGACGTAAAAGTTTACTCAGTCAAGTCGCAGGAAGATAAATATTCGTCATAGTTGTAAATATGCTAAAAGCCAAACTGACCCGAAATTAACCCGATTCTAAACAATCGAGCAAAAACAGGATGCTTCGAAACCAAATAATATGGGGTCATAACAGTTTACTCAGTCAAACAATCGAGAGAGAAAAAAAACTGATACTTCGAAAAAATCATAAATGACGGCTTTTTAGCAGTAAAAAAGTGAAGTAGAAATGTACAATATGGAGTTGTGACAGTTTTACTCAGTTAGGTCGAGTAAGGAAGATAAATATTCGCCGTAGTTGTAAGAAATTAACCCGATTCTAAACAATCGAGAAAAAAAAAAACTGATACTTCGAAAAAAAAATCATACAGTTTCCTATTTTTTTATCACTTTCGCTTCTCGTCGTGCGCTTTTTTACTTGAATTACCCAATTTACCCCTTCACCCTTTAACCCCTTCCATTTTCCAACATTTAACAAACTCGGTTTTTACTGCATACTGTTATCATAGATTTTGAATATAACAAACTGAATAATGGAAACAGTGGAAACAACGGACACTTGCAGGATCAAATATTAACGGAGTAGAAAATATCGAGTAAAACTTACGTGTCTCCAGTAATAGCGGCTTTGTGACAATCACTACCCTTGCCTCCAAGAGCTCCAGTCTCGATATACTTCTTCGCATTATCCCAAGCTCCACCAGCAGTGTTCAGGAAAAGCGCCATAAGGATGCCGGTAACAGTTGAGAACATCAGTAGTGCAGCTACGACCTTCGCACCAAGTAGTGGATGTCCAACATAATGCCCAAGGATTCGGAACACAAGACCTGTAAAAATTTCTCACGTGTCAAAAATTATTATTATTATTATTATGATTATGATTATGATTATGATTATGATTATGATTATGATTATGATTATGATTATGATTATGATTATGATTATGATTATGATTATGATTATGATTATGATTATGATTATGATTATGATTATGATTATGATTATGATTATGATTATGATTATGATTATGATTATGATTATGATTATGATTATGATTATGATTATGATTATGATTATGATTATGATTATGATTATGATTATGATTATGATTATGATTATGATTATGATTATGATTATGATTATGATTATGATTATGATTATGATTATGATTATGATTATGATTATGATTATGATTATGATTATGATTATGATTATGATTATGATTATGATTATGATTATGATTATGATTATGATTATGATTATGATTATGATTATGATTATGATTATGATTATGATTATGATTATGATTATGATTATGATTATGATTATGATTATGATTATGATTATGATTATGATTATGATTATGATTATGATTATGATTATGATTATGATTATGATTATGATTATGATTATGATTATGATTATGATTATGATTATGATTATGATTATGATTATGATTATGATTATGATTATGATTATGATTATGATTATGATTATGATTATGATTATGATTATGATTATGATTATGATTATGATTATGATTATGATTATTATGATTATGATTATTATTATGATTATGATTATGATTATTATTATTATTATGATTATGATTATGATTATGATTATGATTATGATTATGATTATGATTATGATTATGATTATTATTATGATTATTATTATGATTATTATTATTATTATTATTATTATTATTATGATTATGATTATGATTATGATTATTATTATGATTATGATTATTATTATGATTATGATTATTATTATGATTATTATTATGATTATTATTATTATTATTATTATTATTATTATTATTTTATTGTATTGTTCGCCTTCCATTTTTTTTTTTTTTTTTTTTGTTTTTGGATGACGACTTTAGATATTGATTCATGTTAGCCGACCCTGAATATTTTTGGGACTAAGGCTCTGATGTTGTTGTCGTCATCAAAAAGCCAGAAAAAAAAATACATCCAGAACAATACATTAGGTATTTTTATTATTATTTTATTGTATTGTTCGCCTTCCATTTTATTTTATTTTTTTATTTTTATTTTTTTGAATGACGACTTTAGATATTGATTCATGTTAGCCGACCACGAATATTTTTGGGACTAAGGCTCTGGTGTTGTCGTCGTCGTCAAAAAGCCGAAAAAAAATAATACATCCAGAACAACACATTAGGTACTGCAAACAAACAAAATACTCGTACTACGTAGTACTCACCAATCACTATTGGAGAAATAATGGCCAAGGCACCGGGTTTAATCATTTCCCTCAACGAGGCTGAAGCTACGATAGCTACGCAACGACCATAATCGGGTTTTTCCCTGTAATCCTGTAATCACGACAAATATCAATAGCTAGCACCCGATGACTCGATATATTTGTAATAAGTTTTGTGAAGATAAACTACTCACCATGATACCAGGCCTCTCAATAAATTGCCTTCTCACTTCAGTTACCACCTCCTGAGCTGTACGACCAACAGCTGCGCAGGCCCAGGCACTGAAGAGGAAAATAAGCATCGAGCCTAGCAATCCACCGACAAAGACTTCAGGTATTGCAATGTCGACCTGAATGATGGATCAGTTTATAGGAATAAGTGAAACAGCAGAGTATTATTAATTCATAGGGCGTGACGAAATCCGTCAACACTAGATATATTCTGATATTCTTACCTCTTTAAATGGTACACGGGCAAACGAAGACACCTCATCCATGTACGCACTGAAAAGAAGAAAGGAGGCAAGCGCTGCGGACCCTATTGCGAATCCTTTAGTTGTAGCTTTCGTTGTGTTCCCAACGGCATCAAGAACGTCAGTAATTTCTCGAACGCTTTCAGGCTATAGAAAAGCATGTAACAGTTAGTTTAGCATGTAAGCTATTCGCAGAAACTGCATACTCCCTCGTTTCCATTCAATTCTATACATACTACCCTTATCCCACAACAACAACATCAGAGCCTTAGTCCCAAAAGATTTGGGGTCGGCTAACATGAATCAGAATTTGAGGTCGTCAAGTCGTCATCCACAAAACAAATAAAAAAATAAAAGCGAACAAAGAAAAGGAATAATAATAAAATACCGTTTCAAAATCAATTTGAAAGGACTAATAATAAAAATTTTAAAAGTTTGGAGCTCAATAAACAAACACCTCACCCCACCTATTTTACTAACATAAAACTTTGTGCAAAACCGAATGTATAAAATTGAACGCGAAGTGGGGAGTATATAGGTTATGGTAATGATTATGGATTTTTAATAACCTGTTGGCTCATCTCGACAATACCGCCAGCATTATCAGCAATCGGGCCAAACATGTCCATAGTGAGGACATAGCCAGCTGTGCTTAGCATTCCCATCGTAGCCACTGCTGTTCCGAATAGCCCACCAGTAGGAGTTCCATCTTCATCCACCAATCCAGAACTACGGCCCAACCAAAAAGCAGATATAATCGCTACGCTGATAACAAGAACAGGGAGTGCTGTTGACTCCAGACCCAAGCTCACACCAGCAATTATATTAGTCCCATGGCCAGTGGAACTTGCAAGAGCCAATGTACGCACTGGCTCGTACTTATAATCCGTGTAGTACTTGGTGATCCACACAAAGATGTATGCTGTTATAATCCCAACCAACCCACAGAGGGCAAAATTCATCCAAGCTGAAGGTGCCTGCTCTGTGTAAAGCAACCAACGTGTGGACTGCAAAAAGTAACCAAGAAATAATGAAAATAGGAATATTTAGAAAGCAAAATTCAATTACTTGGGCCTAGTGAAACCTTCACCGGAGTATGGACGAATCAGTGAAGAGTCAATTTTTGAACTTACCGCGCCAAATGCCAAAACTGCTAGCACTATAGTGATAGAATATCCTTTCTCGAGAATTCTCATTGGATCTTCTACACCTATGCCAGTCTCGCGGGTGTTTCTTATAGAGAATATACCCACGGATGACACGACAAGATCAAAGGAGTGAACCACCAAAGGGAACAAGATAAAGCCAGATGGATCTGCGTAAACCAAATTTTGCTAGTCAATGAGAAAGAATAGAAAGAATCGTATCTCGACTTGCTTCATTATAGCAAGTCTCGTATAAATTTTCGTTACAAATGGAAAATCTGCAAAAATGACACCTACCCTCAATTTTACAACGTTGTGCCATTGTCCCGCCTAATATCATTGCACTAATAATTTCTGCAGCAATACTTTCAAATAGATCTGCACCACGAGCAGCACAATCACCAACATTGTCTCCGACCTGAAATGGCATGATCACATTTTGACTTTCAGAACGTTATCACCCAGAAATGTCAACTCATAAAATAACAAATGAATTGCAAAAGGCAGTGCGTGGTTATGTACTCCACAATGAGCAACCAATGACAAAAAATGATAGCTTAGAACCACACGCACCACTGTCCAGGGCAACAACTCAACATTCACTACTAGTACTCGCACTACTCGGTATATATAAAAAAAATAGATCTAAAACAGAAGGTCACGTTATCGCCGTTTCGTTACTTCATTGGAAAACATAAAACCAGAGTCGTTTTTTCAGATTAATAAAAAATTATGAACTGAACCCATTTTGCAGATATATTATTCTCTAGCAAATCCTGATACTTGGTGGCTCGCTTTGAAACGACTCACCTAGAAGATTTCAAAAGCCAGAAAAAATAAGTGATTCCATTAACATTTAAAACATCACAGATTGCTCCTCTTTCAACAAGAAAACAGCCGCGCAAGCAAAGACGACGATGAATTCCTCGGGAAGAGGGAAAGAATGCTACAAGCACAAACAAAAACTATATAATACATGAGATAAAAGCTGCAATGGTCCCATGTCAGCAAGTTAGATACTATTCCAAGTTGCAAAAGTCCACAACCCCCATCACACAACCATACACTTGAAATGCAATCGCATCACATAAGAACCAGTAGCTTCAGTGGAATTGTAATTATACACGCATAATGTCAGATTCATAGAAATCAGACAAGACCGAAATTGGACTAAATAATCTCAATTGAGAGCTTGATTAGAAATGGCAATAAATACCATACACAGCTGATAATAGTGAAAGATAGCAGCAAAAACACCAGAAGAATAAATACCAAATCAGCAATGACAGCCGGATTACGAGGATCGTCTTCAGGTATGCCCTGCTCAACTTTTCCAACTAGGTCAGCTCCAACATCAGCTGCTTTTGTGTAGATGCCACCACCAAGTTGAGCAAAGAGAGCAACAAATGAAGCTCCAAAACCATAACCCACCAGAAGAAGAGGCACTGAAATAATTCAAAAGATCAATCCTCATGCCAATTTCTCAACAATTAAATGCGATTTTATTTGTGATATAAGGTATTACGCACTTGATGTTATTCGCGTAAATATTTTAGACAAGAGGCATTCTCTTGGGATGGCACCAAAACCAAAAAAAAAATACCAAAAAGAAAGAAAAGTAAAATCCACTGCCAAAGAGGAGATCAATAGTTACCACACAGTTCAAGATAGAAACAAATAGAGTATAGTTGTGAAGTAAATAAGAGAAGTAATGTCTTGATTCTTTGGAGTAGACAACTATGTGTTTAATAAATAGTTTTACTTGAGAGTTGCAAACCATTTCAAACTCCGGAAACCTGAGTTAAAAATGTTAAGTTGCTAAAAAAGGGTTTCTATACCAAGTGACAATACCTAAATACTCAATGATACAAATACAATGGACACAAGTTCAGTATCCGTATCGCATACATATATTTTTCTCGTAAGCTATATTATGCGTGTTAGGAAAACGATTGGTGAATAATAAAGAAAAGAGTGACTTTAGAGGGCTATTAGCCTAGATGTTTTACTTAAAAGCCATAAAAACATTTAATTCCATTGTATCAATAACATGCATGGCCATCTTTCAAAATTTTGATGGGTTTAACACATTAAACAGAGCACCAGAACGGTAGAAAGGAAAGTAGACATACAGTCTGTGACTTTCATGGAACCCGGTTGATCCACCTCCAACCAAACATAGAAGGCAGCGTACAAGATGGCCACGCCAGATACAGCCATGCCCACAACAATAAGGGCTGAGAATCCACCAGCACGAACAGCTATCTGCACATGTCAATGATGTCATATCATGTTAATGCATAAAATACACGCATAGACATACTCTTGGCTACAAATGAACAAAGATAATTAACCTGTAGGGCTTCTCTAGCTGACCGTCTTGCTGCACTAGAAACCCTAACATTTGCACGAACAGACACCCACATCCCAACATATCCTGCTAAACCTGAACACATTGCTCCCAGCAGAAAAGCAATAACAGTAATAAATGCGGATGTAACCCTGCATCAGGACACAAAGTAAGCGGCGGAAGTTGATTAGCACATATTGGAAATTAAAGATATAGTTGTTTAAGCGAAAGATGACACGTGATATATTTCACCTTCCAATACCAGCGGCTTCTTGCTGAGGAGTAGTACTTCGGAACAAATATATACAGAGAATAACCATTGCAAGCAGGACTGCCATTTTGGATATAGTCCCATACTGAGTCCTAAAAAAGCCTTCAGCACCATCACGTATGGCATTTGATATCTGGTAAGATAACAAGCTCATCAAACGTCAATAGATTCATGAACAAAACTAAGAAACCAATGACGTTCATCAACCAAATACGGAGTAATTCATAGTAAAAAACAGTAAAGTTGGCGTACGAATCATATAACAAATGTCCTTGGTCAGTGCCCTTTATGAGAAATTTCCCATCATGAACGGGACGATGCATAAGAAGATGAGATAGGCATCAACGACATTTACAAACCATGTAAAACGTGAGAAAAATTAGGATGAATTTTTGCTGTCTTTACCTGAACCATCTCAGGAGGACCCTCATCCTTCGAGAGTACCCACTTGGTGAGATAGATTGACACAAGAAAGCTGACGGTGCAGATGCAGAATACGAATACAATAATTGGTGAAGTGCGAGCTCCAAGATAGAAGACGAATCCATAGGCTAAAAACATAAGTAGAAAAAGAACACGAGTGTTTAGCCCCATAATGATGCGAAAAACCTGCACAAAGCGTAGCTTTTCAGTTCTGTGAAACATTTCATGTACCAAGACGTGCTTGAATTTTATAAGCAAAAGCAGATATTTTATACAATCAAGAAACTTGATGCACATTTAAATACATCCAGATAGAAGAGTGTTAAGAATTGAAGTTAAAAACACTGGGGAACTAGGGATCTTATTCACCAGAGTCAGAACCCCAGAACATACATTTGTGGGTCATGACTCATGAATAGCAATGATCAAAATAAAATTATTAAACTCAACTACTACTACTACTTCTTTAGCTTGGCCTTATTGTATTTGGGGTAGCCTCACGGTGAAACCGTGCTTGTAACAATCCATGTACGTCATAATACCAAACCAAGACAATTTATTTGGGTTTTTTTCCAGCTTTGTGTCTGTATGTGTTACGGGGTGGATATTACACTTTAGCATAAATTACAAGTCTCCAGGTTTTCTGTCTCTCTATCCAATAATATAATGCTTCTCTCAAATATCTGACTCACGTCAGAAAAGTTTTATATCCTCCCGTCAACCTTGCAACCCATCTCTTTCAAGAAATTTACCATCCATATCCAATCCAGGAGTCAATATCAAAAAAGGGGGGATATAGTAATTCTCTTTATTTTACAGCATAGCGACTGAACTTGACCCAAGCTTGTGGCACTTGAATGCAAAGAGGAACTAGACTGATGAATAAATTAGTCATTCAAGACTTCAGATATAACTCTGTAAATGATTTTACGTTGAAAACCTGATTTTTCGAGTAATTTAGCTCAAAAAACACAACCATGTGTATCACAGCTGAAACCAAGAGGAGCGACGTTAAATAAACCTAAGACGGATCCGTAAATACTCCCACATTGATAGACATAACATCTTTGGCCAACAAATTGCCATTATTCGGAAAAGAAGTCTCACCAAAGGAGTGTAGGGTTTTGTGCGCATGTCGGGGAAAGTACGGGGCTTATCTAGGTAAGACCCCAAGGAACCATTCTCCATATCCTCCATCATGATGGAATGGACGGAATTCACCCTCCTGGCCACAGGAAATGAACCGAACTCGCCACTTTGGGGGAAATCACCCCCTGAACTCGGTCGCTGTAT
Organism: Agrostemma githago; assembly: GCA_958450325.1. Taxonomy (NCBI): domain Eukaryota; kingdom Viridiplantae; phylum Streptophyta; class Magnoliopsida; order Caryophyllales; family Caryophyllaceae; genus Agrostemma; species Agrostemma githago. The sequence continues at coordinate 482,518 of OY288249.1, forward strand.
TTTGAAATGCTGTTTTCCAAACCCCAAATCACTTCTCAGATCTCCTTGAACGGGAATCCAAAGCTCCCAAATTACCCGATTACAAACCTTAGCAACTTGTCCGCTTACTTCTCGCTTACAAGCAAGTTTCCTCTAACTTCAAACCACTTCACTTTTCTCCCCAACTTTACTGACTTCGCTGTAAAACGACACCCCAATAAATTTAATCAGGTGAAATACTAAATAACATGATGAACATTCCTCTCTTCAAATAAATAAACAACACAACTATAGGACTGTCAATGTCTAACATACGATGACCTCGAAATAAGCTTCCCATTTCCATTTTACGCCAAAAGCAAATTTACAAAATATCTTACTCAATACAAATTTTACCGTCCCTATCCATTGTTTACGTATTCTATTGTTGTTTGTGAGACATTTTTGTTTATTCGCGAGACATTATAATCACACAAATTCTTGTCTGTGACGAGCAGGTGCATCACAAACTTGTGACGGGTCAAATAAAGACTTCATGTGCATAGATAATCACAAACCATTTACAATTCACCCTACCCATCTGGCTAATACTTGACTCGTCCCAAATTTCTAACAAATATACCCGTCACAAGGGAGATATTCAAAGGTAAATACATAGATGAATGGAACGGAAATGTAATTTTTTAAGAATAAAAAAAATAACATCAGCATTCAGCAGTAAACTACTGAACAGCTAACAACTTTTTTTTCCTAATTCTCTAATGAGACGGTCTCACGCTAAGCTTAATGCAAGACCGCTTGCATGTTGACGATTACTTTCTCAATTTTTAGTGTATTATAGTACACTCCGTATGTCTCACACTAAGGAAGCTTACATGAGACGGTTTTAAAGTCTCATGAGAGACCGTCTCACTAACTTAGCATGAGACAAAGAATGAAAAAAGTATCATGTGAGAAATTTTTCGATGACATTATTGAGAATCCGTCTCTTTACACCACATATTTGGTATCAATCGTTGTCTTACCATTACTGCATTCATATCAATGTACACAAAGCGAACAAACAAACCGATTTTAATTTTTAGTGCATTGTAGTCTATATCTCACACTAAGCTCCATAAACCGTCTCTTCAAAGTTTTTGCGAACAAAATTACAACGCAGATTCAGTATCAATCACTGTCATTCAAAAACGATTTAATTTTTAGTGTATTGTAGTCTATATCTCACACTAAGCTCCATACAACCGTCTCTTCAAAGTTTTTGCGAACAAAATTATGACGCAGATTCAGTATCAATCACTGTCATTCAACTACGATAACTGCATTCAGACACAAATCGAATCAAAACATTAAAAACACCGATTCATAAATCAATCATCGAAAACTCAAACCCTAGAATTCACACAAATTCAGCGAAAATTCACTTCATGCGTCAATTGATCAATCAATCAAACAATGATACGATAATCAAAAACACGTCAAATCAAATCAAATCAATCGCGAAATGCAATTCGATGAAACGACGATTACAATCAGTCGAACTGCAATCAACGAAATCAACGGCGATCGGAAGAAAAACGATGAAATTAAACTAGAAATCAATGGAGAAAATCGAGAGAAAACTTACGATTAACGATTGAAATTGTGAGATTGAGATCTTCTTCTGTCACTTCTCTGCAACTCCTTCGATGAGTTTAGAGAGAGAAAGTGGATATGTGCGTTTTTTTCATTTTATTATATTTTTTTTTATATATTTTAAAAAAATTATCGGTCGAACTTAGATGAAATTGTGTCTCAAAAACGTCACTGAGAAACCTCTCACAGACTCACCGTCTCACGTAATGATAATGAGACGAGACAGATCGCGAGTAAATCGAGTTCGGTTTGGTTGATGTTTGGCTCGGAATCGAAAGGGTCGCGATCAGCCTCTCACGTAATGATAATGAGACGAGACCGCTCGTGAGTAGATGTCGGTGAGAAACCTCTCACCGTCACACGTAATGATAATGAGACAAGACAGATCGTGAGTAACTCGAGTTCGGTTCGGTCAAAGTTTGGCTTGGAATCGAAAGGGTCATGATCAGTTCGTAATGATAAATAATGTCTGTGAGAAACCTCTCGCATAATGATAATGAGACGAGACAGATCGCGAGTAAATCGAGTTCGGTTTGGTTGATGTTTGGCTCGGAATCGAAAGGGTCGCGATCAGCCTCTCACGTAATGATAATGACACGAGACCGCTCGTGAGTAGATGTCGGTGAGAAACCTCTCACCGTCTCACGTAATGATAATGAGACAAGACAGATCGTGAGTAACTCGAGTTCGGTTCGGTCAAAGTTTGGCTTGGAATCGAAAGGGTCGTGATCAGTTCGTAATGATAAATAATGTCTGTGAGAAACCTCTCGCATAATGATAATGAGACGAGACAGCTCGTGAGTAAACGTCAATGACAGAACCTCTCACGTAATGGTAATGAGATAAGACGGTTCCCGACTCGCGAGTAACTAGAGTTTGGTTCAGTTGATATTTGGTTCAGAATCAAAAAGGTCGCGATCAACTTGAAATGATAACTTCACTATGAGAAACCTCTCACGTAATGATAATGAGATGAGACAATTCATGAGTAAACGTCAGGTGAAACCTCTCACGTAATAATAATGAAACATGACAGATCGCAAGTAACTCGAGTTCGGCTTGGTTAATGTTTGACTCAGAATTGAAAGGGCCGCGATAGGTTGATAATAATGATGAACGACACTGAGAAGTTTCACGTAATTTTGTATACATTCTCAGATTTAAAACAAAGACGTAAATTTAGAGTAGTTATATATAGATTTGAACTCGTATTTTAGCTCACGAAGTTGTTGCCGAGCTTAACTTTTCGAAGTTGGGGTAAAGCTCGAGATTGGGTCAAGTTTGATTTTTTACTTAAAAAGCACGAGCCTCAAGCCAGACAAGGCTAAGCTCGTGCTCGATTCGCTGTGATATCTTCCGAGAAATTGAAATTTGAATTCATAATCGCCATAATTAAATTCATAACCTGCATAAATCACGAGTTTAACTTTATGCACGGAATCTATACTCGTTTCGATTAGTCATCAATAAATCCACTTAACATTTGTAACTAGTTAAGCTAATTCAAATTAATGAGGGATTACCTAACCCAATTAATTAAGTGACCTAGCTAATTCAATTACATTGTGTCAGTGCTCCAATAAAATTTAGCCACGTGGAAGATCAAAGTTGTTTGCTCCACTAAGGATTCGCCACGTGTCGACACACTCGTAACGAAGTAGAGTAACGTTAAAGCATTCATTCATTCATTCAATTTTTTGTGAGCATGGTTTCCACGTGTCACTCATTCATTAAATACGAGTTTTTAAGTCTGATCGGTATATCTGTCACAAATTTCTAACACACAGAGTAGTTTCTAACGAAACGTTACTCATTCTAACGTGTCTGGATTATTTTACTATTGTCCTATACGAGTAAATAAAAACTCAAATTCGCAACCACCGTTAGATTCCCGTCTTTCTACCCATCCACTACCATCGTCGTGCCTCGGCCCAGGTCGTCGACCACCAGGCGCGACTCCCTCACCCAGGTCGTCGACCAATAGGCACGCCGTACGCCTCACCCTTCCTCCCCCACCCGACATCGTTTATCAACCACAACTAGAGCTGGCAAACCGGTCGTGTCAGGTTGTACTTCATGCCCGTCCAGCCTGGCTCAGTCGTGCCTGGCAGACCCACCGTGCCGTGCCGGGCCGCGTCTGACTTTGAGAACATGCGCCGAGACACGGTTCCTAGCTCGGGCCCGGTCGTGCCGGATCAAATTTTCAGGATTTTTCACCTTTTTGGAATTTAGAGTCGTGCCGTGCCTCGTGCCGGCCATGCCTAGACACATGCTTTTCTTTCAAATTGACGCGCGGCCCGACTTGGAACCGGTCGTGCCGTGCGGCCGTGCCCATGTTGATTTCGGACCGTCTCATACGATAATTAATTTGTTGAGGTATCGGGTCGGTCAAGTGAAGCCCAAAGCAACTTAAAGGCCCGGCCCGTTCATCTCAACCGACCTCTATAAAAGATCAAAAAAAGAGGGGTTAGGGTTTAAGCGACGAAACCCAGGAATCATCGATCGAAATCAATCAAAATCAAATCAATTGAAATCGAATCGAAGAAGAAGAAGATCAACAATGGCAGGACGCATTAAAGGAAGAGGAGGAGGAGGAGGATCGAAGAAAGACGGAGAATCGAAGATGAAGTGCATAAAAGAATGGACAAATTGGAGCTTGAAAAAGGCTAAAGTCGCTGTTCATTACGGTTACATTCCTTTGATTATTTACATTGGAATGCGATCTGAGCCTCGTCCTTCTCTTTATCATCTTCTATCTCCTGTTTAATTTGATTCGATTCGGTTCGGTTCGATTCGATTCGAATGGTTTTTAATCGGTACTTGTCGACATGTAATTTGAATCTCGAGTTTATGGTATTTTAATTAGGTTTGAATTTTGAGCTTCCCTGTTGAATTTGGTTGAGGATTCAATAATCTATAGTATGTTGGAGTTGATTTGGTTGATTACTTGATGATTTGTGTTATCTTCGCGTTTTGATCGTTGATTTTTGTCGAAATTTAACAACATATAGAGGTTTTTGTTGATCGATGATTGATACGCAAGTGGGGTTCGTTCTTTTGATCAGTATCGTGGTTTAATTCATTGATTGATTCGTGTTATCTGCGTTCTGATAGTCGTTTTTTGTCGAAATTTAACGATTTATAGAGGATTTTGTCGATCCATGATTGATACGCAAGTGGGGTTCGTTCTTTTGATCAGTATCGTGGTTTAATTCATTGATTGATTCGTGTTATCTGCGTTCTGATAGTCGTTTTTTGTCGAAATTTAACGATTTATAGAGGATTTTGTCGATCCATGATTGATACGCAAGTGGGGTTTGTTCGTTAATTCAGTATTCTGGGATTATTTCATGAATTGATTTGTGTTATCTGTGTTTTGATCATCAATTTTTGTCGAAATTTAACGAGTTATAGATGATTTTTGTCGATCAATGATTGATGCGGAAGTAGAATTTGTTCGTTAATTCAGTATTCTGGATTAATTCATGAATTGATTTCTGTTATCGTGGCGTTTTGATCGTTAATTTTCTGTATTAATTCACGGATTCTGGTGGGTGTTGACAGTCATCTTGGAATCGTCGGTGATAAAATTGCTCTTTTTTTGCCAGTTTGCCTGTCATATTCTGAGAATGCAGTTCTGACTGAATCAGTAGTTCGTTTATGCTGTCATTAGCATTAGCATTAGCATCTAACATACAGTCGAGACAAAATTACCAGTGTTGTTGATAGCCTGATAGGAGCTTTTCATGTTGTTCAACTCTGCTACTCTGTTTGCCTGTGATATTCTGAAAATGCAGTTCTGACTTCTGAGTGAATCCGATTTCATTTAAGCATTCATTAGCAGTTTAGCATCAGCATCAGCATCTAACATTCAGTCGAGACGAAATTACCAGTGTTGTTGATAGCCTGATAGGAGCTTTTCATGTTGTTCAACTCTGCTACTCTGATTGCCTGTGATATTCTGAAAATGCAGTTCCGACTTCTGAGTGAATCGGATTTCATTTAAGCATTCATTAGCAGTTTAGCATCAGCATCAGCATCAGCATCTAACATTCAGTCGAGACGAAATTACCAGTGTTCTTGATAGCCTGATAGGAGCTTTTCGTGTTGTTCAACTCTGTTAGTCTTTTAATGGTTTAGTTTCTTGTGAACACGAGAAATCGGGAATGTTCATCAGCGAGTCTTTGGTTGAATGTAACATGGTAACATCTTGATGATTTCGTCTTTGAAAGACGAAACCATTGCAGTGTAGGGCACAAAGATTAACAAACACGTCATCTTGTCTTCGGACAATCCACTCAACCAGAGTCGAAGGTTAGGCGTGTGTCATATTCTCTTCAACAAATAACTCGTTCCATCAGAGTTGCAGTAAATATGACAGTAAACTCGTTCATTAAGAAGTTTAGAAATATGATCGACTTTATAACAAGTTTACAATAAATACGGGTACTGCACAAAATTGTCGACATAACGATCATGAGACGAAATATATTTACAATAAACATGGCAACATTTCTTTATACAGAGGTTCAAAACTTCTGATCTACCGCGTGCTACGACTGAACTATTACTGTGGTTATACATTCGTATCTCATCGGACAGACACATCCATCGTCTCAACGCCTAAAAAGTCTTTAGCAAACTCCTCGTCATTTTTCGACAACATTTCCTGCAAACTACAGTCGATATTCCGACTTCTCAGTTGGAAAAATCTCGGTTTTATTTTCTTCTCCAAAGAGTAGCTAAAGTACCTCGGACAATACGCTACTTCCTTGATCGACTTCCCCATCGTGTTCACCAAAAATTCTATCTTCGGTTGAAGGACTTCTTTGATGCTGTAGCCGAGCAACGGAGAAAAACGTACGACCATCGATGCAATCGTTCTCTCCGATAATCCCCATTTCATCAAGTACCTCAACCTATTTAATGCAAACGAGACGAATCTCATCAATTTAGAAACGTCTATCACTCGTCAAACATCATTTCATTTTATTTATCGGTAAATTTCTTGTGAGACTTATTTATGAGACTAACCTTGGCATTACCGTGTTGTCGGTATCCGAAACGAAGAACTCGGGATACTTCTTTATAACCCGACAATGTTGTTCTTTAAATATGCCCAAGCCAACGAGAAACTCGAGTTTTTTGTGAAGGGTTGAAACATCCCTCAAAGCAAAAATCTCGGGGCAACGTGCTAGGATCTTGCCGATGCTGCCCCGGTCAAATCCGATGCCTTCCAAGAACGAAACCATCTAAAAAAACACCAACTTTATGTGTCATTCTCATATTAAAAGTTTTCCCTCAAAAATCTCGATTTTCAATTATGCAAACAAATAATTAAGCGACATACAAATCAACAATTAACTCATATTTATAATTCTCTTATTATTATACTATAAATTACGGAGTATAAATTAAAAAAAAAAAGGAATAAAAATTAAAAAAATGCAAGTATTTAAATTTTTTTTTTTTTATCAATTATATTAATTATGAAGTAAGAGAATAACTTTTTCCCCATTATTAACTTCTTTCTTTAATTTAATATTAATACAAGTAACATATTTTCGTGTTCAACACAAAATTGTCATAAATTATTATATTTTGATAAATTATAAAAAAAATTGGAAAAAAATAATATAAAAAATGCAAGTATTTATTTAAATATTATTTGATTTAAGTTAAATAAAAGAATAATTTATCAATTATATTAACTAAAAGAACAAATTTTTTCCCCTTTATCAACCTCTTTATTTATTTAATACTCCGTATTAAATTATTAATAACATATTTTCGTGTCCAACACAAAATTGTCATAAATTATTACTCGTAATATTTTGATTATTTAAAAACTACTTCACTATGCAATTACATGGGATCTATTCTATTTAAATCGTCATCCTATGACTTCGATGCAACAATGTGAGGCCAAAGAGAGGAGTATGATGTTACCGTCCAGAGTTCGTCGTTTCTTCGGAATAGAAGCTGAGGACTTGTTGCGACGACTTTACCCAACCTGGTGGTTCTTACACCTAACCCGTCTAATTCTTCTAACATCGGTTTCAGCTTATCAGCTGAACAACCGAGTAATAGAGGCCAGTTCGTGATAGCTCGATCTATACTGCTTGCCGGTATCTACAACAAAACGGACGGATTATTTCATATATACAAGAGAAGAGCAGACGAGAATTAAACTGTCGAGAAATTGTTCACGAAAGATTTACCCTTTTGTTATTTTTATATATTCTTAATTCTTTTATTTTATTTTTCAAAAATTATTTTCACACTTTTTTTTTTTAGTATTTTTACTTACTGATTTTCTTTCAACTTAATTTTGCATTTGAAGTGTATTTTTATTATTATTTTATTGTATTGTCCGCCTTCAATTTTATTTTATTTTTGTCCGCCTTCAATTTTATTTTATTTTATTATTATTATTATTTATTATTTGTTTTTTTAGTATTTTTACTTATTGATTTTCTTTCAACTTAATTTTGCATTTGAAGTGCATTTTTATTATTGTTTTATTATATTGTCCGTCTTCCATTTTATTTTATTTTATTATTTATTTTTATTTTATTATTTTTTTTTTGTGGATGACGACTACAAGGAAGTACAATAACAATGTCGGACTGATAATCACATCGAGAGCCATACCTTCTTAGTTTCCAAGAGAGCAACGATTTCTTCGTAATTTCTCAGTATACTAGTCGAAACCACCCATGGATATTTCACCAACATCTTACCAAAATCTTTGTCCCGAGCTCCAGCCTATAATGCAGAAACACAACTGGCAAATTTAATATCACGACATCAGAACAACGACAGTGACTAAGAAGAATCTATACGCTTTGTTGCTCCGACTTTTCTTAATCCATCACGTACTCGTGCCCAAAACTCGACACTCGGACAAAAAAATCCAATTTTTCGGTCAAAAAATCCAATTTTTTTGTCTAAATTGAAGTATCGAAGTGTCGTGTTGTGTAGGTGTCGACACGACACCCAAGTGAAGTGTAAACCAAGTGAAAACATTAATGGACTAACACTATAATGCTCGGAATCAAGTACGAGTATCATGAGTTCAAGCAAGTACCTTTTCGAGGGACAATAATCGGGCATTAAGGTCTTTTTTGATGTCGAGGAAGAGAAGCGGAGGGTATAAAAGGAGGACGTTCCCCATGCGTTCCTTTGGAACACCGACGTTGTCGAGAAAGTTGACCATGGGTTTCATTTGATTTTCCACTGATAATAGAAGTAGACGAGGAAACGACTCGATGAGGTACCTAAAGGAAGCATCGTAACGTCCTAACATATCCAAGCCACCACGTCTTGCGTCCATCTATTAAGGGTCGGCTAACATGAATCAGTATCTGAAGTCGTCAAGTAGTTTTCGAAAAAAATAAAGGGAATCATGACGAACCTTTTCGAAAAAGGATAGGGTTTGTTGGACGTCGTCGTCCACGGAAATTGATAGGTGGAGCATCATACGGCGAGCAATCTTGCCAACGAGCTTTTCATCGTTGGAAGAATAGAAGATTTCCTTGATGTATTGAACCTATAACAACAACACTTTGCTTCAAGGAATGCAAAATGAACAATTCCGACATACAACAAGAACAAGAACAAGACCAACAACAAAAGCTTAGTCCCTAAAAGATTTGGGATCGGTTAATATGAATCATTATCCAAAATCGTGAATTCGTCTCAAAAAAACAATCATAAAAATCAATAATTCAAACTCTGCAATCCAATGTTTCTACTGCCATGCTTAACTTAACTACAGTAACATCATAGTCTTAATCCCGAAAAAGATTTGGGGTCGACTAACATGAATCATTATCCAAAACCGTGAATTCATCTCCAAAAGATTTGGGGTCGACTAACATGAATCATCATCCAAGATCATGAATTCGTCTCCAAAAGATTTGGGGTCGACTAACATGAATCATCATCCAAGATCATGAATTCGTCTCCAAAAGATTTGGGGTCGACTAACATGAATCATCATCCAAAATCGTGAATTCGTCTCCAAAAAAACAATCATAAAAATCAATAATTCAAAAAATAAAAACAATCATAAATATCAATAATTCAAACTCTGCAATAACATCAGAGGCTTAGTGCGATTTGGGGTCGGCTAACATGAATCATTATCGGAAAAACCGTAAAATGAAGAAGAAATCCAATACCTTGTGAATAATGGAGGGAAGAGAATGAGAAGAGAGAATTCTAGCAAGATGAACAGCAGAAGAAAGACTCAACCCAACACTTTCCAAATACGGTATTTTCCCATTATCACCCTTCTCCATTGCAATACACTTAACCTTCTCCTTCAACGAACTCAAGGGCAAATCCGTCATTTCACCCTGACCACCATTTTTATTCCTACCCCACGAGCTCCACAAACAAAGCTCGTCTAATTCCCTAACCTCGTCGCTTAACATCTTGATGTATTTCGGCGAGTTTGAAGCTATTTCCATGGCTTCTTCCGCCGTCGAAACCCCGGATGAGGTTAAAATCTCGGAAATTGCCTGTAAGAGTTCAATTTCATGATCTTGGTTCTCGATTGAAGCGGAATTGGTGGAGGAGGAGAAGGTGGGTATGCGGGGATTGTTGAATTTGAAGGGTTGGATGGTGAAAGGTGCAGTCTTTCCATTGAATTTGTAATGGGAGGAGATGAAGATTGGGTTGTGAAATTGGGGATTTTGATGGGAAATTGAAGGTGGAAGTGGAATCGTTGATGGTAATGGTGATGATGATAACATTGTTGTTATTGGATTGATTGATTGATTGATTTATTGGTGTTTGTTAATGGTGGAGAAAGAGTAGAGCTTGGAAGTGTTCATCCATGGTGGATTGATTTCAATTTCCAAGCTTTGGCAAGCTTTCTTAAACCCTAGGATAAACCTTTGCTTCTTCCCCTATTTCACTGTACTTCTTTTCGGTTCAGTCCAGTTCAGTTCGACTCACGCCACTTCAGTTGAATTCTTTTCGGTTCAGTCCAGTTCAGTTCGACTCACGCCACTTCAGTTGAGGTCGAACTACTTTAGTGCAAACGAATAGGGTCTATCTCGAGTACGGAATTTGGAATCTTAGATGGGTTGATCTGCACAAATTCTTGGGAGAGACGGTCTCTCAATGACTTATTGAGAGACAACTCTTTAATACCACTTTATGTTATATTCGCAGCCTTAAATACAACTTTGTTTTGTACATGTTTTTATAAGAAGTCTATCCTCTTTATATTTGTATACTCTTTTAGGTTAATTGTACCTACTTCTATTAGGTTTTGTACCACTGTTACTTCCATTTGTACTTAGTCTATCAATAAAGTTAATGAGATACTGTCTTTCAGAAGACATACTCGATCTGGTGGTTAAGACTTAAAAGGTTATTCTCGATAATGACTAAAAATATTAGAATTAAGGCGGTGTAGGCATGAGACATTACGGGTGCGTGGTGGCGTGAGTAGACCTGTTAAACAAATTGGATTTATGTCACATGTAAACGAGTCATGAACCCTTCAACTCAAATCTAACCTAATTAAGTTTCGTGTCGTGTTTGTATCGACTCGCTTGCATAAATAGGTCATCGATTTTCAACCCAAATTCGTTATTTTCATGTCTGGGCCTGGGCCGACTTTGATTGACCGACGGTCCGACCCCGTTCTCAAGAATGGAACGGGTCTAAAGGGTCGAGCCAAAATCAAACCGGGAGGTGCGTCGAGTCCCAACTAGCCGAGATAACCCGCATGGTTGACCACTCTTACCGTCTTACTTGCACGCTACATTTTCACTCCTCTATCCGCGCCATCACTCACATAACAAACCCATTAAACAATACGGACACGGACACATATACGAATACAGATACGGATACGGATACGGATACGGATATTCGTGTTAGCCGTTACCGTCCGACCGACCGACATAGCTACTTCTACTTATACGAGTAATAAATAAATAAAAATAAATCAATGTGCAAGTTGCTGGGTTTTACAACGACAAACTTCTTCTCTGATTCTCTCAATTCGATTTCTTCGTCGTCTTCTTCCACATAATCCCTGTGAAAAAAGGGGAAAATTTACCCTAATTACTGGTAAGTTCATCTTAATTTAACCCTAATTTATTCATATACAAACGACCCAATTTCTTAATTCGACTCTATTCCCTAACTTTTTCTTTGATTAATTTGATTTTCAGCCACCCTTTCAGGATCACTCAATTGGGTAAAAGTGTAAAACCGTAAAAGTTCCCTTTTTACTAGTAAGTTCATCTTAATTTAACCCTAATTTATTCATACAAACGACCTAGTTTCCTAATTCGACTCTATTTCCTAACTTTTTCTTTGATTAATTTGATTTTTAGCCACTCTTCAAGGAGCACTCAATTGGGTAAAACCGTAAAAGTCCCAGTTTTACTGGTAAGTTCATCTTAATTTAACCCTAATTTAGTTAAACAGATGACCTAGTTTCCGAATTCGACTCTATTTCCTAATTTTTTTTAATTGATTTGATTTTGTAGCTTCCCTTTAAGGAGCACTCAATTGGGTAAATCCGTAAAAGTTCCCTTTTTACTGGCAAGTTCATCTTAATTTAACCCTAATTTAGTTAAACAGACGACCCAGTTTCCGAATTCGGCTCGATTTCCTAATTCTTTTTCTCAATTGATTTGATTTTTAGCTTCCCTTCAAGGAGCACTAAAGTGGGTAGTTCTTGAAATTTGGATTCTTTTGCTTTAATCAGCTGTTGAGCGCACCATGAATTCTGCAATTATAGGTGGGTTTCTTTCTTTTTTGTGTTTTTTCAATTAGTTTTGCATTCCGACAGTTCAATTCAACTTAATCTTGATTTGGGGTTTGTGCAGATCCATTGCAAGGCGATTTTCCAGAGGTGATTGAAGAGTATTTGGAGCATGGTGTTATGAAGTGTGTTGCTTTTAATCGTCGCGGCACCCTTCTTGCTGGTATTATTACTTAAATTTCATTTTTTTGTGTGGTTATGAAGTTTTATTGATCGAGTTTGAGCTTGGAATTTGTTATGTTCGCGACCCTTCTTGCTGGTATTATTACTTAATTTCATGTTTTTGTGTGGCTGTGAAGTTTATTGATCAAGTTTGCGCTTGGAGTTTGTTATGTTTGCGACCCTTCTTGCTTTGTATTATTACTAAATTTCATGTTTTTTTTTGTGTCTAAAGTTTATTGATAGATTTTGAGCTTGGAATCGGTTATTTTTTTCGCTATCAAAGGATAAATGTGTGATTTTGCTGTAGGTTTCGTTTGCATTTCTGATAAAGTCAGTTTCCTTAAACAAATCATTTAGGTGTGCAGAGTGCAGTACCATGATTTTGAACTTGTGTTCCCTTGTATTTTGCTCTTTGTTCCCTTGTACTTTTAAGTCACCGACGCTGTTTTGTTTCCTTCAGCTGGCTGCTCGAACGGAACTTGTGTCATATGGGACTTTGAAACCAGGGGGATCGCAAAGGAGCTACGTGATAAAGATTGTTCAAATGCTATAACTAGTGTTTGTTGGTCAAAGTATGGTCATCGCATCCTAGTTTCTTCAGCTGACAAAGCTTTAATCTTGTGGGATGTTGCTACTGGAGAGAAAATCGCTCAGACGGTGTTGGAGAAAACCCCTTTGCATGCCCGCCTACACCCTAGCTCCCCAACTCCGTCTCTGTGCTTGGTGTGTCCCGTCTATTCTGCACCCTTGATCGTCGATTTAATGACTGGTAAAACTACCGTGTTGCCTGCTTCGGTTTTGGTAGAGGGAGATGGGCTGTCGGCTCCATTACGTAACAAAGTTCCGGACGATTCTGCTCCTCAGACTCCTGCATGCTTTAACATGCATGGCGACCTGGTTTATTTGGGGAACTCTAAGGGAGAAATCCTTGTAATTGATCACGTCAATGTTCAAGTTCGTGCCGTGGTCTCGATCACTGGGGGTGCTGTGATTAAGAACATTGTATTTTGCCGAAACGGCAGGTATCTTCTCACGAATTCAAGTGATCGCACTATTAGGGTATACGAGAACTTGCTACCTCCAAAAGAAGGCTTAAAGGCGCTTGATGAGATGGGTGCAACGTTGAACGATCTTAATCAGGCTGAAAAGTTAAAGGTCATTGGGGGTAAGAGTTTGATGCTTTTTCGTGAATTTCAAGATTCAGTTACACGAATCCATTGGAAGGCACCGGGATTTAGTGGCGATGGTGATTGGGTTATTGCTGGTTCTGCTAGCAAAGGCGAGCACAAAATATACATATGGGACCGTGCTGGGCACCTTGTGAAAATCCTCGAAGGTCCAAAAGAAGCTTTGATTGATTTAGCATGGCATCCTGTTCGCCCTATTGTTATCTCCGTCTCGTTGACTGGTTTGGTCTACATATGGGCCAAAGACTACACGGAAAACTGGAGTGCATTTGCGCCGGATTTCAAAGAGCTGGAAGAGAATGAAGAGTATGTGGAACGAGAAGATGAATTTGATATTGTGCCAGAAACCGAAAAGGTCAGTTGATCATCGATAACTGATTTTTGTGTGCTGCATTTCATCAGTGCTTAAGGGTTTTATTTCCTACGTCTCATTATTGCTCGACTTTGGAATATGTTGGAATAAGAAAAATCGTTCACTAAACAGTAAACACTCTATACTATAGCTAGTCGCATTATGTCCATGCATTCTACGACATAATTGTCATTATGGTCATGTGGAAACAAACTCCCCGTGTTTGTAGCATGTGTAGGCTGCGTACTTCCAATCCTCCTTAGCTCGCCACAAAGGGGAGCCGGGAGCGTTCTAGTCATTTGGGTAACTCTGTTGTTTTTTCATGATTGCTTCTTGACAGTTTTTGCGATGCTTCCAGGTGAAAGAGTCGGCGGTTAACCAGGATGAAGAGGTTGATATTCTTACAGTAGAGGACGATTCGTCTTGTAGTGACTCAGACCCTTCACATGAGGAACTTTTGTTCTTGCCAGTATTTCCTTGTCCTGATGCTCTCGAGCAGCTAGATAAACGTGTTGGCAACTTCGTGAAGTTAGCGGACAGTAATAATCCTGCCTCCCCTCTTTCAGGAGAAGCATTGCAAAATGGGCATGCTATGAACCATGAGTCAAGTCCAATAGAAGGTTAGCTCTCTTTTCCTCTTCTTCTATCTATTAAGTTATGGCTTCTCTTTTGAACTACTAAACTCGTTGGCAACTCAAAATATTCTGGATGAAGTGCTATAAAGCGATTAAAAACGCATGAAACTCTGGAACTAAATTTGTAGGACGAACTATTTTAAAATTGAAAGTCTTCCCTCTCTGATGTGGATGGTCGGGACTCGGGACTTATGTTACTCCGACTCTTCTAATCATCTCGCGTACCCGTGTCCTACACTTAACACTTAGACATGTGTATGACACTTGGACCCTTCATTTTAAACAAAAAATATGCCTAATTTTTATAAAAAGAGCCGAGTCTGACACTTAGATACGAACCCATGTTAGATACTTCTAGACGAGTCCGAGCAACATAGGTTTGGATTTCATTTTCTGTGAAATTTTATCAAGTATTTAGCTTCAAAAATCGTGCACGTGAAATTTGATGGGCGTGAAGGTGAAAACTAGGCTATGTTTGAGAATTTTGTCAGTTGGAGTAGAGATGTATAAAGACTGCATTTTTGGTTACATTTGAGAATGTCATTAAAAACTCCGCATTTTGTAAGGCGGATTCATCATTCTTGTACAATAGCTAACTGCCATCGTGATTAATACCTCATTTGATAAGAGTTACTTCTCAAATGTCCACTTTACTGACTGACCTTTTCATCCTAAATCATAGGTATTGATAACTCTGCTGAGGAAACTAACGGCGGGCGTGTGAAAAGACGTCGAAAACCCTCCGAGAAAATCTTGGATATGCAGGCAGATATTGTAAAGAAACCTGTAAAGAAGGCAAAGCCTTCTGCGAAATCTTTAAAACCCAAGAATAAATCAGTAGACGAGGAAAATGGTGCACCCCTGGATCCGGACGAGGTTTCTGATGACTATTAAATAGAAAATTTATTTCGTAGATGTACATTAGTTCTTCAGACTTTTAGTTAAAACTAGGCTTTCTCCGTGTTTTCCTTGTTGTATGCTAGTTATTGTTGTACTCCATCATTCAAGAGATTATTGCAGCAAGTTAGGTCTGCTACGGTTTTCTAAGGAGTTAATTATCGGCGGCATTTTCAGCCTTTTATCACTTTGCTCTTGTTGCATTTATGTCGAGACTATGATGTTTCAGTTTTCTATGATGACAATGCATATTTTCTCTGCGTTTTCTATGTGACGGTCTCATAGATGTGAGACGCCACCTCGAACTTTCACCTCTTATTTAATTGTATGTCTAAGTTGAAATAGATGTTCTCATTTGTACATGGTATTTCTGATCCACAAAATAAAAAGGAGACGATGAATCTTCAGAATCAGGATTCCTCTTTGTCGTCTCCTTTCCTTTCCTCCAGTTGGCGATGGTTCTTTGGTCCCGACTGGATGATCCATGCCGACTTTTTAAGCCTAAGTCCTAATGGTGAGCTCCTAGTTATATTACGAGGTCAGTTCCCTGAAATATTTATGTGATATAAGCCACATTTTAGAATGTGTTTGATGATGAGGCAATGCAGGTTGTTTACAAGATTACACGATTCTGCGCTTGGTTTTGCTGCTATGAACATATCATTTAGGTCGAGATTCCTTAGAGATTGACTGAGGATCCTGCTAGGAATGATGGAAAGCGGTGGAGGTGAGTGACTTAAGCTGCTGCATTTATAAATTGCTCATTCAGTTCAAGTTCCGGTATACTCACTTTTATTTAGTCAGCCATGCCACTAGTATAGTTTGCACTTATGCAGTGTTTTCAATACCTTTATAAGTTTATACTATTTCGTAAAATAATTATATACGAGGGTTAATGGCAATATGAACATCGTATTGTATTTTAACTGAATGCAATATAAAGATTCTACTGAAGACTTATGTACCAAAAATTCAGATGCGGATCTTTATGCTTCACATCTTTTCTTCTTTCTTTGTGTGGGGTTTGTGGAAGGAGTAAAAAGAAACAGGATTCCGTGTCGCTATCTACATGCCCACTTAGTGTATCCTATGTCTAGGTTCATCAGCTTGCTACATCAATTCCTATCACAAAAACTTCTATGAGTGCCCTCACATGTCGGACCAAACCATTAACCTTATAACTAAACGAGGAATACATAAGGACTCATTGTTTGAAATATTGAGTGATAGCTCCCGGCATCAGCACCAAGCTCATTCTGTCTCATCTGAAATCACGTGATTCAGGTAGTGTGAGTGAGATAGAAAAATATGAGGTAAAATGTGAAATAAACCATTTTACGGATTACCTTTTAGTGATGGTGTAGATGAGGGGCCGTTCATGCTGCTTGCAGCCGAATGCCCAAATGCTGGGTCGCTTGGAGTTCCCTACAAGAAAATTGATGTTATTTAGTTTTAATCTTCACATTTTGGAATCAGCATGTACTTTGGGTTAGATTTGTGATTGTTGTGGGTCAGGTCGGGTCTATTGGATCATTTCGAGCAATGTTTGCTTTGTTATGAAGATACGATTATGTGTCGTTTATAATTAGAAGGTCGATTGGTCGGAAAATGGCATTAAAAAAATGTATCATCTCATTCCGAGAGCATTCTGCCAGTTCTTCCGAGAGCATTTTTACGAGGTAAAAATGTTTGCTTTCACGTCATATGCGCTATTTTTCCGAGCCTAATTTGTGTCTGTGGTCTGGTTATGTCATTCAGGTTGGGCGAGCGTGACCCAGTCTAACCAGGCTCAAGAAACTCTAATCTGCAAACACGTGATTTTATATGTACGACCATACTACTAAGCACCGACCTGTGTTATGGATGTCTGGCTGTGGGTAGGAGAGTGACCTGCGTTGACATAAAACATAAAAGGCGGTGATCTGTCATCAGCAAAATCCCTCAATCGGTCCAGCTCAGGCAAGACATCCTTTTCGAGATCTGCACGGTCTTTCCGCCTCATCTCAGCACAGTGAATGGCAATCTTTGCCAAGCTTAAGGCTTCTTCTGCTGGCCAATCCGGCACCAACGGGTCCAAAATATCGAAGAACGCTCCCCTCTCGATGGCACACTCAACTTGGTGGGCCAGACCCATTGGCGGTCTGGCCGTCAGAATTTGGAGAAGCACAACCCCAAACGAATACACATCCGATTTCACTCCAAGCATACCGGTTAGTTGATACTCTGGGTCTATGTAACAGAATGTTCCGGCTGCTGATGTCAGGCAGTATTGGGTTATATGGTCGGCCACTGACGGAGGCACCAGCCTCGCCAGTCCGACATCACCTATCTTACTGACGAAGTACCGATCCAATAGGATATTGCCAGGTTTAAGATCACGGTGAACGAGGGGTTCTGGCTTTGTTTGATGCAGGAAATGCAGTCCTGTTGCGACCTCTGCTGCTATTCGGAACCTGACTTGCCAACAAAGCGGAGGTGTTTTCCCTCGGCAAAAGAGGCGATCCTCCAAACTGCCGTTCGCCATGTATTCATACACTATGCAGCCGTATTCTGGGCATGCTCCGAGGAGGAGAACCATGTTGGGATGCCTTATGCAGCTCAGTACTTCCACCTGCACCACTGCCAAGGTAAGACGACTAAACGAATACTACTTGGTATTTCTGTTTACCTCCTGATTGTTGAGTCGGATAAATTCTGCCTACGTCTACTTTTTCTGTACTGAATCGTTTACCTCTTGATTGAACTGTGTTCTTCCTTGAGCTGCATCAGGGCGTAAAACTTTGACCGCAACTCTCGTGTGATCAAGATAACACTTGAACACAGGGCCATACCCTCCTTCTCCGATCTTGAGAGCCGCCGAGAAATTATCCGTAGCAACTTCAATCTCTTCAATGCTATACCTTCTATATCGTACTGCACAATATGATGACGTGTCGTCGGTGTAGTGTTCTTTTCCTAACTCTGAAATCATGTTACTTTTCCCTCTTTCATAAAACATTGAAGCATCTTCATGATGATGATGATGTCCTGTGGATTCCGAGTGTTTAACTTCATCATGCCTCCATAGATGATGTTCCATTGCCTGCACTCGGGTCAATCGAGAGCCTTAATAAGCACGTCTCTCAGACAAGTTATGAGGTGACATCATATTTTTTTTTTTAAAAAAAAGCATTTTCCATAACCGCGGCTTTTCCCTCTTATTTCATTGCAAATGATTTTGACTTACTTTTCGCCTTTCCCTCTCTTTCGCAGTAACGGCTTCTTTACAAGCTTCACTGTACATTTCCATGGTTTGCTTGAGCTCGAGCCGCAGTCTTCTCATCTCATTTTCCACGTCGTCCTGTGTAATTTCAGTTCAGTTCATTCACAGTTTTTTTATTCTTCGAAATGTGCATCATGTATGGATACAGATAAGCTGAATTTGACTTACACTATGCTGTGACGAACTGATGGAGGATATTCCACTGTCCTGCGACACAAAAGATAAGTCACGAAACGAGGCCATCATCTCGGTAGCACGTTGTTGTGCGAAGTATAGTGATCCGATACTGTGATCCGAGCTGTTTGACCTCTTTGGGGTGTGAGATGGATCCATGAAGTCGTAATGCAAAGGAGAAAAGTGGTCGGAACTGCCTCTATCCGAGCCCACAAAGGAGAGGTCTGTATCACTTTCCGGGATTTCACTGAACAATAGCCCTTCGTGTACTCTACCTGACCTGATTTCAACATTCGTTAAATATATTTAGCAAACGGGTCAACTGGGTCAGCTCCGGGTCAAGTCACTTTCGCGTTAGAAAAATTGAGTTGACTTCGGGTTGGGCTGACGGGTTTGGGTTTGTTGTTTTCAACCATTTTTAGGCCTTAGGGGTATCGACTCACTTGCTGTCATAACATTCAGATCATAGTCCGGGTTACAGCCTTACGGGTCGAACTCGGGCCTTCAGTTATTTGGGTCGGGTCAGTTTTGCCGGGTGTGGATGTAGACAGTTCTAAGTTCATATTTTTTTTGAAAAATTTGACTTTGTGCATGGCTTTTGATATTTATCAGTAAATCTCGTCTCTTTTTCGTGCATTATATATTCGAATGCTGAGATGGTCGTCTGTTTTACGTTTTTCAGAAAGTCGATTTTTTTCCTGCTCATCAGACTTACCTCTCTACTACGTCATGATGGTGCTCATCTCTTTGCGGTCTCAGAAACAGCGTCTTTTCCGCTGGTTGCAGGAAATACAGATACAACTGAGTCATTTTTTGACGAAGCTTTTGAAGTATAATCGTAAAGCATACAGTAGTATATATTAACATTTCGACAAACCTGGTATGCTTAGACTTTGTCTTGGTGGCGATTCTTCAGTCTCGACAGTAGTCGGCTTTTCTTTGGTAAGACTGTCCAAGTGACATTTAAGAGGAGTTTGGAATGGAGCCGATCTCGAAGCTTTGCGCAGCGACGAGATCTTTGTTTTGTTGATGACGTATACATTGCAGAAATCAGGTGCGCCTCTCGACACCATTGATGGTATATCTGAATGTTTAATTTTCCTGCGTCACCATAGAACGAACTACACCGTTAAAACATCAAGTTTTGTGTAAATTCTTGACAATTTTCGTAAAATTAGACGTGTCACTCACGCACCCGTGTCAGACACTTCTAAACGAGTTCTAGTACCTGATAAGTCCACCCCGTGAAGCGCCAAGAACTAAATTCTCGATGGCTGCATAGCTGACATATTCGGATATAGCTTTGGCGACATCAATGTCTCTAAGCGTAATATCCAAGGAACGGATCTGATAAAACCCGTTCAAACAAATAAAGCTAAAATAATCATGAATTTTGTAAGAAAAAATGTTACAAAAAATAATTTGTAGAGAACTTACGTCCTTGCGCGTGCAGAAGCAGCGAAACGTGAGGAATAGTTCTTTCGTTTGCTTGTCAGCATCCTGGAAGTTCGGTGACGACACTGGTAAAACAAAGAAACAAAATTATTTCCCTGTAAAATGCAGAAAATAAACAGCGTCGACTGTCTCATTGATTGCATGCTATGCATTTGGGTTAACTGTTCTGAATTGCGACGGCATACGACGATATGGGTTAACAGTCTATTGCAGTTTTATATTTTTAACCTGACCCGTTTTTCAGACTCGAAAGTGACCTGATTCGAATCTGACCCGACCCAAACCTGACCCGTTTGACCTATTTCCCTGTAAAATGCAGAAAATAAACAGCGTCGACTGTCTCATTGCATGCTGTATGCATTTGGGTTAACTGCTGTGAATTGCGACAGCATTCGACGATGGGTTAACAGTCTATTGCAGTTTATATTTTTAACCTGACCCGTTTTTCAGACCCGACCCAAGCCTGACCCGTTTGACCTATTTCCCTGTAGAATGCAGAAAACAGCGTCGAGTGTCTCATTGATTGCATGCTATGCATTTGGGTTAACTGTTGTGAATTGCGACAGCATACGACGATGGGTTACCAGTCTATTGCAGTTTATATTTTTAACCTGACCCGTTTGACCAATTTCTCAGGTCAACCGTTCACTGAAGTTTCAACAAGGCGAGGATACAGATCCACAGCATATTTCGCAGGTCAGCCCTTTATTAACCGACTCTTCATATTTCCAAAAATATCGACAATGCATATTTTTCATGTACCTGAAAAAGAGGGGTCGGGGATGACATGAATTAAGACGATAGGATGACCCTGAGAATTAAGGTTATCGATAGCCCATCGAAGGGCATACTGACTGTTTTTATCCTTGTCTATCGCCACTGCTACAACCCCGTTCGTACTCGTCTTTTTTCCTCCTGCATGCCCTTTTCCTGTCCACATTCTTCGCTTTTCCGAAACTGGTATTTTTTTTATATCTTTTTTCGGCCTAAATTCGTGTTTTATTTATCGCAAGATCGACCAAATCAACATATTTTAGACAAAAAAAATCATTTTTTTAAAATTATTATTATTATTATTATTATTATTATTATTTTTTAGTTTTTTTTGTGTTCCTCTATTTTTTTTTTTTCTCTAATTGTCCAATTTTTCAATGATTGAAAACTCTTTGAATTTTTTCTTGTTCTATGTTTAGCCACACTTCCTGAAATTTAGTTCTAGTCAATAAATTTAAAATAAAAGAATTCATGGCATTTCGTGTACGACATTAATTCTACAATCAGACGGTCTCACGTACAACTATGAAGTACAGTACTCCGTATTTTAATTTAGTTCCCGTTTTTTTTTTTTTGGAAAAAGGGAAAGTAAATGTGACATGTGAGTTAGTAGAGTTCAAAATCACTTTCAGTTGGATATCCAAGCATAATATTCGGATATTCCTTAGAATATACTCCCTCTGATTCTTTGGATTCGCAACGTTTACTATTTGCACAAATAATAAGGTTGTGAGTGGAGATGGTGGGTCTCACCAATAAAGTAAAAAGATAACAAAAACAAAAACTTACCTATTATAGAAATGTTGCAAATCTAATGAATTTGCCAAATATGGAATATGTTGCAAATCTAAAGAATCGGAGGTATTATCTTTCAAAATTCAAGTCATTTGCCCCCCCCTTCTTAATTATACAAATTATACTGTAATAATAATAACATTCAAAGTCGATCGTTTTTTATATTTCGAATGCAATGAAAATTGTTCAAAAATGAGAATTTTTTTAGTGAAAATTTGTCGATAGGAATAGAATGCTCAGTGATGATTATTAGAACCCTCTGAGCGCGATATAAATTTGTGGTATTGAACTTGTTTCGACAGATTTTGACACGTCTCAAAACGCAATCTTATGGCTTTAAAAAGTGTCCATTTGAATGCAAATGATCCTTTATACTATACCGGGATATTGTACTTGGCGTGAACCTTGTTCAACGCGAATATGGACCCATTTTATTTCGGGACCCAAAACGTCGAAAAAACGTGGATAATAACCTTCAAAATCAATTGTTTTTTACCTTTTTTCGAAGAATTCAAAATTGTTCGAAAACGCGAGCTTTTTTTGTCGAAAACTTCTCGATAGGAATAAAAAGCTTATTGACGATGATTAGAACACTCTGACGCGATATAAGATGTTGTATTGAACTTGTTTCGACATGTTTAAAATCGCAATTTTATGACTGTAAAAAGTGTGTATTTAAATCCAAATGACCCTTTATACTACACCGGGACATTGTACTTGGCGTGGACCTTGTTAAGCGCCAATATGGATCTATTTTATTTCGGGACCAAAAACGTCGAAAAAACGTGGATAATAACCTTCAGAATCGATCGTTTTTGGCAATTTTTCGAAGAATTTAAAATTGTTCGAAAACGCAAATGTTTTTTCATATAAACTTGTCGATAATAATAAAAAGCTTAATGATGATGATTAGAACACTCTAACACGATATAAAATGTAGTATTGAACTTGTTTCGACATGTTTCGACACGTCTCAAAATGCAATCTTATGACATTAAAAAGTGTCCATTTAAATCCAAAAGACTCTTTATATTACACCGAGACATTAGCCTTGGCGTGCACCTTGTTCAGCGCGAATATAGTCCCATATTATTTCGGGACCCAAAACGCCGAAAAAACGTGGATAATAACCTTCAAAATCGATCGTTTTTTGGCAATTTTTCGAAGAATTTAAAATTGTTCGAAAACTCCAATGTTTTTTGACGAAAATTTGTCGATAGGAATAAGAAGCTTAATGATGATGATTAGAACCCTCTGACGCGATATAAAATGTATTGAACTTGTTTCGACCGGTTTTGACACGTCTCAAAACGCAATCTAATGGCTTTAAAGAGTGTCCTTTTAAATCCAAATGATATGTTATATTAAACCAGGACATTGTAATTGGCGTGAACCTTGTTCAACGCGAATATGGACTCATTTTATTTCGGGACCCAAAACGTTGAAAAAACGTGGATTATTACCTTCAAAATCGATCATTTTTGGCCTTTTTTCGAAGAATTCAAAATTGTTCGAAAACGCGAATGTTTTTTCACGAAAACTTATCGATAGGAATAAGAAGCTTAATGATGATGATTAGAACCCACTGACACGATATAAAATGTAGTATTGAACTTTTTTTGACATGTTTCGACACGTCTTAAAACACAATCTTATGGCTTTAAACCGTGTCCATTTAAATCCAAATGATCTGTTATATTACACCGGGACATTGTATTTGGCGTGGACCTTGTTCATCGCCAATATGGATCCATTTTATTTCGGGACCGAAAACGTCAAAAAAACGTGGATAATAACCTTCAAAATCGATCGTGTTTGGCCATTTTTCGAAGAATTTAAAATTGTTCGAAAACGTGAATTTTTTTTCACGAAAACTTGTCGATGGGAATAAAAAGCTTAACGATAATGATTATAACCCTCCGACGCGATATAAAATGTAATATAGACATTGTTTCGACAAATTTCAACACGTCTAAATACGCAATCTTATAGCTTTAAAAAGTGTCCATTTAAATCCAAATATTCTTTATATTACACTGGGACATTGTACTTGGCGTAGACCTTGTTCAACGCGAATATAGACTCATTTTATTTCGGGACCCAAAACGTTGAAAAAACGTGGATAATAACCTTCAAAATCGATCGTTTTTGGCAATTTTTCGAAGAATTTAAAATTGTTCGATAACGCGGATGTTTTTTCACGAGAACTTGTCAATGGGAATAAAAAGCTTAATGATGATGATTAGAACCCTCTGACGCGATATAAAATTTAGTATTGAACTTGTTTCGACAGATTACGACACGTTTAAAAACGCAATCTTATGGCTTTAAAAAGTGTCCATTTAAATATAAATGACCCTTTATATTATACCTGGACATTATACTTGGCAAGAACTTTGTACGGTGCGAATATGGACCCATCTTATTTCGGGACCCAATACGTCGAAAAAACGTGGATAATAACCTTCAAAATCGTTCGTTTTTGGCAATTTTTCGGAAGAATTGAAATTTTTTCGAAAAACGCGATTTATTTTGACACATAATTGTCGATAGGAATAAAAAGCTTAATGATGATTATTAGAACTCTTTGACGCGATAAAAAATGTAGTATAGAACATGTTTCTGCAGATTTCGACACGTATAAAAACGACATCTTTAGGCTTTAAAAAGTGTCTATTTAAATCCAAATGACCCTTTATATTACACCGGGACATTGTACTTGGCGTGGACTTTGTTCAGCTCGAATATGGACCCATTTTATTTCGGGACCAAAAACGTCGAAAAAACGTGGATAATAACCTTCAAAATCGATCGTTTTTGGCAATTTTTCGGAAGAA
Source organism: Agrostemma githago (assembly GCA_958450325.1). NCBI lineage: Eukaryota > Viridiplantae > Streptophyta > Magnoliopsida > Caryophyllales > Caryophyllaceae > Agrostemma > Agrostemma githago. Next base: position 507,460 of record OY288249.1, read on the forward strand.
TTAAAAATGTTTCAAAACACGAATGATTTTTGACAAAAACTTGTCGATAGGGGTGAAAACCTTAATGATGATTATTAGAACTTTTGACGCGATATAACAAGTAATATTGAACTTGTTTCGACTAATCCCGACAATTCTCAAAAGGCAATCTTATGAATTTCGATTTACTACTAATTAATGACTTAAATAATTAGTGGAAGATGTGCAAGTTGAAGATGACATAATCACATAATCAAGTTTTAATTTAATCATTAGTCCGTCCGTTCAAGTCCAAGCTTCCCTTTTCCTTTTTCACGTTTGCCAACGCGCATTTTGCATCGTTAATATCTTTCGTAACATATTAGTAAAAATTATGGAAATTGGATATTAATAATCTACTTTTAAAGACGAATCAAACAAGATCCCACGTGCATATATTTTCTCTAATAAATTGTCGTGAATATCGAAAGTTATCTGTGATTGCAAATAGTGTCAAGACACGGAAGGGGAAGGTTGGCATTGAACGGAGGGAGTATAATTTATTCATGAATATTTTGACCATGATTGCTCAATTTGTCCTATTATCAATCAATTATTTCCCAAATTTTTGTGTTTTTTCTCTCTGTACTGTGTGGCTTAAATTTTCCCAAATATTTCAGATTTTTTTTTGCTTTTTTTAAACTCAACCCCATTTCCAAATTTGTTGTTCTAACCCCATTTCCCAAATATTTGCTGATTTTTTACTGTTTTCACACAGTTACTGTTACTGGGTTTTTCACATTTCAGGTAAATATTCTAACCCTCTTCTGAATTTCTACATTTTCAAATGGTAAGAGTAATTTTTTAGTTCATTTCAGCTGTTTTTATTATTCAAAATTCATGTTTTTAATTGATTTATTAATTACTGTATGTCAAATTAGTTACTGTAGTAAAAAAGGAAGTTACTGTGGTGTTCATTGTATGAAAGGTAATTTCTTTTGATTGATTTAATGATGATTATTATCGCAAATTCATGTTTGTGATGGAAGAATCTGCCGTCGAAAAGGTAAAAAGTTAAGTTTTTTTTATTAAAATTATTATCACAAATTCTTGTTCGGAAGAATCTGTCGTCGAAAAGGTAAAAAGTTGAGTTTTTTATTAAAATTATTATCACAAATTCTTGTTCGGAAGAATCTGTCGTCGAAAAGGTAAAAAGTTGAGTTTTTTATTAAAATTATTATCACAAATTCTCGTTTGTGACTGTATTTGTTGTAGAAAAGATAAAAGTTCAGTTTTTTTTCGATAATAATTATCGCAAATTCTTGCTTGTTACTGTATTTGTCGTAGAAATTATAAAAGTCGAGTTTTTTATGAAGTAAAGCTATGAATATATGAATATACGAAGAGTAAATCTCTTGAGAGACAGTCGGATTTGGTTTCGTGTTTCTCTGATTCTTGCTGTCATTCTGCAGGAGAATATTCAGACAGTCGTCTGACGTCTGAATGCTCGTCTGAATTCTGAAAGCGTTCAGGAATGAATCGCGACTGTAGTATCAAAATTCCTGCAACATCTCACGAAAAATCAGGACTGAACAACATATGCACATCTCGTGCATCGACATTCTGCACCAATTTGTACCAGTCGTCTTCGTCTAGTTCAGAATCTCAACGACAGCAGCAGCAGCAGCTCACGGGGAAGTACCTTCCGTTTCTGCCAGCGCCAGCGTCAGCGTCTACGCCTTCTGTGGCTCATTCGTCCAAGACTGATTCAGAGTTTTCAGACGGTTCGTTTAGGGATTTTCTAAATTTTCCTGGCGATACATCTGATGGCGACTATGATGATGCTACTTGTGGAAGCGATTCGTTTGCTTTGAATGAGCAGTTGGAACTGCAGTTACTGTCTGATGAACTGCACATTGCGATGACTGACAGCGGAGAAAACCCTGGAATCAATGTAAGTATATACACCTGGCAAAACTGACGTGACGTGACGTGACCTGACCTGAATGTTCGTAAAAATGAATTTTCTGTTGCATTTTTGAAAGGAAATATACGAGGTATCGCCAGTGGCGTCGAGGCCAGCTGAGACCGCTGCTCAACCATCAGTAACTGCAATTTCCGGTCAAAAGGCACCTGCGAGTATGAATACTAATACTAATACTAATTCTACGACTCACAGGGCGAGAATGAGATGGACTCCTGAGCTCCACGAACGTTTCATACACGCTGTCAACAAACTCGACGGTGCTGAAAGTATGTATTATAAGTACTTATATTGTTATCTTTCGAAAAGTATTAATTTTTCTGCTTTTTCAACAATTTTGTTTATTGTACCATAAATTTTTCAGAAGCGACTCCAAAAGGGGTACTAAAGCTGATGAACGTCGAAGGAGTCACAATCTATCACGTCAAAAGCCACCTGCAGAAATATCGAGTAGCGAAGTATATACCAGAGAAAAAGGAAGGTTGGCAAATTTTTGTACCAGTCGATTTTTTTTAGCCGTAGGAAAGATGAGTTGACGAGGTTTTGGGCGAATATAGCATCAGCATTTCAGAAAACCGTGTTTATTCACCATCGTTTGTGTGTGTATTTTGTCGATTTTGTTGTACAGATAAGAAGACGACTGGTTCCGAAGAGAAGAGGACTCAGTCGAGCAACAAAACCAGCGACGCGTCAAGTAATAAAGGGTATGTTCAACGTGTTGTCGACCTTGTCGTGTTGGTTCCGTAGTTGCAGCTCGACAATGGTTAACTGTGTTTCTGCGACTTGCATTTCATAGGACTATAACCGAGGCACTCCGAATGCAAATGGAAGTGCAGAAACAACTGCACGAACAGCTCGAGGTTCAAAGGCAACTTCAGGTACGCATTGAAGAACACGCTCGGTACCTACAAAAGATTCTCGAAGAGCAGCAAAAAACTCGATGTGCATTAGTCACGAGACGACCTCCGTCTCCTCCTTCGCCTCAATCATCGGCTAAACCCGTCGAGTCCAAGTCAGATTCCTCGACTTCATTGCCATCGAAGCATAAAGCCGATGCACTCGATAATCTAGAGCTTCTGCCGTGCAAGAAAAAGCCTTGCGTCGAGACTAATACTCCTAAAACTACATCCGATGTTCTCGTCGTTGATGTCGACAGTTCCTCGTGAATCTGAATCATGCTTCGTCTTCTTTACCTATTTTCGTAGATCTCTCGTCTACAAATCTTGTAAATACGTCCATTTCGAAATCAATTAGCAAAATCGACTGTTTCAAAGATGTCTTAGTCCGAAACCGGTCGATTTAGCCATAAGCACGTCGAAAAAAGCCGCTCAATTTAAGGGTATTTATATATAATACACGAAACGCAAAGAACATGAAAGAACGATAAATACATACATAAATAGATGGCATCGACGCCTCCGACTCTACTACACAAAAGAGGGATCGACGACCTTATGATCAAGATTCAAGTCCGTGCGCTATAATACATTTTCATAAACAAAAACCGTAACACTCGAGCCCCCCAAGTCACTAGATATTCGTTTCTTCTCTCAATGCTCTTTTTCGGTCACCAATGTCGAAACAAAAGTCCTTTCGCTTGCTTGTCGTGGGGATCGACGTGATTTTTTCGACCAAGGATAAGTTTGGTCGAAAAAAATTGGGGACGTTACCGACTGTCGATCTCTGAATTTACATGGGATCTACGACGACTAAGAATTGTCGGCGACTTCCTTGGCTCTTTGTCTCATCATCTCCATCACGGCCGCCCGTCTACGAGAATCGGACTGTTGTTGTAACCGTCTCACGTGCTCTTTCAAATCCCTGGATTTATACAACATTCCGACATGAGAATCGAGATCAACATATCCACAATAATATGAAAAAATAATAGTCGAGGAACAAACCTGCATCGAGGTACATGACATTCGGATTCTTTACACGCGCGTGCATGGAGTTGGAGAAGATACCACATCTTTTTACATAGACCGCATCCCCCAGAAGCCCGAGTTCTGCACTGTATCCCGTGGCGGAAAAGTCCCTTAACTTTCCGGCAATTGGGATACTGGCATGTTGGAGATCGGCATTGTGATGCGTGCACGAGTAGTTCAAGCATTTTACGCAGCTGCAAATATAAAAAAAGATCGTATTTTAGTACTTAAGCTTAGTAAATTAACGATCCGATTCCATAACAATTTTTTATTCATAATTGCAACAACATCATAAGCTTAGTCCCAAAAATATTTGAGGTTGTCGTCATCCATAAAAATAGAAATAATAACAAATAAAATAAAAAGAAAGACGAACAATAAAATAAAATAATAATAATAATAATAATAATACGCTTTCAAATGCAAATTTTTTAAATTAAAAGCGTTAATAATAAGGTTTTAAAAGGTTGAAAACTCAAAAAAAAAAGTGTGAATAATTTTGAAAAATAAAACAACAGAATTAAGAATAAATAAAAAGAACAAAATGATAGTAGTTCTCAATTCTTTTTATTCATAATGTTTAAAACAAAAATAAATAGAAAGGCGGACAATAAAATAAAATAATAAAAATACAGTTTCAAATGCAAAATTAAGTTGAAAGTGTTAATAATGTTATTAAAAGGTTACAAACTCCAAGTTAAGAAAAATTAAACAAGTATGAAAAAAAGTTCGAAAAATAAAATAAATGAATTAAGAATAAATGAAAAGAACAAAAGGATAGTCCTCAATTTTTTTATTCATAATAACGTTTAAAACAAAAATTTCTTAAAAATCGTAGAGACGTATTTATATACGATATTAAGATTAGGATCGTCTAACATGAATCAATTCCTGAGGTCGTCATCCATAAAAATTAAAATAACAAATAAAATAAAAGAAAAATAAAAATAAAAAGAAAAGACGAACAATAAAATATAATAATAATAATAATAATAATAATAATAATAATAATAATAATAATAATAATAAAAATACATTTTCAAACGAAAAAAAATTAAAAATCATAGAGACGTATTTATATAATGATATTAAGACTAACGTGAGGGGTGAAACCGTAAAAGTGAATATACAAATTCGTTTCACGTACCTGAACAACACGTAATTGTCGAGCTTCCTTATTCTGAGCATCGCGATCAGCAATGGTAGGATGGTTAGTCAACTTATGAGGATGATCTCGACCACCGTCCTTCTGGTAACACGCGTTGCACACGTCGTAATCCGGACACGTCTCGCACCTCCAGCCTTGACCCGTCTCGATGTCGAGGCGACAGATGCAGCACGTTATGACGAATGCGGGCGCGGTTGGGTTGTGAAGATGGTAGAGAACCATCATCGACGAGTGTTTTGCTCGACGGAGGGTGTCGTATTGGTAATGGTTTCCTTGGCAAAGACTTAGGAATGCTTGACGTGTGTCGAAGAATTCGCTCTCGAGGATTTCGTCTTTGTCCTTTGTGTCTTCGCATACTTCGATGATCTCGATCTGGGAAGGCGTACAATACAATAAAAATATAATTTCGAACGCAAAATTAGGTTGAAAGTGCTGAAAATCTAGTAAGAAAAAAAATTATGATGAAGTAGAATTATAACAGGTTTAAACTCGAAATTAAGTTGAAAATGTTGAAAAAAATAAAATAGTTATGAAAAATAAAATAAAATGAACATGATAATCAACTAAAAATCGAATTTTCTACAAAATTCCTCATCGGCACAAAGCTAGTTTGTTATTTATATAGGAAAAAAAATCTTTTAATTAATCAATATTCTTAATCGACTTTATGTTAGATTCTCGGTGCTTTTTATTGACATTTTTTTTTATTATAAAAACAGAACTTGTATTACCACCGAAACAAATTACTTTTTTATTTTTTTATTTTTTATTTTTATTTTTATTTTGTTATGAATAGAAGAATTTTATTGAATAATCGCAGTTTACAAAAAAAAATTGGTGGGCAGCCGAGATATAATTTAATTATTATTATTATTATTATTATTATTATTATTATTATTATTATTATTATTATTATTATTATTATTATTATTATTATTATTATTATTATTGTCGGCATCAACATCATCTAGCTTATAGTTGTTTCGATAAAATGGTAAAAAAAAAAAATCCAAATGTTTTACATCTTCTTACAAGAATAGATCAGAAACGGATAACTTACTTTCTTAAGTCCATGTTTTTCCTTTTGATTGACGGGATGTCTTTCTCGGTGATCACGCTTCAGTTCTTCATCATAGCACCTGATGACACGCGTCACATAATTACAAAAACAAATTCACGCAAGCATCGAACTTTAGAAACAAGACCAAATATTACTCCGCTATGGTCACTCAGCTTTTCCGGTGCAAATAAATTGGGTAAATTTTACATAAAGGAAAAGTTACCTGTCGCAAAGTTCAAAACTTTTACATAGCTCGCAGACCCAGCGATTTCCCGATACCATGAGCACGCAACAATGCGTGCATGAATGCTGCAGATGGACCATAATGAAGTCTTCCTTCATCGGCGCAATTGTTTCACCCAGCTGCACGACAATAAAAAGTAAAAACAACGCATTAAGGTAAAAGAGGAACGATGAGAGTTTATTATGAAAGTAACAAAGATAAAACAGTAATTATTGTGTACAAGTTACAACCGTTGTACCATGCTATTGCAGTAAAAATTTGCCGTTTATGATAATAAGTGACCATTTTAGGTTAGTTAGTTATCACTTTTTCATATTAAAACGTGGTCATTATTTAACTTATGGTCACTAAATAACATAAAGAGGTAACTTTTTACCATAAATTAGGTCTTTTACGTTTGCTTTTTGGGCACTATTCATAAGTGGGAGGATTGTCGATATAACTTCTAATATACTCCGTATAAGATAAAAATAGTCATGTGAGATCTTGTTTAAATTGTCTAATCGAGTACGTTATAAATATCAATTTTTAATTTTTTTTAGAAATATGTAACCAAAAACATGGACAAAAGAAAACGTGCATTGGCAAGTGTAACGGAGGGAATAAGTGTTAAAGAACGTTACTTTATGCATTAGGACGATATCCTTGGACGCATTACTCGAGAGATCTAACTGTCCAGAAGCTTTAAGAACCCTCTTTGTAATCGTCTTTTTTATTACGCCTTTCTTGTTTTGTTTCCGACCTTCCTCTTCCTGGTTTATCAGATTGATCATGTCTTCGGCAGCACCAGGCCAATAATCACCGTCAAAATATGGTAGCCTGGCTGCAGTAACTTTTGCCTTGGATTCACCCGTTTTTATGAAGAAATGATCGTATAAGTTTGTAAGTTCAACCACGATATTTTCCCTTATCGCTTTTCTAAGCATCGCCAAATACCTAACAATGCAACAACGTCATAGCCTTAGTCCAAAAAAAAAATTGAGGTCGGTTAACATGAATCCAATTTTTTTATTTTTCAATTAAAATTGCACCTTAAAAACAAAAGCTCCATTTATTTATATATTTTCTCAGTAATACGATAAAAATAATTATATATTTATAAAATGTATGCAATTTTTACATATTTTGGAAAAAAAACATTTATCGGAATGAATTACATAAAATCGAAAATTTGTAAAAGTAATCTCATGGATTATATGAATTACAGAGTATATTAAAATTATTTAAAAAATTCTAAAAATTATGTTTATAAATTATTTAATTGCTTTTAAAATATTAATAATTATTCAGTGTACAATTAGTTTATATATGATATAATTTATGTTGAAAATAAAAATTGAATCGAATTTCATTTCTACTCAAAGTTATGGATCTAATTACAAGTTTACAACATTTGAAATCTATGAGGTTTAATCTCACAGTTTCCCAAACCTAAGGGTGTTAATTATCACTTTCGCGAGTCAATATCTGAAGTCATCGTCCAAAAAATAAAATAAAATAAAATGGAAGGCGGACAAATACATAATGAACACTAATAGAAAAAGTATCGTACCACTCCCTCAATTTATCGGATTTGGGTGTCTTTTGGATCTCGGGATGGCAATAGAGAATATAATCTTCACCCTTTAACGGAGGGCAAGCCCATATGTAACAACTTGCGAAACCCCGCTTCTTGCAGTAATCAAGGTACCCAATCTTCAATACAACAACATCAAAGCGTTAGTCCCAAAAAAAAATTGTGGTCAGCTAACATGAATCATTATCTTGACATATTGTTAGGTCGTGTGCATTTAAAAAAAAAAAAAAAAACAAACTCGAAATAAAGTTGAAAACTTTAATACGGAGTAATAAATTTTCAAATGGTTAGAAACTCCAAGTCGAAGAAGGAGAATTTAGTAAGGAAAAAAAAAATGGACGGCGGAAAATACAATAAAAATAATACGGAGTACTGATAAAGATACAGTTTCAAACGCAAAATTAAGTTGAAAGCGATAATAAATTTTTTTTAAAGGGTTACAAACTCCAAGTTCAAAAAAAAAAAGTGAAAATAATTTTCAAAAATTAAAATAAAATAATTAAGAATAAATAAAAAGAAAAGTCCTCAAATATCCTCCACCACCAATCCACAAATAAAAAGAACGAGTCCTCTAATAAATAAATAAAATAAAAAGTTTCAAAATCGAAATAAAGTTGAAAGCGTTAATAAACAAATTTCACGATAAAGAGTATAAGACTCACCAATATTTCATGATAAACAAATGTACGGAGAGCCTCTCCAGTCACGGCCCTTACATCGGGCCTAAAATATTTCACGGAATCAAGGTACGATAGATACACACGGCGTTGATTTGGAGGCAAGCATTCCGAACCAAATTCTTGAACGTACATGCCGTATAAACACACTTCAACTCCTTCAATCTTTTGAAACAGCAAAACTACCTGAAAAAGTAGTTTCTCACATCACACTCTAATACTCAACGAAAAATTTGCATGATTTTGATATAATTTTACGGTTTGAAATCAGACCTTAGATTTGTAAGGAAACTCCATAGGATAATTCTCGTCACGAAAAATCTCGAGAAATCGTGGCTTCACTTCCAATTTCTTGTCGACGGATGACACGACCCTTACGACTATGTCTTCTGCTCCAGGAACCTGTCGATAACCACGTCGCATACAAAGAATAGAGTAAACCATGAAATGAAACCGAATAAACAAACCATTCTTTATTCTCCGGTGAATCTCAAAGTAAAAGCATAAAAAATGTACTCTGAGGCAATAGAGAGTACCTCATCGTAACTTTTCCCTTGGCTTCTTGCCCGTTCTAGTCTCTCGTGTTTCAATCGCTTAAATAGTCGTTTCTCAATGTGATCACTAAGAACAGTTGTCGGCAAATCTTTTGCCCCAAGAACAGCACTTTGTGGCAATGGCGTACGCTCACCACGTTCAACCTCAATCATATAACAATTCGGGCATGTGTATTCGGCTTGACCACCGTCATTTCGCCTTCCATTGAATAAGGCGCATATCTGATGTTGCCATGCTTCACATCTATCGCATTGCACCCACTGCAACAAGTAGCGTGGAATAATAAACACGTTGATGTCACTTACAACACAACAAGAACAACGGAGGCTTAGTTCCAAAAAGATTTGGGGTCGGCTAACATGAATCAATGTCTAAAATAAAATTTACAAGTATAAAGTTACCAAATGAATCGCCAAGAATAACATACCCATTCTTCAGTCTCGTCGTCGTTTTTCTTCTTCTCCATCCTTGCCTTGGACATTGCATTTCCATCGACAACTATTGTATCACCACGAGACTCATTATAGCACGGAATACAGAAGTAATGCCGCGTATCACCAGCTCCCGCAGTATAATATGTAGCATTTCGCTTAATCCGAGCACCACAGGGAGTACAATAAATAGGTGGTGGTTCAAAGGAAAGCTTCTCGACTGCACATAACTGACAGGAATTTTCGCTCATTGTTTGTTCCATTGCTTGGTTTTTCTCTGCCTTTGCCTTGCTCTGCGTAAGTTGACATGAGCAAAAGGCGGATATAAGTAACTAATGACTGTGTCGGGGACGATACAATCATCAAACTACAGCCTTTAATGTCGATATAAGATCGTATATGACACATGCCTGTATTTTGGTTAAGGTATTTATTTTAGTATTATTATTATTATTATACTCTTTAATTATAATAATGTTTATATTTTAAAAAATATTAAAATCAAATTTTACAATTATTTTAATCATTATTTTATTATTCAATGATAAAAAAAAAAGTTGTATTAAATTGAATATATGTTTAGATTTGTAATTTAAAATATTAAAAGTGTTATTTTTTAATTATAAATCCAAATATAATATGTAAATATTAGTAATATTTTATTAATTTTAATATTAATAAAATCTCGTTGACCCAACCAGTCAACCGGGTCGGATCGCGGGTCGAAAATAACGGGTACATGATCCTAAAAACGGGTCGGGTCGAATTTTGACAGGTGTAATAGAAAGTGAAACTTTAACAGATTCGAGGGGCGTGACAGACCTGACCAACCCATTGTCTAAGACCAGTAATGTGCTCCCGAACTTGCTCCGGAGTGAACAATTCAATCAGAGATACGCCCTTAATCTTCGGCTTTCCAGACTTCGTTCCAGCACCTTGTTCAGAAGGCTGGATCGCCTCTTCTTGATTGAACTGACCATTATTATCCTTTTCGACTTTGACAGTTTCTTCCTTAGGTGCGGAACTGATATCGTTCATGGCAGATCCACTAAACTGGCGACTAGAAGCAATATCAGCAGCCGTGTTCTTAATCTCAGTCGTACCATTTGAATTGTCGACCTTCAAATCTGGATAGTCGAACTTATTACGCAAATAGTCCTCATTTTTCTCGTACTCATTTGACTGCACAGTCTGAGGAGCGTGAGTCTGAGATGACGTAAACATATTTCCATACTCGGGTGTAGGCGACTGAGAAGGTATCTCCGACTTCAGTCGCTTAACAAAAGGCTGATTCTTCGGAGATTCAACGACTTTTTCAGGAAGTTGTACAGTCGGTTTAGGTTGAGGTTGGGCTTCCTGCAACTTTTCCGCTTCCTGGCGTATACGCAACTTTTGTGCATATATAAACTTTTTGTAAGGCACGCAGACAGGACAGTTGATTTCCCTGCAACTCGTCTGATGATTCAGAAGTCTCCTCGTGTGAGCACACCGAGGATATAAACATGTACCCGTCTTGCAATTATCTAAATGCTCCAACAGTTTCTGCGCCATCACGCAGTGAGCTTCAGGACATTTTCCTGTTGGAGCTTCGCACCAACGTGCATGGCGTAAGAACAAAAGCCACCTAAGTTGGTTCCGAAAATTTCTGTCACGATGATCATTTAACCTGGTTTGATCCACAATGTTTCCAGGAGCGACGATTTGGCCTTGGCCGTTACTAGAGACTTCAGAGGACAAGTTGTTGATGCACTGAGGTTCGTCTTGCCCAACGATTAGATGGCGGAACTCCTCTTGTACATGTTCATGTGATAAATTTCCTGACAACGACGGTCTGTCATTCACGGAATGCCAGTGTCCAGTGAGTAATCCTTCGGACTGCGCTTCGAAAGGTTGTTGGGTACTGTACTCATTTGTACGTTCGTCCATCATCATTGGCTGGTGAATCTGCACGAGTCTCGAGTGCATGTCTTGCGGCTGGAACATCTCGTTTTGATGATCCATTCCATTTTCCGACTTCACGTGATTACCATACTCAGATGCAAATTGTGTCTGAAACGCCTCGTTTTTTATTTGAGTCAACTCGGTCGACTGCCTTTGTTGACCGTATGCAGTCGACTGTTGCTGGTGTCGCATCTGGAGAGCCTGTTGTTGGTTTTCTATCTGTGGCAGCGTTGATTGAAAATTTATTTTTTCGTCTTGTTCGACAGATTGAGGCCTCATATATGAACCCGATTGTAAGGGCTGTGAGTTCGTTTGGATGTTCACAAGAGGACTCGATCTAGAGGTAGACGAAGTTCTTACTTGATTTGCATTCTGATTATTCATCAACGATTCAACTGAAGCTCCCGTATTGTAGAAACTTCCAGGTCCCGAAGAATCACCTGCAATCAAACAAGTGACGTCAAATGGATGTCGATGAAAGCATCGAACACAAAACATGAAAGGCACGGCTCTATGTACAACTGCTTTTTGTGATTTTGAGTGTTATCGCAAAGTTATTGAGTTTTGTTGTAAATTTTCTGAGCTTTATTGTAAAGTTTCCGAGCTAAATCACATAAATATTTTGCTCCAACTCAGAAACTTGTACAAGCTCATAAAGTATACATACAAACTCAAGTACTTTGAGGTGATTGTACATACAAAATGGATAGATTGTATCGCAAACACGACCTGCTTTTTAGGGTCATAAACCCGTTTTTTTCACCTGCGGCCCGTTTGACAAAACCCGAAATGACCCGCTAATTGAAACTTGACTAGGCCCTTTGGGTAAGCGAGAATTTATTTTTAAAAAATTAAATATTTATATTTATATATTATATTGGGATATATAATTAAAAAAAAATACTTTTAATAATTTAAATTACAAATATAAACAAATATTCAATTTAATACAATTTTTTTATCATTTAATAATAAAATAATTTTTAAAATTGATTTTATTTTTTTAAAATATAAATACTACGGAGGATAATTAAAGAGTATAACAATAATACTATTAGAATAAACAAAAAAAATATATTAAAAATATTTTTTTACTTTAAAAACGGTAAAAAATTAGGCTTTCGAAACAAATTCTTACCCGTATGACCCGACCCATTTGACGGTCTAATTGTATGCATACAAAGTTACAAAATCTCATACAAGTGTTTGTAGGAAAGGAAAAAAGAAGAACCTTGTTGTATGACAGGCCGATGAAGTGAATCTTGCGGTTGTAGCATAGGTCTCATCGAGGCATCAAACGATGGTGTCGTCAAATAAGGATCAGAAGACCCCGAAGAACCATTCACCATTTGAACACCATTCCCAAATCCACTGTTCAAAGTACCGTTTTGGAACCGCTGCTGCAATAAAGATCTCATCCCACTGCCGAGATTCTGCAACATACGGCTGTTCTGACCGCTGGCTTGTCTTTGCGGCATCTGTTGTGGTACCACAGACGAATCGACACTCGAAAACAACATACCCTTGTTAGAGTTGTCTACGTTAATCAACGTCTGGTTGTTGTTCCCGCCCCCACTGTATCCTGGCGTTGGCATCATTTGGCTCATAGGTCTTTGCCCGACCATCGTGTTGTTCCCGCTGGAGTTCATGGAAAAGGTTGGTGCTTGTTGCTGGTACCCATTTGTTGACAACCCTGCAAAAACAAAGTCCAAGTAGACATGTCAAACGGGTCATACCTCGGGTCGGGTCAAAATGCAGGTCATGTTAGGGTCGAAACAGTTTCGAACACCTAATATTTTATCACCTTTTAAGTAAAAAAAAAAAAAAAAATTAATATTAATTTTTTTTTAACAGTATTATTATTATACTCTTTAATTATAATGTTTATATTCTAAAAAATATTAAAATCAATTTTATCTTAATAATTATTTCATTATTAAATGGTAAAAAATTTGAATTGAATATTTGTTTATATTTGTAGTTTAAAATATTAAAAGCATTAATTTTTTAATCATAAATTCAAATATAATATATAAATATAAATATTTTATTAATTTTAATAAATTCTCGTTGAGCCAATGGGTCAAACGGGTCGGGTCGGACTTCGAACCTAAATGGCTAAATTAACTGGTCATTTCGGGTCACGGGTCAAAAAACAGATCCATGACCCTAAAACGGGTCGGGTCAAGTTTTGGCAAGTGTAAAGTCCAAGCACTCGACGTCTCAATCCAGAAACTAGACAGACCTAAGATAAACCAACATTCACATACCATCACCTGCACGGAAAGAACCGCCACGCATTCCAGAAAACGATCCATTTGATGCTGGCATCATGCTTCCAGTGTTTGGAATCGACGATGACATACTACCATCCATGCCGGTCGTCATCATAGTTGGAGCAACCCCGGATGAGATATTAGCATTGGGATTTCCGTTTTGTGACATACCGGGAGTTGGTATCATTGTAGCACCGCCGCCAGGAGCGCTAGCATTCATGAATTGTGAATGCTGAGACGCGGGATTAGTTGGTGGAGGTCGTTTAACCAATACTTGTAAACGGGTCTCGAGAGTATTCATGTTCATGTATTCCTCCTAATCACCAAAGAGACTAATAAGAAGATCGATCCACGAAAAACCGACACAAACATCCCACTTTTCAACTATTTTACTCCGACACTTCGATAGTTCAATTTAGACGGAAAAAATTGACGATTTTGCCCTAAATAGCGACACCGTGTGCGACATGACACCTCGTAGAAGAGTCTGAGTAACATAGCTTTTGCGACTTAAAAAATGGAAGTAATTAGTAATATATACCTTTGTTGTAGCCGACTTAAAAAGTCCCTCTTCCAAGCGTTTGGTTATATCTTGACATCTCTTTGCAAAAGCCTCATTGGGCTGTGACTGTCTTAGCATCAGAGTCTCGTAGCTGAAAACATCATAATTACATTTCGTGAACATTTTACCTCGAACTATCAAAATAATAAGAGTTTGGAGTAAATGAACAATTACACCCTTCACCCATTTTAAAAATTACTCCCAAAATAGGTTCGTATTTCAAAAATTACTCCAAAGTATGCTTTTAGGACGAAAATACCCCTACCCTTTTTATTCCCTATTAATTCATCTCGCCCTTTAACCAAGGACATTTCCGTCCTAAAAATATAATTTGAAGCAATATTTGAACTTTGAAGAGATTTTGGAAGATTTTTAACAAAAAATTTCAAAAGGGAATAATTTTAAAAATGTGTATTTTAAAAGGGCGGTAATTGTTAATTTACTCAAATAATAATAACCGGTGATTCAAAGGATAGAAGTCTCACATTTTGTCTCTCATAAACCGTCTTATTCTAAGAACTTCGGAATCCATCACAGCTGGATTATTCTGCCCATTAAAGTTCTGCACTTGAGTCTGGAAAGAATTCCCGTTTTGCTGCAGCAGTCCAGGCAGCTGATTAGCTGCCTGGTTAGGTAGTTGCCCCGAGAACTGTCCCGACATTTGTGCCTAAACATTCATCCCCAAACCTGTTAATGCATTAGTCATATGAGCTTCATTTAGGAGTTCAACGATAACAACAGAGCCTTAGTCCCGAAAAGATTTGGGATCGGCTAACATGAATCAATATCTGAAGTCGTGAAGTCGTCATCCAAAAAAAATAACTCAAAAACAACAAATTTCCATTTTTAACATTCTAAACATTAATTCTAAACAAATTCAACAAAAAATCAATCAAATTACCGTCTTTCAATCGACACAACGCTGAACAACAACTATAATCAATCACAAAGCATGGAACTTTGGCAATCAAATTGAGAAACTGGGGAAATCGAAATCAATCAAGTTACCGCTTTCCAATTGAAACTGCGATGAACAACAACCGTAATTGCAGATTAAGCGAAACATAATCAATCACAAAGCATGGAACTTTCGCAATCAAATTGAGAAACTGGGCAAATCAAAATCAATCAAATTACCGCTTTCCAATCGAAATCGTGATAAACAACAACCATTATTGCAGATTAAGCAAAACATGATCAATCACAAAGCATGGAACTTTGGCAATCAAATTGAAAAAACTGGGCAAATCAAACTCAATCAAATTACTCAATCGAAACCATGCTAAATCATTGGACTTTGGCAATCAAATTGAGAAACTGGGCAAACCAAAATCAATCGAATTACCGCTTTCCAATCGAAACCACGATAAAGCATGGAACTTTGGCAATCAAATTGAGAAACTGGGCAAATCAAAATCACTCAAATTACCGCTTTCAAATCGAAACCACGCCAAACAACAACCACGATTGCAAATTAAACAAACATAATCAAATCACAAAGTATGGAACTTTAGCAATCAAATTGAGAAACTGGGCAAATCAAAATCAATCAAATTACCGTTTTCCAATCGAACCCACAATTGCAAACTAATCAAAACATAATCAATCACAAACCCACCAAATCGAAATCGAAAAACTACAAATTGATCATACCAATTCTATGATAAATTAATTAAATCAGCGAAATGTCGGTGGTCCAGTGGCAATCAATACACCATGTATGTACCCTGATCGTGAGCTTGAAGTACAATAATGTTGAAACAGAAGTTGTCGCCTTGAAGTTTAGAGCAAAACCCCTAAGTAAACCCAGTCAAGTGAGTTGAAAATGGAATCGAATTGCTGGAATTAGGGTTCAAAGGAAAACCCTAAATTGGTAAAATCATGTGTTTTGATTGTGATTGCGATTAAATTGGGTAAAACAGACGTGTTTGTGTTCTTTTGTTGTTATTACTTCCTCACTCTTCGGATGTTCTCCTTTTTGTCATCCAATTAGACTCGGTTCAGTTCAGTTCAGTCCACTTCAGTTCAGTTTTATTCTGTTCTCGACTTTTTTCCGGTCCAGTTCAGTTCACTCTAATTCGATCTGAACCTATGAGGTTTATTTTGTATCTTATCAGTTAATTTAGTTCAATTTAGTTCGATTCAAACCACTTCTGCCCTTTCTTTAACCCTACTCCAGTTAACCCTGCTCCAGTTCTGTCGAGCCACCAAGAACCAGTACTGAACAACTATAGAACGACGGAACCACCAACATCAGTCGCCTCCCGCCACCTGAAGCCTCGACGAACCACCAACACCACACCACCGAATGCGCAATCGGTGACCTGTCTGACCGTGGTTTTGGTGGCGACCTGTGTTTCACCGTAGCATGGGCGATGCAAAGGAGAAAGAGGGGCGTAACTAGGCGTCGACCAATATCGTGGACATCGTGGTATATATGGTTCACGACCTAGACCAATCCTCGGTTCGACCTCGTTTTGATACAGTTCAAACCAAATTTTGATCGAACCGATTCCGAGAGTCCTACAAATCGACTGTGAGTCCGTGATTGTTTACACTCGTACCATGAGATTTCCCATGTAATAATGACGTAATTTCAAACACAATTTCCAAAAGTTTTCAACTTTTATTGGAACACTACCTAGTAATTACACCAAGACTAAACTTCGATTAATCACCACTTAAGTTGAGTACAACTCGTAATCTGTAGTGGACTAGTTTTATACACTTTTTACGTAAGGAGTAACATTTTTTTTTACGAAAGTGGTTTCAAAACTTTGCTGATTTGTTGGAACACAAATTATTGGGAAAGACGGTCTGTCACTAAATTAATTAATTTATCAAATATACGAAATAGTAAATGAATTGTGAATATTTTTTAACGGGATTTGATTTTTTTTTTTTACACTGCTTGTCATTTAAAAATAATTTATCAAATACTCGTACGAAATAGTAAACAAACTGTATTTATTTTTACGGGATTTGATTATTTATTTATAGAAAAAGACAATTTATCATTAAAATTAATATTTCATGTTTCTTCGTTTGCAAAAAAAAAAAACAAATACAAAGTAATACGAGTAAATAAAATGTACTCGTAATATTTTTGTACGAGACTTGTTTTTTTTTTTTTTTATAAACACGGTCTGTCTTTTAAAATTATTTTATCATAGCACGAAATAGTAAACAAACCGTACTTTTTTTTACGGGATTTGATTATTTATTTTTAGAAAGACGATTCATCATTAATTATTAAAATTAATATTTCACGTTTCTTCATTTAAAAAAAAAAAAAAAAAAAATTAAAAAAATACAAAGTAATACTACGAGTAAATAAATTGTACAGAGTATTTTTTTAGGTAATAATTTTGACAATTTTAAATAATTAATTTATCAAATATGAAATACGGAATAATAAATAATCATTTTTTTATGGGATTCGATCTTTTATTTTTAGAAAACCGGCTTATCATTAAAATCAATTTATCAAATACGGTAAGTAATAGTAAATGAATTGTATTTTTTTTTTTTTTACCGGACTTGATTGTTTATTTTTAGAAAGACAATTTACTACTATTAAAATTAATTTATCAAATACAAATACAAATTAATAAATAATTATAGATTTTTTTTTTTTTTTTTTTTACGAGATTTGATATTTTCAAGACCGTCTTGCACCATAATTCGTAATAATCCGAATTCGTTTACCTTAAGATTTGGGTTTTCACATTACGTACCCAACTTGTGCATCGAACTGCTAACTATCATCATCATCCTCATCCATCCAATTTTTCAATCTTTTCCTATAAATTTCAACCCAAATCGGCCATTATTTCATTCAACTTTCGATCAATTTTCATTCTTTCAACTACCCTTTTCAGGAAAAAGAAAAACAATGGAGAGAGCAATTAACAGGCAAAAAATTCTGTTGGATCATCTTCGTCCTCCATCTTCATCTGATCATAATTATGAAGCTTTCCTTTCTGTATGTTCTTGATTTTTTTATATGTTTTTTGGGTTAAATTTTGTATTTTTTGTACTTGATTTTGATTGTTGATCATAATGTTTTTGATTTTTTTAATAAGTTTTTTGGGTTAAATTTGGTGTTTTTAATTGATTTTGATTGTTGGGTGTGTTTTATTAATTTATTTGTGTTGAATTATTGGATCATGATGCAAAGATTGGATTTTTTTTTGTGTTGATTTGATTTTTTTTTTTGTTTATTTATTTGTGATATTTTTGATGAAATTAGATTTGAATTTTGTTGGAATTTAGCTGTTTTTATGGAAATTGGAGCTTGGATTTTTAGTAGTTTTAGTTGATTTGATTTGTTATTTTGTTTGATTTAGAGGAACATGGAGATCGATCAATAGTTGTTTTTATGGAAATTGAAGCTTGAAATTTTAGCTGAGCTAATGAAAATTTTGGAGTTTTAGTTGTTTTGATTTGTTATTTTGTTTGATTTAGGTGAACAAGTAGTTATTTTGTGAGACGGTTTTGCGATCCCTTTATATAAAAAGATCGATAATTTATCAATAGTTAATTGCATTAGTTGTTGATGAAATTAGATTTGAAAGTTTTGTTGGAATTTAGTTGTTTTTTTATGGAAATTGGAGCTTGAATTTTTAGTAGTTTTAGTTGATTTGATTTGTTAATTTGTTTGATTTAGAAGAACTTGGAGATCCTTGTGTATATGTAGGATGGATTAGGGTTTGGTTATTGTGTGAGACGATCTCGGAATCCCTTTGTATATAATAAAAAGATCGTTCATTTAGCAATAATAAATCGATTGTCTTTATTGGTGATTTGATGATATGTTTGATGAAATTAGATTTGAAGTATTGGGTTTTTGTTGGAATTAGCAATTTTATGGAAATTGGAGCTTGAATTTTTTGTTGAGCTCATGAAATTTTTGGAATTTTAGTCGATTTGATTCGTTATTTTGTTTGATTTAGGTGAACTAGTTATTGTGTGAGACGGTTTGGGATCCATTTATATAAAAAGATCGTTCATTTATCAATAATAAATTGATTGTCTTTATTGGTGACATGTTTGATGAAATTAGATTTTAAGTATTGGGTTTTTGTTGGAATTAGCAATTTTACGGAAATTGTAGCTTGAATTTTTAGTTGAGCTACTGAAATTTTTGGAGTTTTAGTTGATTGGATTATGATTTGGCTAAGGGTACGATCACACACTGTGAAACGTTCCCTTTATGTAAAAAAGATCGATTTTTTCTGTGTTGATTTCATTTGTTATCGTTTTTTTTTTCATTATTTGTGACATGTTTGATGAAATTAGATTTGAAGTATTGGGTTGTTGTTGGAATTAGTTGTTTTACGGAAATTGGATCTCGAAATTTTAGTTGAGCTAATGAAAAATTTGAAAATTTAGTCGATTTGATTCGTAATTTTGTTTGATTTTGAGGAACATGGAGATCACTTCCTTCGGTATGTAGGAAAATGGTGTATTTCCGATATCATCTCCTTCTCCACAACAATTTCTTAAATCTCCTCATAATAGAAACCAAGACAATAAAAATAGGATGGCGGGAATATCATCATTTTGATCATAATAGAAACTCAGCATAGAGTTTAAAAGTTTGACGACGTCTAATGTTTGGGAATTGTGAAAACGAAGTCCTGAAATCGTCTTACTCTCCTTTTGGAAGTTCTTCTTGCGTCCTCATCAACTACACGTATATTACTATACTGGGTTTTCCTTACATTTTTTTGTACGTCTTTCGTTGTTACAGGCGTCTAATTGTGCGGCCGGAGATTCGGCTTCTTATCACAGGACTAGTGCTTTCGGAGATGACGTTGTCATCGTAGCGTAAGTTTTCATTACTATATAGTTTGTCACATACGAGTAAATTATTTCAAAATCTTTCTAATTCGACTTCCTCGTACGCTGCAGTGCGTACCGCAGTCCACTTTGCAAGGCGAAGCGAGGTGCTTTCAAAGACACATATCCCGATGATATTCTTGCACCGGTTCTCAAGGTAATGAATTGAGTATTCTCTCAACAGCGTTATTGCCGAAGCCAACTTTTTCACAAAGATGATATACTGACGTAGTTCGTTTTTTTTGGGTTGTGAACCCTATTAGGCTGTGATCGAGAAAACTAATGTGAATCCGGCTGAAGTTGGAGACATTGTCGTGGGAAGTGTTCTTGCCCCGGGATCTCAGAGAGCTAGCGAATGTAGGATGGCAGCATTCTATGCTGGTTTTCCTGGTATGTCTGCCTGCTGTTTTTTTTTTTTTCTGAACATTCTGATCTCACGTCATCAACACCAGCGCCTTAGTCATGAAAAGATTAATCAATATCTGAAGTAGTCGTTTCCTGTAATTGACAGAGACTGTTCCTGTGAGAACCGTGAATCGGCAATGCTCTTCAGGCCTCCAGGCAGTTGCTGATGTTGCTGCAGCCATTAAAGCTGGATTCTATGAGATCGGTGAGCACTCCTTCACTCCTATTTGCTGAAAGATTAATTTTTTCATCACAATTTCCACATTACACCCGAACCTCATGTTACTTATGTTTTACAGTGAATTAACTTGTCGGAGGTATGTCGTGCAGGTATTGGTGCAGGATTAGAGTCGATGACAACAAATCCCATGGCATGGGAAGGATCCGTGAATCCTAAAGTGAAAGAATTCGTCCAGGCTCAAGACTGTCTTCTTCCCATGGGCGTGACTTCGGAAAATGTTGCAGAACGATTTGGTGTTACTAGGGAAGACCAAGACCAGGCAGCCGTGAGTTATCCGATGTTTCCACAGTCACGAATAGTATTTTTTTTTTTAGCAATGTTGACACATATTTTGTCCGATTATCAGGTGGATTCTCACAGGAAGGCTGCTGCTGCCACCGCTGCTGGTAAATTCAAAGACGAAATTGTACCCGTAAAAACCAAGGTAATTTTCTCTTCGGGTCAGTAAATCGGGTTGACTTCGGGCCAGGTCATTTGGGTCGGGTTGGTTTTGCCGGGTCTAACCTTATGTAACCGGACGAACTGAAAAAAAAAGGTCGTAACTTTATTTTCCTGTCTTCTCTTGTATAGCTTGTTGACCCGAAAACAGGAGATGAGAAGCCGATTGTTGTATCTATGGATGACGGTATTCGACCAGGCACAACCGTAGCTAACCTGTCAAAACTGAAGCCCGTTTTCAAGAAAAGCGGAACGACAACTGCTGGTACCGTACACCCTTTTGAGTAGTCGATTCCATGGAATTATTCGACTCTTGTCGAATAATTTTGTATTTGATTTATTTTTTTTGCCGTGTAGGGAACTCTAGCCAGGTAACCGATGGTGCTGGAGCCGTGCTACTTATGAAGAGAAGTGCCGCTATTCGTCGAGGCCTACCTATTCTCGGTGTATTTAGGTATGGATACACTTTGAATTACTTCAATTTAGACCAAAAAATCGAAACTTTTGCACGTGACACCGTGTCTGACACTTTTTTTGGGTTCAGGACCTTTGCTGCAGTCGGAGTTGACCCCGCTGTCATGGGAATCGGACCAGCTGTTGCAATCCCAGCTGCTGTCAAGGCTGCTGGCTTAGAACTCGACGACATTGACCTTTTCGAAATAAACGAGGTGATAATCAAGTTAGATTTTTTTTTTTTAATAAATATTTTACATTTTTGAGTTCATGTTCTAACCGCGATTTCGTTTCTTCAGGCATTTGCGTCTCAATTTGTGTACTGTCAGAGGAAGTTAGGTCTTGACGCTGCAAAGATCAATGTAAATGGAGGTGCCATGGCTATAGGGCATCCTTTAGGCGCAACAGGTATGCACATCCGGGTCAAACTCGGGTCATTCGGGTCGGGTCGGGTCAGTTTTGCCGGGTGTAACTGTAGGTTATTGTGTAGGTGCTCGATGTGTTGCTACCTTACTGCACGAGATGAAGCGACGTGGAAAAGACTGTCGCTTTGGAGTTATATCAATGTGTATAGGTACAGGAATGGGAGCAGCAGCGGTTTTTGAGAGAGGGGATTCAGCCGACGAGCTAAGCAATGCTCGCACAGTTGGCGGAAATGGTTTACTCTCCAAAGACGCTCGGTGATACCTTCAAGCTCCCAATGAAGATCACGTAAGCGACTGAAAACGACTGATAAACAAGATTACAATCGGATAAATTCATGTTTGTTTGAAACAATATAATCTTCGATACTACTGTTTGTTGCCAGTTTATAGTTTATCTATCGCGAATTCACAATAGGTTTTGCATTATTCAACATTTCATAATTCATGGGAATATTATGGTTTCTTTCGAAATAAAAAGGCCAACGAGTTTGATACTCCATCTTGTGTTAATTACTCCGTCAGCAACTTTGAGTCGGATCATTTTCAGGTCAGAAAAATCTATCATTTCGGGTTCATTGTTTGCTATGATAAACACCCGGAGGATCAGTTTAGGTTAGGGCGAGACAATTTGGGTTTGGACGATATGTAAAACGGTTTTAGGTACAATGCAGTTCTGAAAATGCTCTCAAATATCATTCCACAATACACAGTACAGGAAGAATGATGGATGTAGCGTGACAAAATGACAGTAATGACGGATGTAGCATTATTGCAGCGTGACTAATGACAGTAAAATGACAATAAATGATAGATGTAGCATTGCAGCAGCGCGACTAATGATAGTAAATGACAGTAGTGATGACAGTAATAATGGATGTAGCATCCGAAAATGCTCTCAAATATCATTCCACAATACACAGTACAGGAAGACAATGGATGTAGCGCGACAAATGACAGTAATGACGGATAATGTAGCATTATTGCAGCGTGACTAATGACCGTAATGACAGTAAAATGACAAAAAAATGATGGATGTAACATTGCAGCGCGCCTAATGATAGTAAATGACAGTATGGATGATGATATGTAAAACGGTTTTAGGTACAATGCAGTTCCGAAAATGCTCTCAAATATCATTCCACAATACACAGTACAGGAGGACGATGGATGTAGCGCGACAAATGACAGTAATGACGGATGTAGCATTATTGCAGCGTGACTAATGATCGTAATGACAGTAAAATGACAAAAAAATGAAGGATGTGGCATTGCAGCAGCACGTCTAATGACAGTAACAATGGATGTAGCATTGCAGTGCGACTGTTCGACTAATGATGACAGCGAACATCGCAGAAGCCGGACCCAAGGTTATCTTGGTAACATAGAGGAGGCGTGAAGAGAACGCAACAGAAGCAGTTAATGTATCCTCCGTGAGGGCCGTAACATATAGCCTTCTTGCATAAGTCGTTCGATACCAACCCATCAGTAGTACTGTCAACGAACTGTGCTTTACCTGCATTATATATGATGCATGTCGGCGTTAAACTTATATACAGACATACAGTATTACGCAGCGAATCCAAATCTACGACAAAGAGAATATATTGAAGAACTTACTGTGACGTCCGTGTGCCGCCTGCATAGTGAACAGGAGGAACAGAATGATGCATACTGCAGACAGGATGTTGCATTTAGTAGTATTCATTGTTGCAGACTTGCATTAACTTTCTTTGTGATTGAATCTGTTGTAATTTGTTTTGTGCAAGTATAATGATATCCGACCTTGAATATATATGTATATATACGAGTTGGGATCGAAGTTTACGATTTACTCGTATAATTTATTTTTGGAAATTTGACAATTATGGGTTAAAATCGGAATTACTGCATGAAATCTCTCATAATCTGCAGATTTCATTCATGCATCGAGTGCAAATTCTGATACTCCCCAATAATGGGGCTGTCAGGATTTGAACTCGTGACCAGATCGGATCACGCTGGCTTTAATACTATGTTATGGAACCAACTCAATCAAAAAACTTTAAGACGATGTTTGGAGGTCCAGAAATGTTTATCAGATATTTTTGCGGATAATCTCCCATAATTTGCATATTTCATTCATGCATCTAGTGCAAATATTACTCCAGTATATACGAGTATGGATTATACTATGCATCTATGTTAATCTGACACTTCACTTGGGCATCGTATCACGTGCCCGACATGACAATTCAATACTCCGTACTTCATTTTAGACCAAAAAAATGAAAATTTGGCCCAAATAGCTGTGTCCGATACCTGAACCGAGCAAATGGGTTAACCGGGTCAAGTCTCTTTCGGGTCAAAAAAATCGGGTTGACTTTAGGTCGGGCTGAGTCATTTTCGGATTTAATATTTTCAACTTTTTTAGGAATATCAACTTATTTGCTGGAGTATAATATAACACACAGTACAGGGAGACGATGGATATAGCGCGACTAACTAGCAACAGTAAGGACAGTAATGACGGATGTAGCATTGCAGCGCGACTAATGACAGTAATGATGTACGTATGTAGCATTGCATCGCGGCTAATGAGAGAAAACGACAGTAATGACAGTAATGTAGCATTGCAGCACGACTAATGACAGTAATGATAGATGTATAAACGATTAAAGTACAATGCAGTTCCGAAAATGCTCTCAAATATAAATTCCATAGCACACAGTACAGGGAGACGATGGATGTAGCGCGACTAACTAGCGACAGTAAGGACAGTAATGACGGATGTAGCATTGCAGCGCGACTAATGACAGTAATGATGTATGTAGCATTGCAGCACGACTAATGACAGTAATGACAATAATGATGGATGTAGCATTGCAGCGCGGCTAATGACAGTAAATGACAGTAATGATGTATGTAGCATTCCATCGCGACTAATGACAGTAAACGACAGTAATGACAGTAATGTAGCATTATAGCGCGACTAATGACAGCGATCATTGCAGTAGTCGACTCCAAGGGAACCTTTGTAACATTGATGGAGGTAATTATCGCAACAGAAGCAAGAAATTATTCCTTCTCCAGGTTCGTCACATTTAGCCTTCCGACATCTGTTTAGAAATATCAGTTTCCTGCTGTGCTTCACTCGACTATTTCCCGCTGCATTCTGTATCATCGTCCCCATTTCCTCATTTATCTTAATCAACCCGTCAGCATCAGAGTGTGCCTTACCTGCATGTTGTCGACGTTAAAACTTATCACGCAGAGAATCCAAATTCACGACGAGGAGAATATATTGAAGAACTTACAGTGTACCTGCAGGGTGAGCAGGAGGAACAGAATGATGCATACTGCAGGCAGGATGTTGCATTTAGTATTCATTGTTGCAGCAGTAACTTTCTTTTTGATCGAATCTGTCGTAATTTGTTTTGTGCAGATAAAGACGATGTTTGGAGGTCCAGAAATGTTTATATATATATATATATATATATATATATATATATATATATATATATATATATATATATATATATATATATATATATATATATATATATATATATACTCTAATAGTATCGGATATTTTTGCAGATAATCTTCCATAATTTGCATATTTCATTCATGCATCTAGTGCAAATATTACTCGAATATATACGAGTATGGATTATACTATGCATCTATGTTAATCTGACACTTCACTTGGGCGCTGTATTGCGTGTCCGACATGACAATTCAATGCTCCATTTTAGTCCAAAAAAGTGAAAATTTGGCCCCAATAGCCGTGTCCGATACCATGACACTGAATCAGACACGACACCTCGCACGTAAACCCAGAAAATGGGTTAACCAGGTCAAGTCTCTTCCGGGTCAGAAAAATCGGGTTTGGTCATTTTTGGATTCAATGTTTTCAACTTTTTTTAGGTATATCGACTTGTTTGCTATAATATAACATTTGTTGAAACAGCTTTGAAAGTGATTCTATGAGCCTACAAGTATATGGATTTTAGCGCGACTAACTAGCGACCGTAATGACGGATGTAGCATTGCAGCGCGACAAATGACAGCAAATGACAGTAATGATAGATGTATAAACGGTTAAAGTACAATGCAGTTCCGAAAATGCTCTCAAATATAAATTCCATAACACAGTACAGGGAGACGATGGATGTAGCGCGACTAACTAACGACAGTAGTGACTGTTTGACAGATGTAGCATTGCAGCGCGACTAATGACGATGTATGTAGCATTGCAGCGCAACCAATGACAGTAATGACGGATGTAGCATTGCAGCGCGACTAATGACAGTAATGATAGGTGTCTGAACGGTTAAAGTACAACACAGTTCCGAAATGCTCTCAAATTTAAATTCCATAACACAGTACAGGGAGACGATGGATGTAGCGTGACTAACTAGCGACAGTGGTGACAGATTGAAAGATGTAGCATTGCAGCACGACTAATGACAGCAAATGACAGTAATGATAGATGTATAAACGGTTTAAGTACAATGCAGTTCCAAAAATGCTCTCAAATTTAAATTCCGTAACACAGTACAGGGAGACGATGGATGTAGCGTGACTAACTAGCGACAGTAATGACAGATTGACAACAGATGTTGCATTGCAGCGCGACTAATGACAGTAATGATGTGTGTAGCATTGCAGCGCGACAAATGACAGTAATGACGGATGTAGCATTGCAGCGCGACTAATGACAGTAATGATAAATGTATAAACGGTTTAAGTACAACACAGTTCCGAAAATGCTCTCAAATTTAAATTCCATAACACAGTACAGGGAGACGATGGATGTAGCGTGACTAACTAGCGACAGTGGTGACAGATTGAAAGATGTAGCATTGCAGCGCGACTAATGACAGTAATGATGTGTGTAGCATTGCATTGCGACTAATGAGAGTAAACGACAGTAATGACAGTAATGTAGCATTATAGACGACATTTATCATTGCAGTAGTCGACCCCAAGGGAAGCGCTCCAACAAGACTCGAGGTGCGGGCAACAGAAGCAAGTTTCTGATCCTCCTCCAGGGCTCTTACATCGACGCTTATGGCATAAGTTTACATATATCAGTTTCCTGCTCTGCTGCTTAATCAACCCGTCAGTAATACTGTCATCGGAGTGTGCCTTACCTGCATGTTGTCGACGTTAAAACTAATTATCACGCAGAGAATCCAAATTCACGACGAGGAGAATATATTGAAGAACTTACAGTGTGCCTGCAGGGTGACCAGGAGGAACAGAATGATGCATACTGCAGGCAGGATGTTGCATTTAGTAGTCATTGTTGCAGGAACTTTTTCGTGAATAATTTCTTGTAATTTGTTTCGTGCAAGTAGAATGATACCCGACCTTGGATATATATATACTCGAAATTGCAATAGAATTTAAGGAAGTATATCAAATAATTCTGTGGATTTATATGAAAGTTTATAATCTCCCATAATTTGAAAATTTCATTCTAAATATGCAGTTTTTTTTTGGTTCAACGATATATAATGATTCGTTTAATCTGTATCTATGTTAATCTGTCACTTCACTTGGGCGTTGTACGTGTCCGACACGACAATTGGATATCATTTTAGATCAAGAAATTGAAAAGTTGGCCCAAATAGCCGTGTCCGATACTGAGTCAGACACGACACCTCGCAGGTAGACATAGCAAATGTGTTAACCGGGTCGGATCACTTTCGGATCAGAAAAATCGGGTTGATTTCAAGTCACGCTGGGTCATTTTCGGATTCAATGTTTTCAACTTTTTTAGGGATATCGACTCGTTCGCTATAATAACAATCCAGCCAGTTCCGGGTTGGATTATTCATGTCGGGATAGATTAGTTTTGTCAGATCTACTCGTAAAGAGAGTCTGACTAATGACAGTAATGACGGACATAGCAGTGCAGTGTGACTAATAACTGTAATTGAAAGTAATGATGGATGTAGCATTGCAGCGCGACTAATGACAGTGACAGTAATGATAGATGTAGCATTGCAGACTTGCAGCGCGACTAATGACAATAGATGACAGTAATATGGATGTAGGCATGTAGCATTGCAGCGCGAATGCGCGATTAATGACAGTAATGATGTATGTATCATTGCATGGCGACTAATGAGAGTAAACGACAGTAATGAGTTAATGACAGTAATGTAGCATTATAGGTCGATTTGACATTCATCATTGCAGTAGTCGACCCCAAAGGGAGCGCTCCAACATTCATCGAGGTGCGGGCAACAGAAGCAAGAATGTACTCCTTCTTCAGCGCTCTTACATTGACGCTTATGGCATAAGTTTACATATATCAGTTTCCTGCTTTGCTTAATCAACCCGTCAGTCGTACTTTTATCAGTAGTACTTTTATCAGAGTGTGCCTTACCTGCATGTTGTCGACGTTAAAAACTTAAAACTCATCACGCAGAGAATCCAAATTCACAACGAGGAGAATATATTGAAGAACTTACAGTGTGCCTGCAGGGTGAGCAGGAGGAACAGAATGATGCATACTGCAGGCAGGATGTTGCATTTAGTAGACATTGTTGCAGGAACTTTTTTGTGAATAATTTCTTGTAATTTGTTTTGTGCAAATAAAATGATACCCGACCTTGAAAATATACACTCGTATACGAGTTGGGATAGAAATTTAAGATACATAAATATATAATTATCCTGAAAATTTAACAAGATTGGTTCGAAATCAGGATCGAATATACAGCATCAAGCATGCACAATTTCCAGAAATAATGGTCAATGACTGAAATTAAGGAAGTGTATTAAAAAAAAAATTGGATTTAGATGAAAAGTTTATAATCTCCCATAATTTGAAATTTTAATTCTAAATAATCTGTGGAAGTAAATATAAAATCTGTACAATATCAGAGTATACATTTGAACAAAAATATACTCCCTCCGTCTCGTTCATTTGTTTGTCTTTGATTAAAATACGCATCACAGATATAAAACGTAAACAAATGAACGAGACGGAGGGAGTAGACTATACTATGCATATACGTAAATCTAACACTTCACTTGGGCTTCGTGTCGCCTGTTCGACACGACACTCGGATACTTCATTTCGGACCAAAAAATTGAAAAGTTGGTCCGAAATAGCCGACACCGAGGAGGTAGATATGGCAAATGAGTCATGGCTCATGGGGTCAGAAAAATCGGGCTGACTTCAGATTCGGCTAGGTCATTTTCGGGTTTGTCGTTTTCAACTTCTTTAGTGATATCGACTTGTTTGCTATAATAACATTCCGGTCAGTTCCAGGTTAGGGTGGGCCAATTCGGGTTACAGATGAAACTCAAGTCACAGCTATGCATTTATTCATATTAAAGGCCAATTCTCCTACTAAAACGTTATATTTGCACAAATTGTAGAGTAAGACGTCTCGTAAGCAAATGTTCATTCATTTCAGTAAAAAGTCATTCCATCATTCATCATTGATAAATAAACAATTCTTTTTACACAAAGGAACCGTCTTACAGTGGAGACGGTCTAACACAATAACTACCAAAATTTTCGTATAAGCCGATTTTGGAAGATAGCATTTACTGATTTACTGTAACATAGCAAAAACAATCTCGAAAAACAAGCAAGCTCAGTGTACCAAAATCTGTCAATATATGGGAAGAGAAAGGTAGGTATAGATCATACTCAGTATTTCAGCTGCACAATGTCACAGTATGTCTGAATGACTGTGAGGATGAGAAGTAAGACAGCGGCCACTGTCGAAATCATCGACCATGGATTACTGAAGTAATCCTGACGCAATATCGCCTTCCATCTATTCCATGGCGTCCCACAGTACTCGTTCAGCCGCCTACAAACATCAGCATAATAGAAACTTCCACGAGAATACGTCGTCCCCTTGGATATGTTGCTGAAAAGTCGGTACACATCCTCGCTACTACCAGGGGAGTTCAGAATGATGCCATTGTTGATCAAGACTTCAACGTCCTTTCGATCGTAGATCAGACTGTCTAAGAAGAGAACGTAATCGATCACAAAAGATTCCCGAGGATAATGGCATTGCTCGAATGCAACCAGATTCCTGAGTTGAGATTCCGTGTAGTTTTCCAGCATCAGTTCAGGAATCGAGAGGATTCCGTTCTCGAATCTGATGTTAAGGAATTTGTCGCTTTTGTCTACACGTAGTGTCACGCCAGACTCATACAGTTCAGAGATTCCGTCAGGGAATCCCCACTCCTGTTTCTCGCAGTAGATTTCCTTACTGTCGGTTGGTAAATAGTAAGTTCTCAGGAAATCTGCCAGATGCAAGATTTTCGTCTTCTGGAAATGCTGAGGAACCTTGCCAAGCCCGATCATGCACTCGCACGTGAGATTCATCAAACTTGGGATCTTCTTAGAGTCTTCAAACGCTATGTTATACAAAACCTCGAGTATGAAAAACGGGATTTGATTCTCGAGCAATTTCAGGTCGCGCATAACAGCTTGGCTCAAAGCCGGCCGGTAGAATACACGGTCATTCGTGTCGAAATTCGCTCCTTGCCAAGTCAACAAGTACTCGATAATAAAACATCCGTCAAACACTAGCATTTCCGTGAACTCTATGCTCGACATACTGATCGTTTCCACGTAACAATCCCTCGCTTCCTTCTCCCATTTCATCGACGCACTTAAATAATCCTCCAAAACCGTGTTCTCATTTCGTTTCAAGAATCTTTGAAGGTATCTCAGTTTTTGCTCTTCCATCGCTTGAAGCCTAGTAGAGCCACGATGGAAGGGGCCAATAGAGACGAGGTTAGGAGTATAGGATTTTTCACTTATTTTCCGGAGGTTTCTAGGTACTCTGTATATGCAACATTTTGAAGATAACGGGGGAAGTTTTTCGTACTTCCGCTTGATGACGGCCGCCAAATCGTCAATAGAATCCTCCATTAATTCCCGAAATCCTACAATTTTAACAACATGGAAAGCATCAAAGCGATTACAAGAAGAAATTACGAGGAACCCAAGTCATACACCAAAACAAGCTACACAAAACTTCAAAAAAATCGGATAAACACGGGACATTGTTACTTGAGACCTCGAGATCCCAAGAATGTCATAGTGTGATACCATATTAGAAGACGATCTCAACCAATGACTTAGATATCTCGGGAAACTCAAATACGACAAACCGCTTGTGACATTGGCATTGGCATTGCCATACCCACGGGAATTTAGCTAGCAGCAAGAGGTAACACTATCAACTCTTCCTACCCAAAAATTCGTAAATATTAGACGTTAACATAAGTACTACTGTATATGGTATGTTTGGCGCGTGCTTTCAGCCAGCGTAATTGACCGAAATTCAACTATTTTCCCAAACATTTTTGATCATTTCAGCTAACTTTTCGACTCCTAATTTCCAAATTTGCAGCTAATTTTTCGGCTTCCAGTAGCTTATGAGCCAGTTTCGCCAAACACAGCAAAACAACACGAGAAAATCCGCTACCCTAAAATTTTAGTTCTAGATTCGCCCCTGAATTGCATCGAGTTTCATCCTAAAACCAATTGACAATACGAGAAGTAGCTCCGGATTTCTAAATTGACGTAAACCCATTAACATATACTCCATAACTAAGTACTAATTCATGAGATCATGTATATAACTATATATAGCTGAATTAGTAGCTCGAAAATTGAAATTGAGATAATCAAAGCTAAATTGATGAAACTAATCAGATTAATTAGATCATAATACAGTAGCAGAAGAGAAATTAGGGAGAAATTACAGGGAAATTAACCTGATCGATGATGAAGATTGAAGGGATTGATCGATCAAATAGGGATTTTGATGACGACCATAGTCAATGATTTGCTCAATATTTTGGTCTGAATATCTCGAACCAAAACCCTAATTGAATATACTATTTGACCCGTAATCTAAATTGACAAACTCTAATCTGATATTTTGATCTGACCTCCATGATTATCATAGCAAACGAATCGATATTCCTACCAAAAAAAAAAAAAAAAATGAAAATAATTTGTAGTAAACCCGAAAGTGAGCCAAATTCACTCGATTTTCCTGATCTGAAAAGAACCCAACTGACCCATTTGCGAGGTCTAATTATGATGTTGACGAATTTCGAACATGAGACCATGAATATCGCTTTTTTTATGACTTTTAATAATGCTTTGAGATTTATTATGAGTATTTTCATTTTATTTTATTTTAGAGATGACGATTGTGATGTTGATGTCTGGCGGGATTTGAGTCTGGATCCATGGAATTCTTCAAATGAACTTGTTTTTATTAAAAATTGTATAATAAAAAAATAATAAATATAACCGACGGCATAGATATACTGTCCATTTAGATAAATCTATACGAGTCTGAGCAACATTGATAACAAGTTATATAAGAGATCATCAAATGAACTTGATTTAATTTAATTAATATTATATAGAAAAGAAGTGATAAATGTATTTGATTAAGGAGTTAATAAAAAAGAAATTAAAACTTAAATATGTTATTAATTGCATCAGTATTTGTGCAATTTTTCATCAATTCGAGTATTAATAACATATTTAGAATATTTGTACTTTTTAAATACAGTCTTAAGAACTGTATTAGGAATCTGTGCTAGAGATTTACATGAATGTTAACATGGTAACCAGAACCCTTTTTGTGATGATGTTTTTTAGTGGATGGTTTTTCATGATGATGATGCTTTTGTTCAAGTTTCTTATGATGATGTTCATGTTTCTTATGTATTACAATGTGTTTCCCATGATGATGAGTTAAATGACCATGTATCCGATGACTGTGTTGTTCTCGACGATGAGTAACATGTCTGTGATGTTCGACTGGGTGAGGGTGGTGGCGAGGGTGATGGTGATGTTCGAACTTTGGATGATGGTGTATGAAAGGGAGCCAATGAGGGTGGGGGTGAGGGTGAGGGTGAGGGGTTTGATGTGAATGGCTATGATGGTACCTATGTCGCACGTGTGTCTCGTGGCGATGCTCGTGGTGACGGTGATGGTGTGATGGTTGTATGATGATTTTGTGTCGTTCGTGGTGGTGGTGACGTGGCATGATGATTTTGTGTCGTTCGTGGTGGTGGTGGTGTGGTATGATGATCTTGTGTCGTTCGTGGTGGCGGTGGTGGTGTGGTGCTATGATGATCTTGTGTCGTTCGTGGTGGTGGTGGTGGTGTGGTGGTATGATGATCTTGTGTCGTTCGTGGTGGCGGTAGTAGTGGCGGTGTTGGTGGTAGTAGTGTTTGGGTGGGTCGAACTTATGTGGAATTTTATGAGGGTGTTTAGGGTGGGTTATATGAGGGAACTCGTGTGGCAACTTATGAGGAGGTTTTGGCTTGAACTCGTGTGGTAGGTGAGGATGTGGTGGCTCAAACTTATACGGAATTTTATGAGGGTGTTTAGGGTGGTCTATATGAGGGATCTTGTGTGGAGGTTTCGGCTTGAACTCGTGTGACAACTTATGAAGAGGTTTTGGCTTGAACTCAGGGTGCGGGTGAGGGTGCGGGTGCGGGTGAGGGTGAATGTGGGGATGAGGGTCATGGTGGCATTTACCACATGGCGGTAGAATGATTCTAGGTGGCAAGTGATATGGCGGTAATATGAGTCTGTGGTGTGGCATATAATGAGGGTGTAGAAAAAGTTGATGCGGTTGTTGTGATGATGGTGTCAAGTAAAGGTTATTATATGATGCTGGTGACGACGACGATGATACCGGTATTGATACCGGTGTTGGAGTATGTGATAACTCTGGTTGTCTGGGAGATGATAAATTTGGAGACGGTGGTAATGTAGTTGCTAATAATTGTGGAAGGAGTGGTGCCGGTTTTGGTGCTGATGATGTTGATGGGGGTGGCAATAATGGTCCTCGTGCAAAGGATGGCTGAAGCGGTTCTCGTGGTGATGATGGTGGATTCAATGGTGAAATTGGTAGTGAAGGAAGCCATGGTGACACGCGCGGTGACAAAGTAGGAGACATACGTGGAGTCGAAAAATATGATATAACCGGTGGGGGAGCATAACGAGATTCATTTTTCACTAATTGTGATGGTGATGGTGAAGCTGAAGTCTGAGGTGACAATCGTGGAGCTGAAGAAGGGGATGATATCTGTACCAACGAAGGGACAAACACTGGCGGCGGAAAGGGCGACTTTGTATACGCCAGCTGTGGCGGTAACCATAATGGAACCAGCGGCGACTGTGGCGGAGGAGAAGGCAGAAACGTCGGATAACGAGGCGAAGAAGGGGATATCGGCGGCGGAGTCGAGCCAAACAATGAACGGGAAAAAGGTTTGTTAGCCTTGGCGACAGCCGGAAAACTAAACATCAGAGAGAATGTTAGAATAATTGAAGCTATAAAACATGCCATTTTGAGACAATGTTACAAAACTTCAAAGGCACAACCATTAAGGGACTTGCATTGCTACTTTTGGTAAGGTGTAGGTATGAAATGAGTCCTTGTAATTCTAAGATTAAGACCTTTTAATCATAATTAGGCAAATTAATTCGGCCAAGGTTTGGGCAGCAATCTTGTGAAGTAATTCACCAAAAAAGGTGGATTTCTATATTTTAAAAAATAAAATAATAATAATAATAATAATAATAATCAGTCCGCGATGTCTGATTTTCTGCCTGACCGCGCGGTCGTTGATGCTGCTCAGCGCAAGTGCGCCAAGTATGGAGATTTGTGCACCAAGACTGGGTACGGGTTCCTACCTTTCTCTTTCTCTTCTCTAGGGGAGCTTGACGTGGAGGCAGCTGCTTTACTCAAGTGGATTCAGAAATTCTCTATCTCTCAGGATGCGGGAGCTCGAGCAGCTGCTTTTATTTTTACTCGTCTTAGTTTTTCTATCGTTAAGGAAGTGGGTGCCCAGATAGTATCTCGGCTACCCACTAACTTCTTGTAATTTGTTTCATTATTAATGCAAGCTCCAGTTTGATAAAAAAAAATAAAAAAAATAAATAAATAATAATTATTATTATTATAATAATTATAATTATAATAAAATAATAATAATAATAATAATAATAATAATAATAAACGGGAAGGGAGTGGGGGCCCAGATAATATTTCGGCTTTCCTTTTAACTTCTTCTAATTTGTTCTGGTGTTTAATGCAAATTCCGTTTTTTTATAATAATAATAATAAGTAAAAAATAAATTGAAATTGATTTTGGTCGTGTTTGACAAATGATAGTAACAGATTTGTTATAATCGATAAAATTAACAGAATATGATTAACATATTTGACTATCAAATTAAATTAGCAAAATTAATAATGAATGTTTGATAATTAACGGATTACAAGACAATTATATTGTTTTCGAGTATGAATTGAATATGTTGTTTTAATATAATACGATTAACAGATTTGACTAACAAATTAAATTAGCAGAATTAATAAAGAGTGTTTCATAATTCACATATTACAAGATTACAAGACAATCATATTGTTTTATGAAATTGGCTTTGTTATAACAAATAAAACTAACATAATACGATTAACAAATCAAACTATCAAATTAAATTAACAGAATTAATAAATAATGTTTCATGATTCAAATATTACAAGACAGTTACTTGTATATTGTTTTCAGGTATGAATTAAATATGCCGTTATTAGTAACATATTCAAAAATAACTGATTCACGCTAATATGTTACATCATAATATGTCGTTTATCAAACACATTAAATTAGTAGATTGATAGTTAATCTACCAAACAAGGTCTTTGTGCTAAGTTTTTATTTTCTTTGTTATGTTGTATACGAGTGCTGATTTAACGTAAAACGGTTTATTAGAAGACTTAATCAAGGATTAATGAAATAAATAAGGGAACACAAACTTTATGTTCTCCCTAAACATCATATAGGAGTAACATGTTATTTTGATGTGTAACTCTTTATTTTGTGGAGTATAATTTATAAAAAAAATATATATATAATTTATATATAAAAGTATAATTTACAAAAAAATATATATAATTTACAAAAATAAATAAATATATATATATAAAAGTATAATTTACAAAAAAAAAAATATACGAGTAATTTACAAAAAAAAAAGTATAATTACGAGGAAATAAATAAAATTAATCTTGAAAATAATTCGAACCCAAAATAACTCAATCCATTCCGAAATTGAATTATTCTGATCCGAAAATGATCCGACCAAGTCCACACGTTTGTCATGTTTAGTACTACTCCTATTGAAGTAGACCCGACAAAACAGACCCAACCAGACCCTGACCTCGATATGTTTCGATCCGACATGAAATCAAACCGATTTTTAAGAACCGAAAGCGACCCGACCCGATCTCGACCTTGAAATGACCTTATCCGTCCCGAAATCAATCTAATTTTAAGATTTCGAAAGCGACCTGACCCGACCTGATACCGACATTGAAATGACCCTGTCCGACCCGAAATCAACTAGATTTTCAAGATCCGAAAGTGACCCGATCCGATCCAAATCCGACCTGGTCGACCCGTTGACCTGATACCGACATTGAAATGACCCTGTCCGACCCGAAATCAACTAGATTTTCAAGATCCGAAAGTGACCCGATCCGATCCAAATCCGACCTGGTCGACCCGTTGACCTGATACCGACATTGAAATGACCCTATCCGACCCGAAATCAACTAGATTTTCAAGATCCGAAAGTGACCCGATCCGATCCAAATCCGGCCTGGTCGACCCGTTGACCTGATACCGACATTGAAATGACCCTATCCGACCCGAAATCAACTAGATTTTCAAGATCCGAAAGTGACCCGATCCGATCCAAATCCGACCTGGTCGACCCGTTTGGCAAAGGGAGTAGTCTATTTGATTCATCTCTCCCGCTCGAATCAATCTGAAATTTTCACAGTTTCGCGCTCGAATTTCACGTATTTGTCCGCCATTTTCAAACATTATCAACAGTTCAACACAATTAATTGAACTTATACACACAAATTGTTGAAAGAGGAATTATACCTGCAAATCTGCAGTAAACGATAACAATGTTCGGAACAATAAGATCGGCGCCGTCGTCGTCGGTGTCGGAATTGTTGGAACAAGAAAGGCCTCATTCCAAGCTTCTCAAAGATGATTCACTCTCTATTTTCGGTAATTTCTTCGTTTTTATTGTTTCAATTAATGGGTTGATGCATGTTTGGTGAAAACCCTAATTATTGAGTGATTTTAGTTCGTCGGTTTGATTACAGTGAAATTGATTAAAAATCGAGTTTGGATTGGTAATTTCTTCGTTTTTAGTGTTTCAATTGATGGGTTGATGCATGTTTGGTGAAACCCTAATTGATTAAGTGATTTCAGTTCGTCGGTTTGATTTCAGTGAAATTGATTAAAAATCGATTGTGAATTGGTAATTTCTTCGTTTTTAGTGTTTCAATTGATGGGTTGACGTGTTTGAGTTGAAAACCCTAATTGCTCAAGTGATTTCAGTTCGACGGTTTGATTTCAGTGAATTTGATTAAAAATCGATTGTGAATTGGTAGTTTCTTCGTTTTTAGTGTTTCAATTGATGGGTTAATGCATATTTGGTGAAAACCCTAATTATTGAGTGATTTCAGTGAAATTGATTGAAATCGATTATGAATTGGTAATTTCTTCGTTTTTAGTGTTTCAATTGGGTTGATGCATGTTTGGTGAAAACCCTAACTATTGAGTGATTTCAGTGAAATTGATTGAAATCGATTGTGAATTGGTGTGTAGAGACAACATTGATGAAGCTCAAGCATGGATCTCGACGTTGTTCAACTTCGGAGCTCAATTCATGCCCTAAACCTCAAGATTCCATGGATTTTGAATCGGTGATTTCAGGCGAAAGGAATGAGCGAAGAAGAATGGTGGAGTTTGGTAGCAGTAGTGAGAGTGGCGATTCTCTCTCTATCTTCGGTAATTTCTTCATTTTTAGTGTTTCAATTGATTGATCGACGTATGTTAGTTGAAAACCCTAATTGCTCGAGTGATTTCAGTTCATCGGTTTGATTTCAGTGGAACTGATTAAAATTGGTGTGTAGAGACGACATTGATGAAGCTCAAGCAAGGATCTCGACGTTGTTTCACCTCAGAGCTCAATTCAAGCCCTCAATCTCAAGATTCCATGGATTTTGAATCGACTACAACTGTATCGCCTGTGATTTCAGGCGAAAGGAACGAGCGAAAGATGGTGAAGTTTGGTAGCAGTAGTGAGACTGACGATTCTCTCTCTATCTTTGGTAATTTCTTCGATTTAAAAAACCCTGATTGCTCAAGCGATTTCAGTTTGTTGGTTTGAATTCATCGAAGCTGATTAAAAATCGATTGTGAATTGTTATGCAGAGACGACATTGATGAAGCTCAAGCAAGGATCTCGACGTTGTTTAACCTCAGAGCTCAATTCAACACCTAAATCTCAAGACTCCATGGATTTTGAATCGACTACAAGCACTGTGAGTGAAGATTCCTGTGTGAATGCTCAATCGAAACCTGATCAAGTACAGGAGAAACGCGCAGGCGTTTCAATACAATATCTCTTCTCTAGATACACCAGTTTGCATAAAAAACAAAACTCGATTTCCAGCGATACTGATTCTTCTCCGTCAAATGGCTCTGGTTGTTCGAGTGATTCAGGTTCGAACAATACTGGTTCTCCGTCAAATATCAGTGCAATTTCTGGTGATGTTATGTAACCTGTCAAAAGTTTCTGGTTGTTCGAGTGATTCAGGTTCGAACAGCACTGGTTCTCCGTCAAATATCAGCGCAATTTCCGGTGATGCTATGTAAAATGTGTGGTTTCAATACAGTTATAATTCTCGAGGTATGCCAGTTTGTGTAAAAAACCCGAGTTGATCTTGAGCAATACTGATTCTTCTCCGTCAAATGTTTCTGGTTGTTCGAGCGATTCAGGGTTCAAGGGCTACTGGTTTTCCGTCAAATGTCATCGGAATTTCCATTGATGCTATGTAAAAGCGTGTTT
This sequence comes from Agrostemma githago, assembly GCA_958450325.1. NCBI lineage: Eukaryota > Viridiplantae > Streptophyta > Magnoliopsida > Caryophyllales > Caryophyllaceae > Agrostemma > Agrostemma githago. The sequence goes on from OY288249.1 coordinate 546,580, forward strand.
TTTTTTTGCTGTAAGATGAACGACAGTCAGAATGTTATTCTGATATTTATTGTAATTGTTTCTAGCTTAAATTTAAATCCGAGCTGATAATCTTGGACCCAATCGTCACAGATAATGTTATTTTTGACCTATGGGTTCCGAGAATCAGACAATTGTATCAATTGCATACCCGTCACAATGATTTCATTTCTTCTTTCGTGACAGAATTGCACAGCCAGGTGAGTACAAAAGCAAAATTTTTACTCCATAAACTGTAACATGTACAGAAAAACATAGGTGATTTTATTCATGGACAGCGATAACAACAATATCGAACTAAAAATACACATTAAACTCAATCGAAAGATTAATGTCATGTGGTCGCGCCGGTATGTGAAAAAATAGCAGGAAAAGCTCGCTCGCTCGTAACTGTCAACAAAATTGTTAAAACATCACTCCCTTAGCCACGGTGCTTGAGCAGGCGTCCACTGACATATTTCATCGTCTTTGAACCACAGACCTGATAGATGAAATGCACGTTAGTTTGGACTATGATATAAACCGAGTCTCCAACAACCACCAAGTTTGGTGAATTACATTTTCCGAAATTTCAAGTTTTAACCGTTGGCCGTTAGAAGATGAGTAAAAAAAAGGGTGTTGAAGTAATTACCAATTTCGCGCTTGCCATTGTCAGGGCTATCACTTCCGTGAATCACATTCCTGCGAAAACACGCTCAAATTCACTTACACAAAAAAAAAAGAACACTTGGGTCATTGGGTGACGTGTCGCGTGTCTAACACTGACAGTCTGACACGACACTTCAATACTTCAATTTTAAACCAAAAAATCGAAATTTTGCCCAAAATAGCCGTGTTTAACACTCCAACACAGTGTCAGACCACGTAGAAGAGTCTGATTAACCATTTCGGAAGTTACGTGAACACTCCTATGAGTATGAAGTTATGATCCTTTGAGGAAGCGTATCCTAAAACGGAAGAGACTAACCTTCCGGTTTGGACAGCAAGATCGCCTCTAATAGTTCCAGGTTCAGCTTGTAGAGGATCAGTAGCTCCGATCAGCTTGCGTGCCGATGCAACAACACCAACACCTTCCCAAGCCTAGAAAAAAAATAAAATCAAAACCGTCGATTATTTTGGCTTTAGGCATTTTTGTTAAAGATGCCAGATTTAGGACGGAAAATCAAATCTTACCATACACACAACGGGACCAGATGTTATATAGTCTATTAGCTTCTGATAGAATGACTTCGCCTTGAGGTCTTTGTAATGCTCCTGCGAAAAAGTTTACCTCTATAAGTGCTCGTAAGTCGTAACACCAAAAAAATCGTGATTGAAAAAGAAGATTTATCGATTTCCTCCCGCAGTCTGATCCTATGTTACTCAGACATGGTGTCGGAGTGTTGGAGACGGCAATTTTGGGCAAAAGTTTCAATTTTTTAGTCTAGCTTAAAGGTATCGAGGTGTCATGTATGTGTGAGAGATGAGAACACGAGATGAGTGCGACTGAGTAGGACAGACCCTCGACCATAGGTCACAGGTTCGATACCCACACGTCTTTCATTGTAATGCGACTAAGTGTGCGCTTCATCGGAACAAAAAAATCGAAAAACCAAATCATACACCAATACATCTCATCAAGTGAGCGATACAAGAGTGGATAAAACATACGAGTAAAATATAGATCAAAGAACAGCTATGAAAATTCCAACCTCGGCTAATTGTTTAGGGCATTGATACATCTTTAATCCGATCAATTTGAAACCCTTCTTCTCAAATCTCGAGATAATCTCTCCTACCTGATCAAAACCATAAATCAAAACTCCATCACCGATTCACCGGGCATAAGTGCATAACTCTAAGCTCCAACTTCTGAAAACATAAATTTTAACCATAATGCAGGTAGCAAAAGTCCATAATTTTAACCAATTTTTTTTGTAAGTTCGAGATAGCCACTAGCCAATGTTACCCCTTTGCTACTAGCTACATTCCCGCTGAACTCAAATTAATCAAAATTCCTGCTGAACTCAAATTAATCGAATGCGCGAGAAAATCAAATAATCGAGAGGACAATTGAGATAAACCCTAAGTAATAATTCAAGCTTACGAGTGAGACAATCAAATAACCGAGAGTGCAATTGAGAAAAACCCTAAATACAGTAATAAATTAATAATCAAGCTTATGAGTGAAAAAAATCAAATAACCGAGAGTACAATTGAGATAAACCCTATTAATAATTCAAGCTTACGAGTGAAAAAAAATCAAATAATCGATAGACCAGAGTACAATTAAGATAAACCCTAAATAATAATTCGAGCTTACAAGTGAGAAAATCAAATAATCGAGAGTACAATTGAGATAAACCCTAAATAATAATTCAAGCTTACGAGTGAGACAATCAAATAACCGAGAGTGCAATTGAGAAAAACCCTAAATACAGTAATAAATTAACAATCAAGCTTATGAGTGAAAAAAATCAAATAACCGAGAGTACAATTGAGATAAACCCTATTAATAATTCAAGCTTACGAGTGAAAAAAAAAAAATCAAATAATCGATGGACCAGAGTACAATTAAGATAAACCCTAAATAATAATTCAAGCTTACAAGTGAGAAAATCAAATAATCGACAATTGAGATAAACCCTAAATAATAATTCAAGCATTATCGAATGAAATTACATACATATCCACGCTGAATTCCATCAGGTTTAACCATAATGTAGGTCTCTTCAACATTTTCCTGCAAAACCCTAAAAAAATCACAATCGAAATTCCAAAAAATCGACACGAAAGAGGCGAAATACGAAAACCGAAAACCGAAAGACGAACCATGGAAGCAACCAAGTGAGGAAGAAAGATGTGGGTTTTGGTGGGTTTTGATGATAAACGAGGGGAATTTGGGGAGTAGGAGAAATGATGGGATTGAGAGTGAAATGCGGCTAAGGAATTGGGTTGGTGGTGGTTGTTGCGGCGGAGGTTGAGGTGGTTGCGGTGGTTGTTGTGGTGGTGGTAGGTGGTGGGAGAGATGGTGTAGGTAAGGGTGCAATTGGTGAATCCAGTCAATTGAGCAAATGCCGCCATTTTTTAGTTTGATGAAGGTCTCGACTGGAGTCAGTGAACTAGTGAAGTTTTATCTACTCTATATAGATATGGTCATGTTCGAGAACGGGACGATTCATTGTATCTGTTTGACGGATTTGGACGTAAGTGAGTAACATTTTTAGAAGTATATATATATATCGAAGATGTCTTAGCTTAGTATTTAAAGATTGTCGGGGGACAGTAGGTCTCAGGTTCGAATCCCCCTCCCCTATATTGTAATGCGACTAAGTGCGCTCTTCGATGAACAAAAAAAAAAAAAAAGATTGTCGGGCCGGACACGGTATGGCCCGGAGACATGGGTGGGGCCTACACGAGCACGACTAGAATGATCTATTGTTGTCGGGCCGAGCCGGGACGAGGCACGACTATTTCCACCATTTCGCATCGAATAACCGAACCTGAATCCTAGCCGAATAACCCAATCGGAACCCGACTCGACACTGGAATTGAAGACCAAAGTTTGAGTTGTTACCCGAATTGACCGGCCTACCCGACCCAACGTCTATTTCCACCATTTTCCACTCGAATAACTAATCCGAACCTAATAATCCAACCCAAACCTGATTTGACATCCAGACTGAAGATCCGAGTTCGACCCATTGCCCGAATTGACTGGCCTAACTCGAGACCGACCCAAATATCATTATTGCAAACGAGTTGATATCCTGAAAAAGATTGAAACTTTGAAAGTAGTTACAAACTCGAAAATAACCTGAACCCCAAAAAAACTCGGCCCGACCCAACAACCAACCCGGAGCTAACGGACGGACCAACACGACTCAAACCCGACCCAATTGACCCGTTTATCGGGTCTAGCTAGTTGAGAGAGGCCACCCTCTTGGGCTCTTATCCATTTCCATGGAGTAAATTAACTTCAAACAACAATCAATCAAATTCGCTAACTACACAATTCAATGTCTTCCTTACACAATTTCCCTACTTCTTGTTCTTCTCCATTGTTGAAGATGAAGAGGAGAAGGGTAATTGCCATGGCTAAGGAGATATACTTCAACCATGATGGATCAGTAACCAGAAAGCTTCAAGCAGGAGTTGATTTGGTTGGGGATTTGATTGGGGTGACTTTAGGTCCTAAAGGAAGGAATGTTGTTCTTCAGAATAAGTATGGTCCTCCCAAAATTGTTAATGATGGTGAAACTGTCCTCAAACAGGTAGGTAACCCCTCTTTACCCTTTTTTTACAGTAAAATTGTAGGGTAGAATCGTTGTACCGTGTGATAGAGAGGTAAAAATTTATGAGTTTATGGTAAAAATGTTAACTTTTGGTTATTTATTGATCACCTAGCTTACCATCATTGTAGCGCGCGAAGGTGGTAAAAATTATGAGTTTATGGTAAAAATGTTAACTTTTGGTTATTTATTGATCACCTAGTTTACCATCTTTATTGTAGCGCGCGACAGAGGTAAAAATTATGAATTTATGGTAAAAAAATGTTCTCTTTAGGTTATTTATTGATCACCTGACTTAGCACAGTTGTACCGTGGGTAAAAGTTATGAATTTATGGTAAAAAATGTTAAACTTTAGGTTATTTACCGATCACCTAGATTACCACTGTTGTAGCGTGCCATAAATAAAGGTAAAAATTATGAATTTATGATAAAAAAAATGTTTACTTTAGTTATTTATTGATCACTTGGCTTACCATCTTCATTGTAGCGCGCGATAGAGGTAAAAATTATGAATTTATGGTAAAAAATGTTCGCTTTAGGTTTTTTACTGATCACCTAGCTTATCACTGTTGTAGCGTGCCATAAAGGTAAAAATTATAAATTTATGGTAAAAAGCGTTCACTTTTGCTTTGTTGGTGACCATGTGTTGTACAAATGTACAATACTGTGCGATAGAGGTAAAAATTACGAATTTATGATAAAAAGTGTTCACTTTCTGTTAGTTACTCTCCATGTAGCGTACAACAGCTAGTCGCGTGCGATACAGAGGTAAAAAAATATGAATTTATGGTAAAAATATGAATTTGCTCGTGCTGTAGATCGAGCTGGAAGATCCATTGGAAAATATAGGAGTGAAGCTCGTAAGGCTAGCTGGTGCAAAAACTAATGATCTTGCAGGTGACGGTTCCACGACATCAATAGTTCTAGCTCGCGGCCTTATTGATGAAGGCGTGAAGGTAAAAATTCTACCTTTACTGTACGAACAAATATGATTTGGTAAAAATTACTGCAGGGACTGTTAGAATAAGCTGCGACGACTATATGCTGAATAATGTGCTGTGTTCTCTACTGTTTTCTAGCAACTCGATAATCTTTACTGAAGATGCAATGTGCTGAAGGTCATTGCAGCGGGCAGGAATCCGATTCAAATATCTCGTGGAATCGAAAAGACTGCAAAAGCGCTCGTTTCTCACCTTAAGTTAATGTCAAGAGAGGTGAACTTATGTTGAGTTTTTTTCATACTCGGAATATTTCGCTGAAATTTGATGTTTTTTTTGTAAATCGGGATTATGTTGCTGATGTTGCTGAAACTGTAGATTGAAGACTGCGAAATTCCGGACGTGGCTGCAGTAAGTGCAGGAAATGATTATGCAGTCGGAAACATGATTGCTGATGCATTCAAAAAGGTTGGGAGGAAGGGAGTCGTGAGAATCGATAAGGGAGCAAGTACGGAAAATAAACTGCAGATCGTAGAAGGAATGCAGTTTGATCGAGGGTACTTGTCCTCTTACTTTGTTACTGATCGTCGAAGGATGATCGTAGAGTATAACAACTGCAAGGTACATACCGTCCATCCATAACCTCGTCACAAACTTGAAGCTATCTATGTCACTATGACTCGACACTCAGACATATGTATGACACTCGGATTCATCATTTTAAACTAAAAAATGTTGAATTTTCATAAAAATAGCCGAGTCTGACACCTGGATATGCACCCGTGTCAAAGCCCACTTACATAAACGGGTCATCAAGCTTCAACCCAAACCCAATCCCGTTTATTTCGTGTTGGATCTGTGTCGTGTTTTAGGGTCGTGCACCCGTGTCAAATATTTCTAAACGAGCCCGAGCAACGTAGCTTGAAGTTGACTCTTTCTTCCCACAAATAGACCTGACCCACTTACATAAATGGGTCATCAAGCTTCAGCCCAAACCCAAACCCGTTTATTTCGTGTTGGATTTGTGTCGTGTCATCGTTTGCCAGCTTTATGGGCACGAACCACCTTAACGATACATGCTTGTTTTCTCGCAGTTTCTTTTGGTTGATAAAAAGATCACTCGGCCGAAGGAGGTGTTCAAAATATTAGACCTGACCCACTTACATAAACGGGTCATCAAGCTTCAACCCAAACCCAAACCCGTTTTTTTCGTGTTGGATTTGTGTCGTGTTTTTGGGTCGTGCACCCGTGTCAAATATTTCTAAACGATCCCGAGCAACGTAGCGTGAAGTTGACTCTTTCTTCCCACAAATAGACCTGACCCACTTACATAAATGGGTCATCAAGCTTCAGCCCAAACCCAAACCCATTTATTTCGTGTTGGATTTGTGGTGTGTTTTCGGGTTCAGCCCAAACCCAAACCCGTTTGTTTCGTGTTGGATTTGTGTCGTTTTTTTGGGTCGTGTCATCGTTTGCCAGCTTTACGGGCACAAACCACCCACCTTAAGGATACATGCTTGTTTTCTCGCATGCAGTTGCTTTTGGTTGATAAAAAAATCACTCGGCCGAAGGAGGTGTTCAAAATATTAGACAGTTCAGTCAAAGGAAAGTTTCCGATTCTGATAATCGCTGAAGGTATAGAGACTGAGGCCATGGCTCCGATAATTCGGAATAAGCTCAAGGGTAACCTAAAGGCGGTCGTTATCAAGGCTCCGGCTTTTAATGAACGCAAAAGTCATTGCTTGGACGACATTGCTATTTTAACTAAAGGTAAACGAATTATCAAACACGACATGCATGCATACATACTAGACCTGACCTGTCACGCTGGTTCTGATACCATAAGTTCGGATGTTGTTCATGCATTATGTAGGAACTGTAATACGAGATGAGATGGGCTTGAATCTAGAGAAGGTTGGCGTGGATGTTCTCGGGAATGCTACTAAAGTCGTCATAACAAAGACTTCGACTCTGATTGTAACTGATGGAAGCACTAGGTCTGCTGTTGAGAAGAGGGTTTCGGAAATCAAAGCATACGCTGAGGTAAACTTTCGACACTTCAGTTGAATGCTGTGTTACTCGGACTCTTCTATGAGACATAGTGTCTGATACAGTGTCGGGCGACATGGAACCCAAGTGAAGTGTCGGAGTAACCTAGCTTGAAATTTTCAAACAGAATGTTGAAGAGAACTTTCAAAAGAAGATTTTGTACGAGAGAGCGGCAAGATTATCGGGTGGAATCGCTATTATTGAGGTAACGTAACTGAATCACCATGATTACGAGATTATCTTCCGAGATTTGAAGCATTTCAACATTTTACCCGATGATTGTAATCTATATATAGGTGGGAGCACAAACGCAAATCGAGTTGAAAGATAAACAACTAAGGATGGAAGACGCTTTGAATGCAACAAAGGTATTCTTAACTATGCTACTCAGACTCTTTAACGGTATTTTAGGACTATTAATTATTTCACCCACTTATAAAATTCGAAAAATTGTGAAAAATTCCAGAAAATTAAATTTCGTCATAATGAACTTACACAAAAAAAATTAGATTTAAATACGTAAATTAGGCATATGAACATTAAATCGTTTTTGTGCGAAATCTGTTAAAAATTCAATAAACGACTCTAAAAATTCAAAATCTGTAAAATTTATGTTTTAACAGGAACTTTATAAATATATTAGTGCATCGGCCAAATATATCCTGTCTGACACGGTGTCGGACACACGGGTATTTTGGACAAAATTTCGATTTTTTTATTTAAATTGAAGTATCGAAGTGTCATGTTGGAGTCAGACTACCTTTGAACTCGGAAATCTTTTACTACAGGCTGCGATTGAAGAAGGGGTTGTCGTTGGTGGTGGATGTTGCCTTTTAAGGTTATCTTTAAAGATTGACGAAATCAAGGAGCAGCTCGATAATGAGGAACAAAAGGTAGTTCCCATTTTCGATGACTACATCAAGTCGTAAACCAGAAAATGTCTTAGCCTAGTGGTTAGGACTAGGTGCTCTGGGACAGTAGGTCTCAGGTTCGAATCCCCTCACCCTATATTGTAATGCGACTAAGTGCGCTCTTCGTTGAACCAAAAAAAAAAACCAGAAAATTCAGCGTTTTAGCATCGCTGAAGATTATTTTTGCAGTATTTGCCGAGTTGGTTTTATACTTTTATATCAGCCTTTTCGGTGAAGCTTTGTGTTTCTTACCGAGTTTATACGTGTTTGTGTAGATTGGAGCCGAGATCTTCAGACACGCGCTCTCTTACCCAATAAGGAAAATAGCAGAAAATGCCGGGGCAAACGGCAGTTTGGTTGTCGAGAAGGTTGATACAATCTACGGAGTAATCTATAGCGTTGTTTAACCCTAGTACGAATTTTCGGTCTAAACTCGAAGATACCCATTTTTGCAGGTCCTTGATAACGACGATTTCAGATACGGGTACAATGCTGCGACCAACAAATACGAGGATCTCATGAAATCAGGGATTATCGATCCGACAAAGGTGGTTAGATGTTGTTTGGAGCATGCATCATCTGTGGCCAAGACATTTCTAACTTCTGATGCCGTTGCTGTCGACATCAAGGAAACGAACCCGTTTCCAAGGAGACCGATGCCTAAAATGCCGATGTCAGGTAACCCGTTTTTTTTTTTAAAAAAAAAGTTTTTTTTTTTTTAATCTAGACATTGAAAGATATCGGTTGATTAGGAGGTGCTCGCTTCTTTAGACAGAGTAAAACCGTGAAACAATCTACTAACGAATTCAACTTCATCGTACTGAATTCAGGTGTTGGACCGGTTGAGTTCAGTTGATTCCGACTGTGTTACACGCGTCTCAGCAACAGCTCTAGAGCTCGCCTCTTTAAAGCCGAAGGCAACATTGAACCGGAACAGTGACTGTCCAGACCTTCTCCGTTGTACTGCGCAACATGCTTCCTCTCGGCCTCCACAAACAATGATATCGGCTTAACATGTCACGGACTCACATATTCGCATCGTGCCACTAATTTTTTTCGGAAACCACATCATCGTGAAAATCCAACATACGAGTACAATTTATGTTATTATACGTAAAATGTACGTATAAATTTGTGGAATACGAGTACTTTTTTATATAATAGTTCATGATCGCACTCGTGTTCTCGTTTTTTGATGTAAACGAAAGCACGAGTATATTCAGACGTAGACGGGTTTTGAACGCAAGTCATCCATACGGTAAATTCCCATATTCAGCTATTCACATCGTCCCACTTCTTTTTGATACCATATCTTCGTGAAAATCGAACATACATTCATGTTGCAGATAAGATTTTGTTTTCACCGGTTCTCTAAAAAAAATACTCCGTAGCTTCTTAAGTTCTTAGCCATTGTTCTTCATCAATAACAAGGAACATCACTCGGTTTTCCATGATCAACGATCAACGATTTGTTTTTTGAAAGCCTGAAGACTAGTGACGGTTTTTTGTTACAGAGAAACTCCGATTTAACTACAATGGGTTTTACTTAAAAGTTACGGAGTAAAACAAATAATGTTAACATTTTCTCGAACAAAATAAAGATTAAATAACCGAAGCTAGAAAACTCTACAAATCAATGACACGGGACAACTTCTGAATACGGTTCAGTAAGAAATCTCCTTGCTTGATCGTAGCTTGATAAAGCGCGTTCTTGGCATCTGGACGATTCGTCTCCAAAACCCCGGCAACTTTGTCGATTTTGCAGTGCAGTTTCCCGGCTGCAATAAAACGGGACAACTCCCTGCCAAAAACAGGTACACAAATCAATTTACTTTTTTTACCGTAAATTGCTAGTACTTTTTTACATCTGTCACATCGTTACTATCGGTTTTACGCTATAATTTGTGGAATTTATTAACAGTAATTATTGTGTATAACCGTTGTACCATGGGACAATAGTAAAAATTTGCAATTTATGATAAAAAACGATCATTTTAGGTTAGTTAGTTACCACTTTCATATAAATAATTACTGTACAATTTTTTCAGATAAATAGTCACTCAATAACGTAAAGTGGTAACTTTTTACCATAAATTCTTAGTTTTAAGGTCGAGAAACGTTTAACTAGAAGCTTGACGATGAGTAGATGATATAATCATTTCTAAACGTAGGTAGCGGAATAACGAAAGAGTTGGACTCACAGGTCAATGAACTCGACAGTAACTCCAAATGCCAAAAACAGGTACAAAAATCAATTTACTTTTTACCGTAAATTGCTAAATTTTACCTCTGTCACACCGTTACTAACAGTTTTACACTATAATTTGTGAAATTATAAAGGTCAAGAAACGTTTAACTAGCCTGATGATGGTCACTTTTTACCGTAAATTGCTAAGTTTTACCTCTGCCACACCGTTACTAACGGTTTTACACTATAATTTGTGAAATTATAAAGGTCAAGAAACGTTTAACTAGCCTGATGATGGTCATTTTTTTACCGTAATTGCTAAATTTTACCTCTGTCACACCGTTACTAACGGTTTTACACTATAATTTGTGAAATTATAAAGGTCGAGAAACGTTTAACTAGCCTGATGATGGTCATTTTTTTACCGTAATTGCTAAATTTTACCTCTGTCACACCGTTACTAACGGTTTTACGCTATAATTTGTGAAATTATAAAGGTCGAGAAACGTTTAACTAGCCTGATGATGGTCATTTTTTTACCGTAATTGCTAAATTTTACCTCTGTCACACCGTTACTAACGGTTTTACACTATAATTTGTGAAATTATAAAGGTCGAGAAACGTTTAACTAGCCTGATGATGGTCATTTTTTTACCGTAATTGCTAAATTTTACCTCTGTCACACCGTTACTAACGGTTTTACGCTATAATTTGTGAAATTATAAAGGTCGAGAAACGTTTAACTAGCCTGATGATGGTCATTTTTTTACCGTAATTGCTAAATTTTACCTCTGTCACACCGTTACTAACGGTTTTACACTATAATTTGTGAAATTATAAAGGTCGAGAAACGTTTAACTAGCCTGATGATGGTCATTTTTTTTACCTCTGTCACACCATTACAAACGGTTTTAACTTTTACGCTATAATTTGTGGAATTTATCAAGGCCGAGAAACGTTTAACTAGAAGCTTGATGATGAGTAGACGATATAATCATATCTAAACGTAGGTAGCAGAATAACGAAAGAATGGGACTCACAGGTCGATGAACTCGACAGTAACTCCAAATGCCTTTGCCATAGCCTCAATGGTTACACTCTTGTATGATTCCAGGAACTGAGAATAAACAACAGTTCTGACCTCCCTCATGTAGTACCGAAAGTGTCGCTGTAAATAGCGGTCGAACTTTATCTGTTCCGACAGTCCAGCTGAAAAACAAACAAATATTTGATTTAGACAAAAAAATCACGACTGGAAGACGAGGTAAAAAAAAAAAGTTGATGGTGAAAAACTCACCGAATGCTGAGAAGAACGACTTGTATTGACAGTCGTAAAGAGAATTCATGAACTCGGATAGGTACGGGATTTTCCCAATCACAGTCAATATTTCTGGAGCATCCACTACCTACAGCATGTTCATACAAAGTCGTAAGTTTTGTTGATCAAGCAGTTAAGAAACACAGAGTCTTTAAAGAGACGGCCTTAAAAAAGATGGGTTAATTTACTATATATGGGTTGTTATCTTTTTTGATGATATTTACCCAGAAATATAATACAGATGAGAATTGTGTTACGTATAAAGGGGCCTCAAGGAAAAGACTCGGATTGAGAATGTCGAGATCGACTCCAAGAATAAGCTTCGAAGCGTTCTTGAAATCCCGGGTGGGTTTAATTAATGGGTAAGTGGGTTTGTCTAACACCTTTTGAGGAGTGAGACCATGTGTTACTCAAACTCTTCTACGACGTGTCATGTCCGACGAGTGTTGGAGTGTCGAAAACGGCTACTTTGGGCAAATTTTTCAAATTTTTGGTCTAAATTGAAGTACCAAAGTGTCATGTAGGTCAGACACGGTCCGTGTCGGAGTAACATCAAGAAATATCAAAGGTGCAAGGAGAAACTACTGCCCTATTACCTTTTGTTTTAAGGACACTCGATCGAGGGATATAATACTGGTAAGAACTGTGTAGAATATAAACGTGTCGTACGGAAACAGCTCGTAGGTTGTGAATGTCGAGATTGAATCCAAGAATAAGCTAGCGGCTTTCTTGAAGTCCCGTGTAGACATGCTGTACAAGCCCTCGTACACCTTCAAGCGGTTCTTTCTTTCCCAATCACCACCTTCCTCGAACAAGCTGGTTACAGTAACAGGAACGACAACATAGTTAGCAACAAAACACTACAGTAATATAGATGTAAAAAAAAAACATTCATCGATGCGGAATAAAGCATCGTAATTACTTTTTAGCTTTGTCGATGCTTTTTGAGATGAGATCGAAGTCCATGTCGAACAATCCAACTTGAAGAGTGTAGAACACCAAATCCATTTTCTGCCCAACAGCAACGGTTTTTGTTTCTGTTACCTTGAGTTGCTCTAACGCTTTCTCCTGCGTTCAATACGAGAGAAAAACAACTTACATTGATAAAACGAAGATGAAATAGAAGTTACTGAACCACTAAGATAAGATTGATATACTCCGTATTAAAATTATTCTCACCTTGTCACCAATTCTTATGTAAAATAAAGATTTTTCTAGATGAGCTTCACGAACTTCACTTTCACCCAAGTTTTCTTCAGCATCGGCAATCCTGCATCAACAAAGCAGCAGGTCATTTAATTATTGAAAGCCGCTAAATATAGCGCTTCGAGTGCTTGCAACAACGTGCAAAATCGAGACGGATCAAACATATTAGTTACTGTTAATCCAACCGAACCTATCCCTTTATGAAATTTGAACATCAGCAATCAAGAGTTACAAGGCATATGTAAGTAATGTAACAAATATAATGTACACGATCTGAATCATTTGTACAGGAACAACACTCATTCGCGAAGTTGCAACATGTATAGCTTACAGGAACACGTTATATGAACTCGACCATGTTCCCTGAACAAATTCAGCTGCAAGTGCTTGACTCATTTGGTCATTAACTCATCATTCATCCTCTACATTGTCGATCATGGCAAAACCAGAAACTCGAGAAATTTAGAATGTTTTTGCAAAGAATGGTACAACACTCCATTTCACCCTCAAAAGCCAATGAATGACTTAAACATCTTTGTTCGATATCGCAATGACGAATGAAAAATTGACAACATCAATGATGTGGTGAATGGTGATGCCATTATAAAGCATACAATGATCATTAACCACAACACTAGCGTGCACATTACAAAAAACGTAAATAAAATGGATCCTCAGATGTCTCTTCATTTCAACCCATAAGCTTTATCACTCCGATAAAGCCTGATTTCAGGAATTGGAACGACATCTAAATCGAATCATACATCATTGGATCATTTCTAACCCTTAAAACATTTGAAAAGCTTAAATTTCAAGGCCATTAGAAAAACCCGTTGGAAATTAGGAACATTACAAAGCAGACTTAGAATCAGCAGGAATAAGTGGTGATGAAAAAGAGAGTTATTCCCGACAATCATAAATCATAATCATGCAACAGATCCAAAATCACCGACTTTTTCAGCAGTAGAAGTCGACAAACTATGTTTCATTTCAATTCAGCAAGGCCTATAACAGCAACCAACACAACACAGTAACGTAATGCAAAAAAGACCCAAAACATCCGGCATTGTACTAAGCCGACTGCAGACAAACAACAAAAACAACATACAACACGGTCTATAATACTAACCTAGGTGCAGTACCCAACATCAATCCTAGCACGGTCTATAATACTAACCTAGGCGCAATACAGCACGGTCTATAATACTAACCCAGGCTCGATACCCCAACATCAATCCTAGCAGTCTAGGAGAGTCTATAATACTAACCTAGGCGCAATACAACACGGTCTATGATGCCAGTTTTATAAGCTGTTTGATACACATTCCTGTTAACTTACGTCTCCTTTTAACATCAATTCAACCACATTATAACAATTAAGAAAGGAAGAAAGAAATACAACTCGAAATTTCAAAAAAAAAAAAACAATGGGAACGGCCACCTACTTTTCGTCGAGCTTCTTAAGCTCATCCTCGATACTTTTTTGCATCGATTCCAACACAGACTGATCCAAAGTAATTACTCCTTTGGCGGCTAGTGATTCGTACAGCGACACCATAACTGCGAACAAATTGAGCACAGAGACAACACAAAATTACAAATGAATCAACAACTAATACACTAACACCGAAACCAAGATCAAAACAGTGAAGAATCTAGGATAATTACAAACGGATACAAAGCAGCGACATCTATCTGCAACAAAATCGACAAATAAACACAGCAAAACCGAAGAAATCAACAGTATAACATCGAAGCAACGAAGATTAAAACGATAACAAAAAGAACAGCATTATCTGCAACAAATCAACAGCTAATACAGTAACACCGAAAAATCAAGATCAAATCAGTGAAGAATCTAGGAAGACTACAAATGGATACAACGCAGCATTATCTATCTACAACAAAATCAACAAATAATACAACTAATACCGAAGAAATCGACAGTAGAACATCGAAGAAGCGAAGATTATAACAATAACAAAACAAAAACAGCATTATCTGCAACAAATCAACAGCTAATACACTAGCACCGAAAAATCAAGATCAAAACACTGAAGAATCTAGGAAAATTACAAACGGATACAAGCAGCATTATCTGCAACAAATCAACAAGTAATACAGTAACACCATAAAATCAAGATCAAAACGGTGAAGAATCAAGGAAAATTACAAACGGATACAAAGCACCGTTATCTATCTGCAACGAAATCAACAAATTATACACTAACGCCGAAGAAATCAACAGTAAAACATCGAAGAAACGAAGATTATAACAACAACAAAACAAAACAAAACAAAACAAAACAAAACAAAACAAAACAGCATTATCTGCAACAAATCGACAACTAATTCACTAGCACCGAAAAATCAAGATCAAAACAGTGAAGAATCTAGGAAAATTACAAACAAATAAATAAACAGCATTATCTGCAACAAAATCAACAACTAATACACTAACACCGAAAAATCAAGATCAAAACAGTGAAGAATCAAGGAAAATTACAAACGGATACAAAGCACCATTATCTATCTGCATCGAAATCAACAAATTATACACTAACGCCGAAGAAATCAACATCAAAACATCGAAGAAACGAAGATTATAACAACAACAAAACAAAACAAAACAGCATTATCTGCAACAAATCGACAACTAATTCACTAGCACCGAAAAATCAAGATCGAAACAGTGAAGAATCTAGGAAAATCAAGATACAAAGCAGCATTATCTTCAACGAAATCAAGAGCAACGCAGTATAATCTGTAACGAAATCAACAAATTATACACTAACGCCGAAGAAATCAACAGTAAAACATCGAAGAAACGAAGATTATAACAACAACAAAACAAAAAAAACAGCATTATCTGCAACAAATCAACAACTAATTCACTAGCACCGAAAAATCAAGATCGAAACAGTGAAGAATCTAGGAAAATCAAGATACAAAGCAGCATTATCTTCAACGAAATCAAGAGCAACGCAGTATAATCTGCAACGAAATCAACAAATTATACACTAACGCCGAAGAAATCAACAGTAAAACATCGAAGAATTGAAGATTATAACAATAACGAAACGAAAAATTAGGGTTTAGGCGAAGAACATACAATCGGATTGAATAGAGGAAAGAACTTCATCAGTGAGTCGAACTTTTTCAATGTCTTGTACATCGGGATGAGATAGAAGGAAGAGTTTGTTCGCGAGTAAGAGGTGAGTATTCTGAACTTCAACTTTTCCTTCCATGGCTTCCCTCTCCTTTCTCCTTTCTCCTTTCTCTCTCTACTTCGCTGCTTGAGTGCTGAGTAATGAAATTTTGTTTGCTTGACGGAGAGGAAATCTGGGACTCTGGGAGTCTTGTTTTGTATGACCCGGATGAGTGACGGGTTGGAGTTTTTGGATGGGCTCGGGATCTGCTCGTAAATTTGGGTTCGAGTTTGGGCTCGGTTTGGAGCTCGTCGAACTCGGAAATTGGTGCTCGGACTTGGCTCGGAATAGGGTCGAGATCGGTTCAAGCTCGATAAATGACGGGTTGGAGTTGGATGGGCTTGGGTTCGGCTCGTAAATTTGGGTTGGAGTTTGGGCTCGGTTTGGAGCTCGTCGAACTCAAAAATTGGTGCTCGGACTTGGCTCGGAATAGGGTCGAGATCGGTTCAAGCTCGATAAATGACGGGTTGGAGTTGGATGGGCTTGGGTTCGGCTCGTAAATTTGGGTTTGAACTTGGGCTCGGTTTGGACCTCGTCAAACTCAAAAATTGGTGCTCGGAAAAGGGTCGAGATCGGTTCAAGCTCAAAAAGTCGTTATGCTTTTTTCGGTTCTTTATAATATTATAATACTCCTCCGTTCCATTGGGTGACGGGTTGGAGTTTGGATGGGCTCGGGATCGGTTCGTAATTTTGGGTTTGAGTTCAGACTCAATTTGGAGCTCATCAAACTCGAAAATTGGTGCTCAAACTTGGCTCGAAAAAGGGTCGAGATCGGTTCAAGCTAGAAAAGTCATTATGTTTTTTTTTTTCTTTTTTCGTTTCTTTATAATATAACTAAAAAAAATAACAAGACTGAATAAAAAATTAGAACAATTAAAATTTATAATTATTTTTTAAATTTACGATGTATAAAAAAAGGAGCCCAAACGAGCTTCTGAGTTGAGTCTTGCTGAGTTCGAGATCGTTTTAGATATAAACGGGCTCGGCTCAAGCTTCAACCAAGCTTTGACCGAACCAATTCATAACGTTTTACGAATTTAGGGTAGGGGAGCCGAAGCCATCAAGGCCGGGTTAGGGTAGGGGATAAATCGCATAAAATGGTTGCTCCGTGTCAAATACAAGACGGTTCCGTTTGGTTCAACTCAAGCCTAGTGTCTACTTACGGGCGTTGCGGCCGGTCCAATTTTGCCAGGTCGAAAGCAAACATTGCCAAAGTTCAAACACGAGTACACGACACATTCAAACTACTACGAATTTGTGACCAACATCTGGCTCTTACAAGATACAACATCCATTTTTCTGGTTCAATGAAACTCGGGATTCGAATATGGGATTGTATTGTCCACGATATCTGGTCTTAACCACTGGACTAAAACTCTTAGAGCATCATACATATGTTCTCTAATCATCAAATCCATCTATTAAAAACCGACATCTAATACCGGATCTCTACATCATCTTGCTCGCTACCTCACCTCGTTTCAAGCCGATAATAGAGAATCTAATCATTCGTTTGAGGATCAACATGGACGACGATTATGTTTTCCAATTTGTTCTCGAGAGTGAAACTGCATTGATCGCCCGGTTCAATGCAGTTGGCTTTCAGAAATGACTTCCACCCGCTTGTCAGAATCTTAAACTCGTTTGGGTACTGGTAAAGGACAGGCCAAACTCGAAGAAGAGAATCCCGGAGAAATACCGGCTGCTCGTTGAACGCCGTACGCGCTCTAGTTCTCGATGTGGCAATGGGTAATGGCTCGGGTAGCTCCTGCACGAGCATAGCAGAAACGAGTAGACATTGCAGATTTTGTAAAGATCGTGTAAAAAAAAAGTCCGCTGTAAGGAAACAGTTCTTTTGATGGTGAGCTAATTAAAAGGCGTAAAAGTTAGACCTGACAAAATTGACCCGACCAGATCCAACACCGAAAATGAAATCAAATTTTATGGAACAATGACGAGTTGGCAGCTACATAGCATCGAAATCACAAATTCACAACAAAGTAACGATGCATTACATTTATCAGAAGAAAAGCGTACCAGGAAATCTTCAGTGTCCGAGCATGTAACTTTAACGGTAGGTGCAGGCAGATCATGACAGTCTACTGGATGAAACTCCACGATGGCGTTTACAACAGCTTCAGTTTTCACTGTAGGATTAGAGTTGTCGATAGCATGTCCACGGCTAGTCTTGGTTTGCTCATTGGTAAAAACGGTACCACTTGAAGAGCAATCAACCTTTGCATCACCACGCACGTCTTCACCATGACAGTCAACTGGATTGTACTCCACGATGGCGTTCACAACAGCTTCAGTTTTCACTGTAGGATTAGAGTTCCCGGTAGCATGTCCACGGCTAGTATTGGTTCCCTCATTTGTAAAAACGGTACCACTTGAAGAGCAATCAACCTTTGCATCACCACGCACGTCTTGTTTAGACGTGCTTGATCCGTGCTGAATGCATCTCACATTTTCGCCTGATTATCAATCAACTTAATTATGGTTTGCTCATAAGCGGTGTTACATGTGAGACCGACAACAGCGACGCCACCACCAACAACAACAAAATCGACGACACCACCAACATGAACCATTATCCAAAAAAGATTTGGGATCAGGCAACATGAATCATTATCCGAAATCTTCCAGTCGTCTTCCAGAAAAATCATATAAGAAGGTATAAATTAGGATATACTGTACATATATTAGTTGGGCCTCAAACCATCACGGTTTTGGTTGAGATGGTTCATCTAACATTGAATCAGACAAAAATCTCACACGTGGAATTTCAACACAGGATAAATTAGGTAACTCTACTATTTAAGGATAAACAAAGTGGCTTACAAGAACCTGAAAGAGCTGCAAACTCGGGATATACTTCAATAGTTTTCAAAGACGTGATCGACAGAAAAGGCGAGGCATCTGATAGGGACAACAAAAAAATGAAGGTGAACAACAGCGGAAAGTTACAAAATGAACACGACACGACACGACACATTTCTCTTTATAAAAGTTATGAAAGATTGAAACCATAAATTTCTATGACTAACCTGACTCTACCGCCTCAATATTTCTATCTACGTCTTGACAGTCGTGAAGATCGGTGAAAGCAGTAGCTTCACTATCAGCATTCTGATATTCAGACTCAACTTCCTTCTCTTTCTTGACAAAGGTTGATTTATTGCCAGGCATCTCAAAAGCAGACAGATCAAATAGACGGTCGCGATCATCTTTCACAGTGTTATTTTCATACCGAGTAGTCATGAAGCAAGGCTCCAAAACCATCTCGGCTTTTTCGACCAATTGTGACCTGGTTTTGTATTGGTTACTCAAGGAGCATGGGTCAGCTAGAGTTTCGGGGACCGGAACCACTTTGGGCCTATTTGTATCACGGTTAGACATGGAGCGATTCTCAGGGACTAACCTCACTTTGGACCTATTTGTATCACGGTTAGACATGGAGCGATTCTCAGGGACTAACCTCACTTTGGACCTATTTGTATCACGGTTAGACATGAAGCGATTCTCAGGGACTGAACTCACTTTGGACATGGATCTATTCTTAGGGACGGAACTCACTTTGGGCCTAACCAATACCTTGGGTGGGCTATCACGGATATGAACTACGTTTGGAACGGTTCCAGTCATTACAGACGGGACATACTTCGGCCTTGGGGTTACATCGATGCTTGGTGCAGGAAAAGCAGACGTGCCACGATGCCTTTTTGGAGGTGACTGCTCATAGACAGGATCCGACATGCGTTTGTTAGGGACATATCTTTTAGTAGTTTCAGTTGTATCAGTGCTCATCCCATCGACCGTGAAGTGTTTTGGACACCCACTTTTACCATAAATTTCAACAAGAAAACGCGATTCAGCAACACGGTAAAACATCAATAAATCCCCTATCTCAAGGTTGTGATCCAAGGCAAAGTGATTCCACCCCTTTCGAAATCGAAGATCGTCATTGACATTTGATAAACGGACTTCCCATGATTGATTCATACAATCCGTAAGGGTCATCTTTCTTCCGTCCAATGACTTTAGCTTTTCCGAGATTTCAGGTGGCAGAACCTGAAATTAATTCAAACAATGTACCACGTGGTTCGTTCTTCGTATTATCCACAAGAATATAATATGAAAACCTAGTTTTAGTTCAAATGGAGTAGCTCGGAACCAGAATGTAAAAACAGACGGAAGGAAAAGGCTGTGAATACTCTGAATAGTACGGAGTAGAAGACTAGTAGCAGTACAAAATGCGAAAACAAAGATTTTGGGATCGTACCAGAAACTGATCAAACGTATCGTAAAACAGGATTTTGAAAAACGAAGGAATTGTTGAAGAAGATCCGCCTTTTCTCCTATGCAACAGGGAACAGTTCCGGCAGCAAGTAGCACAAGCATGTCCCCCAAGACTCATCTCCGCCCTTGAAAGAAGGTAGTCGACGATTAGTAAAGGGAAAGTCGAGCATGCTTAGATATTTACAGACAGGGATACTTTCACATATACTACTGTATGTCGCAGGCTCGCAGCGATGGCAATATACAGCCATACTGTATGATCATACAACAGTAACGAGGGTGACAATGCCTTATCATTCATACGAGTACAACCGATGTACATTCTTGTACTGTCATATTAACATATTTTCCCAACACAATCAGCCTCAAATATAAACGTGATTTTCACGAATTTGGAAACTAGAATGAAATATAGGTTGGTTTTCAGCTCAACCAGTGTTCAAGGAATAACATCATGGATCGACCCATTCACACGCTTGGTTACTCAGATACTTCGACACTGACAGACATGTAACTTCAAAAAAAAAAAAAACATGGACGGCCGTGTCTTGACTCTTCCAACAAAGTTAACACGACACGACACCTCGTTCCGTACAAAAGTTATCAAAGAGTGAACTATAAATTTTTTAAAAAACTTAAAAAATTCACAATTAATAGATGAAATTCATGTAAAAAGTATCTTTTTACCCTTGTTGGATGCGTCTTGTGTCGTGTCCAAATCTATCATGTCAGACACGTGTCACACGCCTAGAATCTAGCGTATTTAAGTGAGATCATGTTTTTTCCAGCTTAATTTCAGCTCGTTTTTAGCTCAAATCAACTCAACCATGTTTCAGTCGAAAATAACCGGTCTGGCACAATTCACAAGTTCTAGATGTAAATCATTCTTAACCCTAAGAGTTTAAATTACTCGCTCCGTTTCAACCCAAAGTTAAACTTATGTTTTATACACAAAAATTTAGGTACAAAGACGGGGGCTAGAGATTGCTTTTAATATTTCAAAGGATAAAAGCACAGAGGGTAAACCGTAAACATACCAAAAATGGAAACGTAAACTATTGACTGATACGGCCATACTCACCCAAAAATGGAAAGCGTAAACTATTGACAGACGGAGTAGGGAGATGACAACAACAACAACCGGAGACCCGAAATACTCAACAAAAGGATAAAGCACAGAGGGTAAACCGTAAACATACCAAAAATGGAAACGTAAACTATTGACCAATACTCGACCCAAAATGGAAAGCGTAAACTATTGACAGACGGAGCAAGGGAGACGACACCAACAACAACAACAACCGGAGACCCGAATTACTCAACGAAAAAACAGGTACAAAAGTGCATAATTCAGTAATTCACACACAGAAAATAACTACATAAGCGGATCACAAATTCACAACAATGGAGAGTGCAAATTTGTAAAGAAGATATACAGTAGATATTATTTACTAGAAATTAAATATAGAACAAAATTGATGAAGGTAAAGGGTGTCCAGAATTTTTACCTAGGAAGTTTAAGATCTACTAGATGATAATTTTGTCTCTCTCTTTTTTACTTTTTTTTTTTTTTTTTTGAGTAGTGGGTAAATCATGCGGGGTAAATGAGTTTGAGATTTGACGTGTACGGAAGAAGAAAGGTAGTGTCAGTGTACGGTAGTATAGTTTGTACGGTGAACTCACTTAGGCACGAATTTTTTAGAAAAACGGTATCTCAATAACTATTGAGAGACCACTCTTCAGTACCACTTTATGTTCTATTCATACCTTTAAATGACAACTTTGTTTTGTACCTATTTTTATAGGAAGCGTACCCTATTTATATTTTTATACTCTTTTATGTAATCGTACCTACTTCTATTAGGTTTGGTACCACTGTCACTTCCATTTGCACTTAGTCTCTCAGTAAAGTCAATGAGAGACCGTCTCTCAGGAGACCTACTCTACTTTAGGAGTGGAGCAGTATCCGTGGTTAGTCCAGCGGTTAGGAACAGCTGGAGTTACCTAATGACAACTCTTAGGTTTTATCTCCATTCTCGTTATTATAATGCGACTACGTGCGTTATTAGTTGAAGTAAAAAAAATAAGGGATATTCTACGTGGTACTCTTGTGTTTTTTCATTTTCTATGCGGTACCGTACCCCTCTTTTTAGTCAAAATAACTTTAACTCGCGATAACTTATGAATACGGGTTCCAAAAATGATGATATTTTCGCTAAAATCATTGTCTTTACAAGATCCTCGATTTGATATTTGATTTTTTGCAATTTCGAAACTTGTACTATGAGTTATGCTCAGTCAAATGCTTTTAAACGAATGAACTTTGACCGACCATAACTCTTTTTCCCGAGTTCCTAAAGTGATTGCTTTTTTCCAAACTGATCATTTTAAAGAGATCTTCAGTTTAAAATTAAAATCGTCTCTTTTGGAATTCATAACTAAGAGTTATCGTAAGTCAAAGGTATTTTGAGCAAAATGAGGGTATCACGTAGAATATGAAAAAACACGAGGTACCGTGTAGAATATCCAAAAAAAAAAGGAAGTGGAGCCACCCCACATCGAGCAACCTCATGCGCATGAGTGAGGTCAAAATGCGTTGAAAAAAACTCGTGATGATATACGAGACTAGTACAGAGTCTGACGAGGTACCGCGACTAACATTTCTGATCCTAGTTTTGGCCGGGGTGTTATAGTGAATACGTGAGTGACTTCTGGTAATGATATAGTACCACTGTCGTACCGTGCAACAGAGCTGAAAATAAGGAATTTGCGGTGATGCTAATTAGTGACCACTTTAAGTTAATTATTGACCATTTCGGATTAATTAGTGAACACGTTAAGTTAAATAGCAAACACTTACCATTTTAGGTTAATTAGTTACCACTTTCAGATAAATAGTTACCGTTTTTTTTTAATCGAAACGTGTTCACTATTTAACTTAAAATGGTTACTAAATAACGTAAAGTAATAAATTTTCACCATAAATATCTCATTTTAAGATTTGTCGCACGATACAACGGTTGTACACATTTATGGTATAATTTGTGCTCACTAGGTCACTAGTGCCGTAGTGCTTATTAGGGGTGTAGACGAGCCGATCTGAGCTCGAGCTCGGGCGGGCTCGGGTTCGGCTCGTAAATTTGAACTCGAGCTCGGGCTCGGCTCGAAACTCGTCGAACTCAAAAAATTGAAGCTCGAACTCGGCTCGAGCTCGTATCAAGCTCGTTTACCTTTATGTTTTTTCGCCGCTTTATAAATATATATAACTAAATGTAACTTTTTTAAAAGACAAAAAAATATTGTTACAAAATTTTAAAGTATAATAATTATAAATATCAAATAAACATGTATTTTGAATTATTAGAATTTAAAATTATTAAACTTATAATGTAAAAATCTAAAAAACCGATGAGCCCAAACGAGCTTCCGAGCCGAGCCTTACTGAGCTCGGCTTGGCTCGGATTTGAACAAGTTCGGCTCGAGCTCGAGCTCGTTTTGACCGATCTTGAGCCGAGCTTTGACCGAGCCGATTCCGAAAACTCTACGAGCCGGCTCTGATCGTTGACGCCCCTGGTGCTTATCTTCGTGGAGCTAACTTACTGCTCTTCCTTAATTACATCGACAATTCCCGCGATCTTCATTCGATTCACAATTCACTTCCCGCGATCGCCTTTCGCGTTGACTTACACACCAAGTCAACAATCCTCCCCCTCCCCATTCGTCACCTTCCGCACTCCCAATTTATTACCAATTCAATTTAATTGAATACTGTTTCTACGATTCAATCAATCAATCAATCAATCGAAGAGTTGATGCGACGAGCTAGGGTTTGGTGAATCAATGGCGACAGTAGAAGAGAACTGGGAGCGACTTGTTCGCGCTACTCACCGCCGGAACACCACCGCACAAGGCGAAGATCGCCGTACGAGTGAACTCGCTGGTTCCGTACCGAGTTCACTCGGTGGAACCTCTAACAACATTGACGCCATTTTACATGCAGCTGATGAAATTCAAGACTACGATCCTACTGTTGCGCGAATTCGTACTCTCTCTTCTCGCTTGAGTTTCGATTAGGTTTTGCATGCGTTTGTTGATTTGTTGAGTTGTTGTTGATTTTCGTGTTTGTTTTTGTGTGATTTGTAGTGTGTGAGCAGGCGTATTCAATGGCGCAAGATTTGGACCCTAGCAGTGATGGTAGAGGTGTTCTTCAGTTCAAGACTGGTTTAATGTCCGTCATTAAGGTATTATTATTCGTAATTTCGACGTTTTTCGATTAGGTTTTGTCGTCGTGTTCGATTGTGCTGTTGTGTGATGGAAACTGATGTGTGTTTCAGCAAAAACTTTCGAAAAGAGAAGGAGGTCAAATTGATCGTAGTCGTGATGTTGAACGCCTGTGGAAGTTTTACCAGAGATATAAGCAGAGGAATAATGTTGATGATATTCGTCGCGAGGAGGAGAAATCGCTTGAGACAGGAGTGTTTAGCACTAATTTCGGAGAGTAATCGCCGTTTCTGCTCTTCTCATCTCTCAAATGCTGCATCGTTTTCCGTGTTTATTATGTTATCTTGTTTTAATGGCAACTATTTGTAGCTAAGTTCTTGTGTTATGCTGTTATAGAGTTGTTGAAAGGAGGAAGGTATTTGCTATGCTATTTCTCGAATGCTGTTTCATTTTCTGTGTTTGTTATTGTATGTTATTCTGTTTTAATGGCGGCTATTTGTAGTTCTCGTGTTATGCTGTTATAGAGTCGTTGAAAGGAGGAAAGTATTTGCTATGTTATTTCTGGAATAATGTTTCATTTTCCGTGTTTGTTATGTTATTCTGTTTTGTTTTAATGGCAGCTATTTGTAGCTAAGTTCTCGTGTTATATGCTGTTACAGAGTCGTTTAAAGGAGGAAAGTATTTGCTATGTTATTTCTGGAATAATGTTTCATTATCCGTGTTTGTTATGTTATTCTGTTTTAATGGCAGCTATTTGTAGTTAAGTTTTCGTGTTATGCTATTACAGAGAGTCGTTGAAAGGAGGAAAGTATTTGTTATGTTATTTTGTGGACCGCTGCATCATTTTCCTTGTTTGTTATGCTATTCTGTTTTAATGAAGCTATTTGTAGTTAAGTTATCGTGTTATGCTGTTACAGCATCGCTGAGGAAAGTATTTGTTATGTTATTTTGTGGAACGCTGCATCATTTTTCGCGTTTGTTATGCTATTCTGTTTTAATGGAAGCTATTTGTTGTTAAGTTTTTGTGTTATGCTGTTACAGCGTCGCTGAGGAAAGTATTTGTTATGTTATTTTGTGAAACACTGCATCATTTTCTGTGTTCGTTATGTTATTCTGTGTTAATGGCAGCTATTTGTAGCTAAGTTTTCGTGTTATGCTGTTACAGAGTCGCTGAAAGGAGGAAAGTATTTGCTACATTAAGGGCTTTGGTCGAGGTTATGAAGGCTTTGAGCAATGATGCGTCTCCTGAAATGAGACGATTGATTTTGGATGAAGTATGTCTCCTTTCCTCATGGCTTACGATATTTTAGTTTGGAGCTTATTTTACTTTCTGTGTTGATATTCGAATAGTGTGACGCGTTACACATCCTCGTGATTGTGTTCCACAAAAACATTGGTTTGATCCCAACATGATTTGTGATGGGTATACATGAATCGTCATTTTAAACCATCAACAATGAATAAGAATAAAAAAACATGGAGATAAATGTCAGTTGCATCCTCTTATATACTTTACAGGTGGAGCATAACCTATGTTACTCGGACTCTTCTAATTACCTCGCGCGTACCCGTGTGACCGTGTCTCATACTTAACAATTGGGCTCTTCATTCTACGCCAAAATATGCAGAATTTTCATAAAATTAGCCTTGTCACACACTCAGACTCTTCCTCTTAAACCAAAATATTATTTATAAAAATAGCCGAATCCGACACTTGGATACACACACTCATGTCAGATACTTCTAAACGACTCCGAGCAACATAGCATTTTAGAACTTAAACCTTGTATATATACGTTCTATCTGCCACGTCACTGTGTTTTCTCACATGCACACAGTTGATTTACAATTCATTTGTGTTTTACGAGTATTATTTCTATTCTTACCAGTTGAAGGAAGTTGAACAATCAGATGCTACTCTGTTAGGGAAGATGACACCGTACAACATCATTCCGCTGGAAGCTCCATCTTTGACCAATCCGATTGGTGTTTTCCCAGAGGCAAGAAACCATGAGCTCTCTTTGAACAAATATGTTCTTTCCCTACCCGTTTTCTTTTTACTCTCGGTTATCCAATAACCGTTGCACTCTCTAGGGTCTGTTTTGCTTTTTGTTTTTTCTGTTTTGTTTACATTTTTGCGTATTTTGTGTTTTAATATGTTATACCCCGTATTAGTATAAATTCAAGTCTGCTTATCTGCTATTTTAATCAGGTCAGAGGTGCTTTATCCGCTATTATGTATACCGATAGCTTTCCTAGACTTCCTGCTTCTTTCGAGATTTCTGGCAAGCGGAATGCAGACATGTTTGATCTTTTGGAATATGTCTTCGGTTTCCAGGTTTGTCTGGACATTTGTTTTCATTTTCTGCGCACTGAATTTCTTCATATGTAATGTTGTGTTTATAGCCGTAATTTTGACGTTTCTTTCACTTTTAGTTGCATTCATTGTATTGGCACTTGATTGTAGGAAGAAGTAGCTCTGAAGCTTATGTATTGTACGGATTATTTCATATCTGACAGCTATGAGATATTTGGCATGCACTGTAGTGGTCTTCTTTCTGGCTGTTTTATGAACCCTTTTATTCCGCTTTAGTTAGGATACAAAATTTGCTTGATAAGTTAGTATGGTTTCAAAACTCTCTTTTACAATAATTTCGTAGTGGGTGAAACTGGTTGGCAACTATGCACGGTTTTTCTTTAAATTGCCAGTTTTCTCATGACCTGATATTTGCAGTTTCTTAGTGTTAATGGAGAAAACATAACAAATGTTTCAAAGTTGATGTCCCTTTATCGACAAAAGTATAAAGGGAGGGCGACCACTCTCGGAAATGTGACACCTCTAATCTTCTTACTACTGTTTGTGATGTATTATTGTAAATTGGCAGAGGGATAATGTAAGAAATCAACGGGAAAATGTCATCCTTTCTATTGCAAATGCACAATCCCGCCTTGGTGTTCCAGATGAGCGTTATCCTGTGAGTAACATTTCTGTTTTTAAGTACTGTATGTGTTTGCTCTTTTCTTTCGCATGACTTTAGCTCTTACAAGTTGCTCGGTAGAATGAAATACGTTACTCCTATCATATTTCTCAAAAATGACTTGTTTCCTCGATTAGTGTTCTACTACTCAATGCCTATTTCGTAGTATAACACTATCTGCTATTTTTTGTTCATCATATTGTGTCACAGTTATAATAGTAATGCAAACACTGAATGTATTAGATAAGATGGATCCTCACACTCAAGTAATTTAGAGGTGATCAAGTAGAGGCCCGGCTGCTTCTCTAGTTTGAACCGCTATCGCACGCTTGGCCCATAAAGGTCCGAAATATGGGTTGAGCTTTTAGCTTGAAATGCTGCCTGACTTTACCCACAAACACAACAGTAAACAAAATAATCAATTTTTTACTCGCAAGAGGAAACGCTGAAGACAGGAGCAAACATTTGTAAAAAAGAGGAAACACTGTAAAATACTCCTCTCTGTTGGTAAATTGACGAGTAGTTTGAGCTTGATCATTCTTCCCTTTCACCCCTCTATGACTCTATTGCACCCGAATCTGCCATGACACTCTGCCTAAGTCACCAATCAAGTGTGAATATATATTGCGAGAGGATATGTGCTTCAAACCTCTAATCAAAACAATCTGCTATGAGCCTATGAGTGTGTCGGTTTGTCTTGTATCTGTCAGTCCAAAATGACACAGTTATGTTAGTTGATATCCGTGCATATTTTAGGTTCATCTTTCTAATGATTTCCTTGGGAATTTGCAGAAAATAGACGAAGAAGCTATCGACGTGGTTTTCAACAAGGTCTTAGACAATTATTTTAAATGGTGCAAGTACTTACGAACACCGGTGGCATGGAACAGGTATTTAAGTCTCATCATCTCTCCCTACTCTTAAGAATTGAAGTTTTTTTTTTAATGTTGACGTTATTCGATGCATTTCTTTTCTTTCAGCTCCGATGCAATCACCCAGGAGAGGAAACTTTTTATGATTTCTTTGTACTTCCTTATTTGGGGGGAAGCTGCCAACGTTCGTTTTCTTCCTGAATGCATTTGCTACATATTCCACAATGTATGGTTCCTTGGCTCTGAAGTACTCTTTTGTTGGTCTAATTAGCAAGTAGTTACCATAGTTCTCTTGATGTGATATAGTAGGTTAATATTTTCATGAACGTATGTGGTGGATAAGATTTAGTTGGTGTTTGCAGATGGGGATGGAGTTGGATCCAATCCTGAACAGTCCACAAGCTAATATTGCTAGAAGCTGTACAACTGCAAACGGCTCTGTCTCTTTTCTTGAGCAAGTTATATGCCCCATTTATGAGATACTGGTTGCGGTGAGTAAGCTCTGAAAATTATATTTGAATACAAGTGTCATCCCATTGTGTCTTTTTGTCGTCTAGTGGAACTTGTTCCCATCTCAAAAGGTTTTGAGGGCAGGATTCCTAGTAGTTAAATTATTTAGTTTTGTTTTAAATTGTAGTTTCTCAGAAAATCTTCTTGGAGACCCAGAACTCCGAGCCTATGCCTCTTACACTTCTATCTTAAAAAAGACATTATTTTCATATTGTAAGGATTGGTGGGTGTGTTCTGAACTACTGGTTTACTTGTAGCTTGGAATCCTGTAGATTAGGTTTCCATGCCTTTGTCGCAGGAAACACGGGAAGGTGCTGTGAAATGTGCTGTTACGGTAGACTTATGGTATTGTGGTGTATCTAGTTTTAGGCTTTTAGCTGAGGACATGTTTTCGATCTGTATAATTTTTTTGAGTTTACTTGGGAGTGAGGTGTATTTTTAGGTTCATAAGGGTGAGAGCAGCATGTGCTTTCAAGGGTGTGCCAAGGCACAGTTATCTTAGTTGAGTGGCTTCTAATGAATGTGAGCATGGTGTAATGCTATAGCTAAGAGGTTTCCTTCTTCGAGGGGATGAAAAAATTGCTGATTGTCCTTGATCTGTGATATTTCACTTTTAAAGTTGTCGTATGCTCGAACCTTTTCGAAATTGAATTTTGTTTTATGGGCAGAGCAGGCCAAACTACTTGAAGGGTTTTTGTGTCTTAGCATCTGAGTGCTGTTGTTTTCTGTTTTCATTTTTTTTAATTCCTTGCTTTGGCTTTGTGATTAGCATATAATCTGTTTAAAATGAGCTCCAGGAGCCGTTTAACATAATTTTTTTAAAATGATCTCAGGAATCTTTGAGAAACAACAATGGCAAAGCTCCACATTCTGGCTGGAGGAACTATGATGATTTTAATGAATATTTCTGGTTTGTTATCTTGAGCTGAATGTTGTTTCTTTTCACTCTTTTATGTATGAGTGTTTGTGCTAAATATAATTTCTGTATGTGTAGGTCCCCTGCTTGCTTTAAGTTAGGATGGCCTATGAACAAAGAGTCGCCATTTTTGAGAAAGCCACGAAAGTGGAAAAGGGTAAAAGTCTACATATTACTTTCGATTCATTTCTCAAGTTTGTACCAAGTTCTACAAAAAAATTATTTTGAAACTATTGCGGTAGTTATGCTTCCTCAATATTGGTAGCGCATTAATTATACGCAGTAGTAATCATGAATTGATATTTACCGCTCTTTGTTGTTAAAATGAAACTAAATTGCTCTATTTATGAGGTAGGGCACGGGGAAGGAGTTGATTCAGAATTCAGATATGGTTGAATCATGAATAATAATTTGTATAGAGGAAATTGTAGCTAGCATGTTAGGCAGCCATATACGTTGTCTTCATGGTTGATTACAAAGCTCGCCTGTCATTTTGTTTGTCTATCACAAAAGATCACCTATATGTTGAAAAAAGTTTATATGGAAGGATATATAAGACTATCGTAGACCTATTGTGTCTTCTGTTATCTGTTCATGTGGAACTTGCTTTGGTGCTACTAATTGTGACCTAGTTGCTTTGATTGACAGACAGCTAAAAGCAGTTTTGTTGAGCACCGGACATTTTTTCACCTGTATCGCAGTTTTCATCGCATGTGGATCTTTCTGTTCATTATGTTCCAGGTTCATTTTAAGTTCTTCAAGCTTATCATACTCACAGCAGTCGGTTGATCTTGTCAATGAAAATATTTTATCTGTTTCTTATAGGCGTTGGCTATCATAGCTTTTAGTAATAAGCTCAATATGAATACTTTTAAGATACTATTGAGCATTGGGCCGACATATGCTATCATGAATTTCGTGGAAAGTGAGTACAATCTCTTCCCTATATTATCCAAGTCCTTTCAAGGTTAACGTCGTTCTCCTTAGCTGAAACTTTTGAAATTCTGATAATAGGCAGCTTGGATATTCTGCTTATGTTTGGTGCATACACAATGGCTAGAGGCATGGCTATTTCAAGGCTGATTATTCGGTTTTGTTGGTGGTGTCTATGCTCTGTTGCTGTTATCTATTTTTATCTGTGAGTTTAGTTTCTCAGTTGTAACTTCTACATTCATGGTTGAATATGTTACAGAATACCATTCTTATTTTGCCTTTTATATATCAGGAGAGTTCTTCAGGATTGGAAAAAGCATCAGACTAATTCACCCTCCTTTCGAATATACATGCTCATGCTGGCTGCTTATGCTGGCGTGCGTCTGCTATTTGCTTTAATATTTACAATCCCTGCTTGCCATACTTTTTCTCAAATGTCAGATCAGACATTCTTTCAATTTTTTAAATGGATTTATCAGGTAATTGGTTGTTCAACACTCGGTTTGGTATTGTTTCGTGAAGCTGGTTCATCTTTCTTTAATGTGCATTCCTTGTTTGTACTTTGTATATCCTTTTTTAGGAGCGATACTTTGTCGGTCGTGGTCTCTTTGAAAAGCCTCTAGACTATGCAAGGTTCATTCGTATTCTCCTGAGATGCTTTTTTTTTTTTTTTTTTTTTTTTTTTTTTTTTTTGGTCAACCAATGATCACTGTGAACTCCTGCTATGGGGACTTGGTCTGACATAGAAAGGTTGGTGTGGATCTGTGCATCTGTTTTGTTGGTGACTCCTGTATCTCAATTAAAGTCATTCTATGTTGCAGATATGTTCTCTTTTGGTTGGTCATCTTCGGATGCAAGTTTACTTTTGCTTACTATTTACAGGTGAAGCACATTCTATGACTCTTCTTTGTTCCCTTTATATTTCTTTATTCATTAGTTATTTTTCATTTCCTCATTTTACTTTCTACTTTATCTGCTTAGAATTTCATTTTTAACATGGGCATTTCATGTATTATTGTTTGAATGTATTTCTGCAGATTGCACCCTTAGTAAAGCCTACCAAAATTATTATTAACATTAAAGATGTTCGCTATTCATGGCATGATTTTGTGTCGAAGCGTAAGTGCTACTATTCACCATTGTCCGTTTATCCCTTCTCTTTTCCTGCATTTTGTGAGGGAACCATGAGCTTGAAGCGAAACAATCTTTCTATATTGGTACCATAAGTTGTTTTTGTAGCATGTTGCGACCTTCATTTGATACTGACGATGTTGTTCTTCTGTGATAACGATTTTAGGTAATCATAATGCACTAACTATAGCAAGTTTGTGGGCTCCAGTTGTTGCTGTAAGTTTTTGCGGAATCCTCTTTTCCCTTCTATTTATGTTTTCTTTTGCAGACTACATCTCTGGAGAGGTGTAAACTAATCGACATGCGTGTTTCTTGCTGTTGAATGCATCTTTATAACTTCAACTATGGTAGTTAAAAGTGTAATACTGCTTGCTACCTGCGTAGAACATGAGAGCCACACATAGCAGAGTGGCTTAGACCATCATTTACTCTGATTTTATCTGAAATTCTAAATCCGAGAATAGATTGTAACTATCTTGTACAACTGGAGAGCTACTTCAATGTGTAATTTGATCTTTTGATGCCCCCTATCAATTTTCTTAAAATTCTGTTGCTCTTTTGTATCTAGGCGCACGTCCTGCAGAGTGCAACTTTAAATAGCCAATGAAAGATATTGCATCCTTCTGCATTGTTATCTTTTGTAAACCTTCTTTTTATGCTATTAAAATATCCACGGGTCTTACCAGTGTAAAAGAAATATTAGGACAAATGCTGAGTTATCAGTCTAAAAAGTAGCTAATGAAGCTTTTCTCCTACTCTTTCTA
The DNA here is from genome assembly GCA_958450325.1 of Agrostemma githago. Classification (NCBI taxonomy): domain Eukaryota; kingdom Viridiplantae; phylum Streptophyta; class Magnoliopsida; order Caryophyllales; family Caryophyllaceae; genus Agrostemma; species Agrostemma githago. Next base: position 579,313 of record OY288249.1, read on the forward strand.
TCCTGTCCGTGGAGGTAAATGGAGTGGAAACACAGGAACTGCTCATAGTCCTTGGCTTGCTATGGTAAAAAGAAATGCAGTAGCAATTCTCAGCTTATTAAGCCACTCGTATACAAAGTTGGATATACATTTGGATGGTAGACGAAATTAACCACTTTCAGTTTTCTTGGATATTTTTTTGGACCCACTGCCTTGTTAAGTTCAGTTTCCTTTTATGGCGTCAGCCCTATCATGCCACTTTAGCGAACCTGCATTCTACCATACTAATGGGTTATACTAATGCAGATATATATAATGGATATTCATATATGGTACACACTTCTATCTGCCCTTATTGGTGGTGTGATGGGTGCTCGGCATAAACTAGGCGAGGTAATTTGTCATATAAGTGATCTTTTTTTTGATTAGTAAGATATAATAGTAAAAAAAAGGACACCAAGGGGGTGACACCCATGTACAAAAGAAATCTCGGTTTATTTCCTTTCTCAATCTACCTTTCCATGCATTGTCCTTGTTTCGTTTTGATTGTTTATGGGTTAAATACTTTATTTCTGGCTCCCCAATTTCAATAACATGTGTTACAGATACGTTCAACTGAAATGGTACATGAGCGTTTTGAAAGCTTCCCAGAAGCTTTTGTGAAGAATATGTCATCTTCGAGAATGAAAAGGTACTCTCATAGTCTCACTTACTAACTACGGAGTATCATCTAAAGTGGTCGACTGCCACTGGTAGCCTTATTTTCTTATAATCTATTTTCTGGAGATCTTACTTTCTTATAATCTAAAATATGTAATTCATTGTTCTAATGAATTCTGAATTTTCCTCTTGGAGTGTATATTTGAAATAAATTTGAAGTACCATGTATTTTTACTGTTTTTTTTATCCTTTCCAGTAAAGACTTCTGCTATTAAGTATGTGTTGTTATGTTCTCTTGCAGGATGCCTATTAATTCAGAAAATTCTCAGGTACGTCTTTTTTTTTTGGTACTCCCTAGAGTCCCTACCATCCAATCTTAACCTTACATTGGGTGTATCACAAGTTTTAAGAAATTGGGCAAAAAGTACGGGTCTTATTGGTAAATCAAAAGGTCTTATGGGCCCTCCAAATTGAAGTGGGTAAAAAGCAATATCGTTTTATGTAAGCTTTGGATTGAGGCGTGTTGGATCTCCAACCACACAAAGCTGAGTGTTATTAACATAGTGTGTTATACTTGCTGATTGGTGAGTTTGACTATTTATTTGTTGGCAAGGACATCCCGTAAAAAAGTCGGTCTTATACTCTTATATGCTCTCTAATCTCTATGTTATTACTCTTATATCTTACAACTTGCAGAATGCTCAAGAAAGTAACAAAAATTATGCCTCCATGTTTGCTCCTTTCTGGAACGATATCATTAAAAGTTTGCGTGAAGAGGATTTCATTGGAAACAGGTCAGAAATCTTCACCTTTTTCACAACAAGTAGCCGCAAATCTGTAAGCGCATTTAGGCTTTTCTTAAACAATGATGATTGTGGAAGGGTCTAATGTGATTTTGCCACCAGGGAAAAAGAGTTGCTCTCCATGCCCAGCAATGCTGGCACTCTCCCTCTTGTTCAATGGCCTCTTTTTCTTCTCAGTAATAAGGCATGCCTATTTTATTCTTTTCCTAGTGTCATTCAGACTTTAGTTTCTTGCTTTTTCTTATTTTGTGATTACTGTTTCAGATTGTGATGGCTATTGACCTAGCTTTTGATTGCAAAGACACACAAGCAGATTTGTGGCATAGAATATCCAGCGATGATTACATGGCTCATGCAATTCAAGAGTGCTATTACAGTATAGAGAAGATCTTACACGCTGTACTTGATGACAGAGGCCGTCGCTGGTATGGAAATCCCCCTAAGATTGTAAAATCTCGCCAAGAGAGGAATCACCTTTTTTTCTTCTTTTTTCGTGACATAGCAGATTTTCATTTATCACTATGGAGCACTGTTAATTGTAGGGTTGAGAGAGTCTATCGGGAAATCAATAACAGCGTAATAGAAGGTTCAGTTCATTTAACCTTGTGTCTTAAAAAGCTCCGCTTGGTGCAGTCAAGATTTACAGCATTGACTGGACTATTGGTATGTTGCTGAATGCGTAGAATATTTGTTTTATTTTATTTTATTTCTGTACGTTGCCGTGCCTGTCACCTGAAACTAATGCTAGTCAGTTTACTTAACTGCAGACAAATAATGAAACATCTGGAAAAGCACTGTATGATTTTTATGACGTGGTGACACATGATTTATTATCAACTGATTTGAGGTAATAGTAGATAATCCAACTTGGGCTACTATATAGAGAGCTACTGATCTACCATCGTTTTGCATTTACCAAATGATTTTCTTGTCGTGCAGGGAGCAAATTGATACATGGAATATTCTTGCTGAAGCTAGAGATACAAGGGTATTGGGTTGTAATAATGACTGGCAACAGGACCCTGAAATCGTAAGCATACACTCAGTTGCTTTCATTTGTCCCTGACATACTGTGTGCTCAGACTGTTCACTTCATTTCCTTGCACTGATAACGTGGTATTTTCCCTACTGTATGGTGCCTTTCTGTCTACAGAAGGAGCTCGTTAAGAGACTTCATTTGCTACTAACGGTGAAGGATACAGCAGCTAATATACCAAAAAATCTGGAAGCAAGGAGGAGATTGGAATTCTTTACCAATTCATTATTTATGGATATGCCTCTTGCAAAACCAGTATGTGAAATGGTGCCTTTCTGGTAAGTGAATTCTGAAAGATTATTATTTTGCTTGGAAATCAAGAGTGTGCGAATATACTTTAAATCTCTAACATGCATCTCCCCTCTTTCAGTGTATTCACTCCTTATTACAGTGAGACTGTGCTGTATAGTTTTACGGAGTTGCATAAAAATAATGAGGATGGAGTGTCTACACTCTTCTATCTTCAGAAGATTTTTCCAGGTGCTCCTTTTCGCAGTATGGCTTTGTTGACGTGTCTAATATTGGAAATGACTAAAAATTGAAAACTTCCTTTTTTTTTGAAGATGAATGGGTGAATTTTTTGGAACGGATCGGTGATGGCAAATCTTCTGGAGAAATAGATTTTGTTGAAAATTCCAGCAATAAATTGGAGCTGCGGTTTTGGGTTTCTTATCGTGGACAAACCTTGGCTAGGACAGGTTAGAATTAGCCTTCTCAAAGGCAGAATGCCTTTACTATGTAATACTTCGTACATGTTAATATCAGACTTTCTGTAAATGCAGTGCGTGGGATGATGTACTACAGACGAGCATTGATGCTTCAGAGTTTTCTAGAGAGTAGAGGATTGATAGGTAGCTGGTTGCTCGCCAAACAAATTTTGTTGCCCACTTAGTTTCTCTTGTAAGGGTAGTGTGTGTACTTACTGGTAATTGCTCATTTGCCAGGAAATGATGAAAAGCCTCAAACAAGCCCTTTGTCCAGTGATGGGTTTGAATCATCTAGTGAGGCACGAGCACAAACCGATCTGAAGTTTACATATGTTATCTCTTGCCAAATCTATGGACAGCAAAAGCAAAATAAAGCTCCGCAGGCTGAAGATATTAGTCTATTGCTACAGAGGTATGCGAGTATATGTTCTCTACGACTATAGTTTGTGGTGTTTTTTAATCAGTCATTTTATTTGCTAGTTTAGGTGGGGAATGTTACATCTGCTGATCTGCTTCCTCTTTTCCTGGACATTTGACGGTTCTTATTAAGCAACCAAAATCCTCATTTTTTATCTTATGTTTATTTTTTTATTATTTTATTTCTTTATTTTTCGGTGTGAGACATTCTTTACAACTATCTTACTCAGGCTGCCTGCAAGTGCCGAATAAGGGTGTGTGTCTGAGTGATATTCACACGGTTATCCTGAATTTTGTTTGTCCCAATCGCATCCTATATACTCCCTAAAAGATTGTCCCATTTCCCTATTATGTGTGAGGAGTATTTTAATGAAATGGGACAATCTTAGTGGGACAGAGGTAGTATGTTATGAGTTGATGCAATGATTGTCAAATGGTAGAAACTAAAACAAGGGGCACTACAGAGTGATGTATTAAGTGGCATCTTGTTTTAATGCAATTTGTAGCTAATAGGACTATAGGAGTCATAACTTGATTTTATAGATGATCTCTTCAATGCTAAACTTTGCCCACTCTTCACTCTAGCTCGCTAGATTATGTACCAATTTCCATGTATGTAAAACATTTTTAAAAATGCACAAATTTCAGTAATACAGAGACGCCTTTTGTAAAAGAATATCCTCAAAAAGTGACAGATGTTTGATAACCCTGTACAAAAAGACAGCAATACACTATATGAATCCCATTATTAAGATTTCTGAATTTTAGCTCTTTGATATTTATCTCGTTGAGCGAGAATTTTTGATAGCGGTTATAAATTGGTGACTCTTAAATGTCATCTTTGCGTTAATCTCAACTTCCTTTATAAGAAAACATTTTACCTTGTCAGGAATGAGGCTCTACGGGTTGCTTTTATTCATCTTGAAGAAAGTACTACAGCTGATGGGAAAGCTCTAAATTATTACTCCAAGCTTGTGAAAGCTGACATGACTGGGAAAGATCAGGTATAGCTCTAAGTATGGAAGTTTCAAAGTTGTGCATTCGACAATATTCCAGGAATGTTAACTCGATGAATTTTAGCTCTTTGATGAACTGGATTTGAAAGATGCATCTTTTAGTTTCACACCTTTATGATGTTTGCCATTTATGTAGAATCTTCTATAAGCGGACTGAAATACGAGATCTGATACCATTTAGCTTCCATACATTCAGATGACCTTATTTGAAAGAGGAACCCTGTCAATTATGATAGTAATCAATCATCCAGTATGACCCAATGTTGTAATGTATCTGCTATATAGTACATGGGTGATAACAGACCTAACTTTTCATATTGGTACTTTGCATAGCTTAGTGGTGGTAGAAGTGTTGCGGCTGTATCTTAGGTTTTAAATTTTTTCACAAATCTGTTATGTTTACTTGGCCCCCTAGGTATCATTCTCAAGTTAGCATTGGGTTAAATTAATTAAAAAAATACGGAGTATGCACATTATTGAAAACGCTTGCTACTGGACTGATGTGCATTGTTTTATCAAACAAAATTAGGCAAATCGTCGTTTTTCTATTGTAGATATTTTTCAGTCAAGTTGAATTTGTTTACAAATTTTCTTTTCAGGAAATATATTCCATCAAGCTACCTGGAGATCCAAAACTTGGTGAAGGGAAGCCTGAAAATCAGAATCATGCAATTGTCTTCACTCGCGGGGATGCCGTTCAAACGATCGATATGAATCAAGTAATTTTTCAAACACTCTTGACAAGGCTACTTGTCAAGCCTAAATGTCTAATTTGTTGATTTGTTTGAATTTAGGTTTTCCATTCTTCTATGGTGATACCATCAAATTTAAGTTGCCTATCCCGTTGTTTTTGGAATTTGGACTCCTTATCATGTTTATTCAATAATGTTTTGGGGGGTGTGTTTGGCTGTGGATTAATAAAAGTTACTGGCTTTGCTATCTGATTGTCCTGATAATAACTAATGCTGGGGTTGTGGAAGAAGGCACATCATTGTATTTCATACACATTTAACGTTCATTTAAATGCTATTTATTCTCACCATTACTTCCTCATAGAGAGCCGAGGTGGAGTTATTCCTTCTTTCATATGAGTGCCAACAGATTATTTCTCTTTATGCTGTAGGATAATTACCTTGAGGAGGCAATGAAAATGAGAAATCTCCTTCAAGAGTTTCATGAAGACCATGGCATCCGCCCTCCTACAATTCTTGGTGTAAGGGAGCATGTCTTCACTGGAAGGTTTGAAGTTGATATCCTGGCAGTGTAACCCCATGATGAACATGAGTACATGACTTCGCCGTTCTTGTGTACTGATATTATTATTATTATTGTTGTTGTTGTGCAGTGTTTCTTCTCTTGCATGGTTTATGTCCAACCAGGAGACAAGCTTTGTGACGTTAGGTCAGCGAGTTTTGGCAAAACCTCTCAAGTGAGTCGCCCTTTGTTTGTTAGATTTTCTATGTAATAACTGACTTGGTCTGTGATAGGTTCAGCTAAAAGTTCTAGAAATGGAAAGTTCGTTATGTGTTGTGTGGGGAACTTTTGTCAAATGTCTTGGTCCATGAGAAACTTGATTTGGAAAGTGGGTTGTGAGTAGCGCTAATAATAAGTGTATAATATAATGCGGCAGACTCTGAGAGGGTGTATTGGATATTATCCAAGATGATTTTTTTTTTCTTTTTTGGTTGTGTGTTTCTGGGTTGTGTTCCCAACACAATAGTAAGGCTGCATGCATCCCCCACCCACCCCGCAATTTACGGTAGCCTCCGAGGCACTAGGGTAATGTTGTTTTAGAGTTTATGGCAAAAGTCGGCAATATTTGTGAAATGTTGATGTCGTTTAAGCGGAGTTTCGAATCTTAAGCTCTTATAGTCTTACGCATGCTAAGAGTCCGAGTTCAACGTTTATACAGAGTAATTGACATAAATACAAAAATGATAGAAAGAATTAATACAATATACTAAAATATTCCATATATACATTTGTTATCGAGAATTCTCCCCTAAAATTATGCGGAGTATGTAACAAAAAAGGTAATCTACAAATGCAAAAAGTTGAGGACTGTAATCTTCTTGGTGGATATACCTGTTGCTTTCATCGACTCTTCTCTGTGTTACTCTTATTTGGTTACAAATTTGTAACGTGGGCATATGTTAGCTATTGCTCATGATACTTTTCATGTGGACAGATAGTTTGAAATGTATTGTTGATCATTCTTTTTGTTTGGCAGAGTGCGTATGCATTATGGACATCCAGATGTATTTGACCGTATATTTCACATAACTCGTGGTGGAATAAGTAAGGCATCACGCGTTATCAATATCAGCGAGGATATTTTTGCTGGTATGTGAACGGTTTGTCCCGTCTCTTACAAAGTATCTTATCGAAAACATTTAGAGTTTTGACCATATAATAGGATACTGTCAGCCTTGATTTAAACTTATATATAAGAAGGCCTACCCTATTTTCATGACCCTTATTCCTAACCCTACCAAGTTTGGGCAGAATTCTCCAAACAATTTTTTTGGTGTTTATTACTCGTGGCAAAAGTGGAAAGGGCCGTGACATTAGGCCCACCTTACAGAAACTGGAGAACCTTTTTGTTCAGCCTGGAAACATTCATTTTAAAATAAAAACTTTTACCTTTATATTTATAGAGAGTGTGTTGGGTGGAATGGGTGCATTGCATACACATTAATTATGTTTATATTGATATTTGTCATGCTTTAGTGGGTATTACTCTTAGCTAGTTGAACTGTGATAGAGGTGAGCTATACTTATATTATTATTTGGGATAAAACCATCTTATGGCTAAACGTAATCGTCTATTGTTTATTGGAAAACTTTATGTCATGAATAGAGAGGCAGTTGAAAATGTAGACATCATTTCGGGTAACTTTCTAGTGAACTCTATTTCAGCCAATGTTCTGTTGATTGTGGTGCATCTCACTCTAGTGAACTAAGTTTGTGGATCAAATGAATATAGAGCCTAGTGAAATTGTGGATTTTGATTTTTGTCATGCCATTTGAGGACTTAGCCAGTAAACCGTAAAAAGGATGTATAAGGATGTGTCTTTATTTATTGGTGATCATGATTTTGAGGCAGACTTGTTAGAATTCTCATTACTTACTTTGATGTGATTTTTGAGGATGGATTGGCTCGGATCTCATCGGGCTACTATTGATTGTGGACATAGTAAAGTTTCCTTAAGAGCTCCTAAAAATGTGAGAGTATCTTATAGAGGTAATGCAAAAGATCATAGGGTGAAGCTTATTTCTGCTAAGAGGGTGAAAAAATATTTTTGTCTAGGGGAGTAAGGCTGATTTTGTGTCATTCAAGGGATTTAAGGATTGAATATCTCACCCGGGGTGAAGTTGCAGTAGTGAGTGAGTGAGTGAGTGACAGGAATGAGTCCAATAGTTAAATCATCCTACCGTATGTCACCATTAGAAATGCAAGAACGTAAGAAACAACTAGATGAACTTATGGAGAAAATGTATATTAGGCCTAATGTGTCGCCTTGAGGCCTCTGTTTTATTTGTGGAAAAAGGATGGAACTTGAAGTTTTGTATTGATTATTGGGAATTAAATCAGATTACTATATAGAATAGGTATCGTTACCTAGGATTGATAACTTATTTAACCAGTTGAAGGGGCCTCTGTTTTCTTTAAAAATGACTTGCGATTTGGGAACAATCAATTGATGATAGCGTTTGAGGATATACCTAAGATTACAATTTCTACTAGATATGTCCATTGTGAGTTTACTGTGATGTTTTTTGGGTTGACTAGTGCATGTACTGTATTTATGGATTTGAGGAACCGAACTTTGAGGACTTAACTAGATAATTTTGTTGTGATATTCATTGATGACATAGTGATTTATTCAAAGAATGAAGAAGAGCATGAGGAACATTTACGGATTGTCTTGAGTATCTTGAGAGAAAAATAGTATTTGCTAAATTTTCGAGGTGTGATTTTTGGCTGATTTGAGTAATTTTTGGGGCATATTATATGTAAGGATGAAGTGTCACATCCTGCTAAGGTGAAAGTTGTTAAGGAGTGACCTAGAATAAAATATGTGACTGAAATTCATAGCTTTTTGGGTTTAGTTGGTTACTATAGGAGATTTGTGAAGGATTTTTTTTCTTCTAAAACAGATAGATCAATGACCACACTGATGATGAAAGCCACAAAATTTCATTGGGATGAGAGGTGTGAAGAATTGTTTCGAATTTTAAAGGAGAAATTAACCACTACTTCAGTGTTGGCCTTACCGAAGTGAAATTAAGTTTATGAGGTTTATACAGATGCATCTAAGAATGGATTTCTTTTGGGTTGATTAGTGCACATACTGTATTTCTTACTAAGGTGAAAGTTGTTAAGGAGTGTCAGTATATTATACTCCCTCCGTCCCTAAAAGATTGTCTCATTTGCCTATTATATGTGAGGAGTATTTTAATGAAATGTGACAATCTTAGTGGGACGGAGGTAGTATGTGGTATTAGGTGATCTTGTGAAATTAGATCAGTTGTGAAGCTGTGTACTTTGGAGTTTGAAGAATTAGGTGCTTTTGGAATTTGAGGAATTTTGAAATGTGAGATATCCTAAAGATTACGTGTCTGTTTTGACAGATTTTGGGATGGAGGAAATAGTTTATTTTGGATATTTATGAGAAATGTTAGACTTAGTGACGAGTTTAAATTTTGAGGATGAAGTTTTGTTTTAAGGAGGGAAGTCTGTAACACCCCGTTTTTTTCCGAGTCATTTATTTGGCGGTATTTTGATATTTTATTTTATATCGGATTATTAGTTGGCAATTGTTTTAACCGTTTTGGATTTTGTAAAACTTAAATCTTCCGCTGCAACCTTTTCATTTAATTAGATATTGAAATTATACTTCGTTTCAATTATTTTCTATCAAATTTCTTTTTCGGTTGATTTATATTATTTTATTTGCCTTGCACTTGGCTTTGTGAGCTCAATGCAGAGTAACAACTTTGAATTTTCCATTTTCGATTTATTATTTTGGTCGCGAAAATTTAGGGTTGCTATAGTTATAATATAGGAGTATTCACTTTGGGGGTAATTTTATTATTTTACATAACAAGCTGCCTTCATGTCTACATAATTAGTCAAGATATTTGTTTAACTGGATGGATGTCTCTCCATATCGAGAATGGAATGTGGCACATTTGACACTCTCGCATCCGACAGGTTATGTTAATTGATTACTACCTCCCATTCATTGGATTCCTACCATTTATTGAATATATATGTGAGATATATTTTAATAAAATGGCAGGATTCCAATGAATGAGAGGGAGTATAATTGTTTTGCCTTCTACTCCATGTGGCAGGTTTTAACTCGACCTTACGGCAGGGAAATATAACGCACCATGAATACATACAGGTTAGGTTATGTTGATAGTATGTATAGTGTCCTATCTTCTCTCATTACAGAAGCTAAGATTATTTTGTGTTTTAGGCTATTACAGAAGGGATCAATTATCCTTTATGTGGCTTTTTGGGATAGAGTAATGAATTATTTTTTCTGGAACTGGCTACTGAAGTCCGATGCATTTGTGTTTATGTAGGTTGGAAAAGGAAGAGATGTTGGATTGAATCAAATTGCCCTTTTTGAGGGAAAGGTTGCTGGTGGTAATGGAGAGCAGGTCTTGAGCAGAGATGTGTACAGGCTTGGACAGCTTCTTGACTTTTTCAGAATGCTGTCTTTCTACTATACGACTGTCGGTTTCTATGTGTGCACAATGGTAAGTGGGGTCATTATATTCTATACTTCGCTATTGTATCTTCCAGTCAGTTCCTCTTTTTTTGTCTTGGTCTGATAATTTTTTTTTGGCTGCAGATGGTTGTTCTTACTGTATATATTTTTCTATATGGAAGGGTATACATGGTAAGTAAAATCTTAGTTGATCTTTTTTTTTTTTTCTTCATATCTAAGTTTCTATTAATACAACAACCCTACAATAAAATTAGCCAAGTGCATGAACGGCTCAAATGGCTGAGTGAAGGGTATGCCTAGTTGGAAGATTGTTGCAGGAATGCAACTGGTCGACCATAGTGTATATAATTACCGAATGATGCATAATGGAGATAGCTTGGTGTACTCGGTTGTATTTCAGTGAACCATTTTACTCTATTTCCTAATCTAGACTCGATGAATATTGGGTCTTTGGCTTGATTCCAAACTATGGGAATCAACCTTTTTCAATATTCCCCAACCAACGAGACTACGAGAGTGACACTGAGTGCCCCTACTAATGCTTATGTGCTTACTAAATATGCCATGGCCATGGGATTTCTGGACAAAAGATATCTCTGGAACCTCTTCCCTCTATTGTCGTGCTGTGTGATAGTAGTAAGTTTTGAAGGAAAGTTATACTAAGAGACAAAACATATGATTCTAGCGTAATCACTCATCAAACCATTTTCTTCATTATGTGATGATGTTCTTTGCTCCTCTACTTTTGGACTTGTACTCACCTATCTACTGGAGATGTTTAGTCGATATACTTGTTTGTCTTCCTAGAAGCTGCCACCTTATAATAGTTGATTGTTGGTGATAATGATAGATGCATGTGCACTTCGTAAATTTGTCAGCAACTTCCCAGTTGAATTACTAAAACCATACATAAAAGATGTGTTGGCTCTTATTTAACATAATCGGGGGCAAATTGGGATTAGTCTGACACCACGAGCTAATATTATTGTGCAGGCCTTATCTGGACTTGATGCAGAAATTGCGAAGGCAGGAAGACTTCTAGGAAATACATCTTTAAATGCAGTTTTAACACCGCAGTTCTTGGTCCAAATTGGAATATTTACAGCTATACCTATGATTATGGGTTTTGTATTAGAACTTGGATTACTTCAGGTATGACTTGTTCTCCTTTAACTGATTTTGTATTTAAGAAAGTATACTTGTATCAAAAGATTGGAATGTGGACGGAAAATAAGGAATCCTCCGCCTAAAATGAGAAAATACTATTTAGAGATTCCGAAAACTGTTGCAGAGTTTGATATGAAAGTTTGTCAAAACTCATGAGCCTTAGCCCATGAGGATTATGCCTCAAGTGCTATCTGTGCCAATGAGACTACTTGTTTGAATTTTCTTTTGGCCATTGGCATTCTGTTTATGCAATTCCTTGTACTATATTGCGACTATATTGTGTTTTGTAGCCTGTAGGGAATTTTGTGAATTAAATCAACCGACCTCCGTGAACAAATTTGGAGTTCACCTGTGATTTTGTTGTTGCAGGCTGTCGTCAATTTTCTTATCATGCAGCTGCAGTTGTGCTCTGTGTTCTTTACATTCTCATTAGGAACAAGGACTCATTACTTTGGACGGACCCTCTTGCATGGAGGTGCCAAAGTAAGCTTCTTTTATTCGCTAAACACAGTCTTATTTCTGACAATGTTTGGTAGTTGATGCTCTGCTCTAAAACCAACTTATTTTTGAATATTACTCCAATAATTCACAGTATAGAGCTACCGGCAGAGGATTTGTGGTACAGCACATCAAGTTTGCTGAGAACTACAGGCTTTACTCTCGAAGTCATTTCATTAAGGCGTGAGTGTTTCTTGCTTATGGTGGACGGCTGTGGTTTAATATTGATACAAGAGACTCACATTCTTTATTTTAGATCTTGAATCATTCACGTTTTCTGTGCAGACTTGAAGTAGCTCTGCTACTAACTTTGTACATGGCATATGGGTATTCAAAAGGCGGTGCTGTTTCGTTCGTATTGTTGACTCTTAGCAGTTGGTTCCTTGTTATTTCATGGCTCTTTGCTCCATATATATTTAATCCCTCGGGCTTCGAGTGGCAAAAGTACGTTTAGTTTTTTCAAACCTCTATGTGTTTAATACTATCCTTTTTAACTTTCACTTTACCAAACACACCCTAAATTAGGGGTGTTCACCGGTCCAGACCCGGACCGGACCGGATTGACCCGCGGACTGGCAACTCAAAAATCCAAACCCGCGGACCGGACCAGTTAACAAAGAAACACGGACTGGACCGGACCCTCTTAAAACCAGACCGGACCGGAAAAATAAACTAAATTTTGTTATTTTTTAAAAGTGTGGACCGGACCGGACCGCGGACCGGTAACCAAGTTTTTGGAGACCCGTGGTCCGAACCAGTATGCGGTCACTTTTTGAACACCCCTAGGCCTAAATGATAATCTGCTCTGTGATTAAATAATTAAATATTCTTTTGTAAACCATCAGGACGGTTGATGATTTTGATGACTGGGTCAATTGGCTTCTATACAAAGGGGGAGTTGGGATAAAAGGAGAAAAGAGCTGGGAGTCCTGGTGGGAAGAAGAACAGGTTAGTTTCTTCAAGTGGCAGCTTCTGTAATGCATTAGTCCGTACAATTCACAAGTCTGATGTGTTCATCTTTTCCATGTTTGACGGGATTGTTATCTTGTTTGAAATGCTACTCATTTTCCGAGTAATGCAGAAAGAATGATTAATCATTCCTTCCAGATATTTCTTCCGATGCCCACCTTTGGAGACTCTTGTTTTTTTTTTTTTTTTTTTTTTTTTTTTTTTTTTTTTACGGTTTATCTGCACTCAAAAGTTTAGTGGGAAAGAGAGACGAGTATGGAGATGGAGGGGGAAAGGGAGGGGTGGGAGAATGAGTGTGATGCTTTCCTTCCAAATCATTCTACTGGTGGGAGACTTTTAATTTGGCTTGTAGGAACAAAATCTGAGATCAAATTATCAAACATTTTACATTTTTTTCAATTCTCTTCTCCTAGCGATCCCTAAGAAATTCTCATTTATGTCCCATGAACGAGATTATTTGAACATGGCCTAAAAAGACTCAATCATGTACGACATTGCGTATAGTTCTATATAGTATTATAGTGCCCTTGCGAATGCATTCTTTGTTTTGAGGTTTAAGTACACCTTAAAATTGGAGTGCAGTACTTGGTTTCTAAATTGTTTGAGAACCTTGCGTAATTTTTTTTCCCCTTGATACTTGGACTTACCAAATCATAATTTTTTCTTACAGGTACATATTTGCACTTTGAGAGGGCGGATTCTGGAAACAATTTTGAGTTTGAGGTTTTTCATGTTTCAATATGGTATTGTCTTCAAGCTCCATTTCATGGCATCAAGCAGATCACTTGCGGTACGTTGCTTGCTTCTCATTGGAGATATTGTATTCTCCTTATCAATGTCTCTAGTCTTCATACTTTCACTGTGGCATAAGGTTACTGTTACTTTGGTGTTGGATACCGTCCTTTGTTTTTCTTGTTCACCTTGCAAGCAGAAACGCCTCATACGAGTTTAGAGAAACATTTTATAGCAGGATGTCATAGTCCATTCAGGCATTTTGTTTTAATTTTTGTCATCTCTGCATCACCTTTTGCCCTCTTAAGATGTATTTTTCTCGTGGATAGGAAGATACTCGTCTTTTTCCAATCAATGGAGACAATGATAACGATTCACTATACTTTGACTTTGTGAATTTTATAGTGAAATTTGACTTACTAAATGCTTTGTCCCGTCATTATTGTTATGTACCTCGTAGCAATTAGTCTTTATTGGAATTCTGTGTGTCATTTGCAAATAGCGCACTTTATTCTTGCAATGCAACAATTTTGTGTTATTGTTGGCTGAAAAGATGATGTGTACATGTGTTGTGTCTCTGTACTTTTGGAATTTTTGAGCCTTTGGAATAAGGATGTCGATCTGCAGATGTTCAAACCGATTAGTTGTAGGATTCGTAATTCATACTGTTGATTAGATTTATTTTTATGGTTGTATCTATGATACTCCTATACTTCACTTAGTTGCTGTATCCCGTATCCGATACGTATCTTGTCGGACACGATACGACACTTCGATACTTCATTTTGGATTGAAATATCGAAATTTCTGCACAAAATAGCCTAATCCGTTACTCAGATACTACGTATCTTGCCCGATACTTGCAGACGTGTCAGAGTAACATAGGGCTCTATCCATGTTTTTGACATACCAAGCATAGGGGAATCTAGCTAGTAGCAAAGGGTAGCACTCGCTACCCCAAACTTACATAAAATGATTAAAATTATCGACTTTTGCTACCCCAAATTTCGTAAAGTTGATACATTTTTATATACCGTGAGCAAATATAATAAACTCGCTACCTCAAAAATTTAAGTCTGATTCGCCCCTGATTACCAAGGGTAGATTCCTATGGAGTATTACGAGTATTTAGTTATATGTTCGTGGGATGTAAATAATTCTGCATACGTGTTTTCGCTTATTCCTTTCCTTTCTATCATTTTTCAGTTATATGGCGGCTCCTGGATTGTTTTGGTAGCTGCTGTCATCATTTTCAAGGTCTGCTTCCATACCGAGTATTGTTTTACTTTTTTTTCTTCCTATATCACCTGGAGCATATATTTGACGAACTTGTGTTTTTGTTTGACAGATATTAAGTTTCAGTCCAAAGAAGTATGATCGCTTCCAGCTGTGGACGCGGTTTTTTCAGGGGCTCACTGGCGTGGGAGTTGTGGCAGGAATTGTTCTTTTCACTGTCCTAACTAAATCGACGGTTCCAGACTTGTTCGCAATTTCCCTTGCGTTCATTGCAACTGGATGGGGACTTCTCAGCGTAAGTTACTTCTAACTTAATCTATTGTCTTTACTTTTCTAGTGTCCTACAAGAACAGTCTTATCACTGTGTTACGCAGACTCTCTTACGACGTCTCGTGTCTGAGACGGTGATGGGGTGTTGGACACGGCTATTTTGGGCCAAATTAGTCTATCACTGTGTTACTCATACTCTCCTACCTGGTGTCATGTCCGAGATGGTGGTGGGGCGTTGGACACGGCTATTTTGGGCCAAATTAGTTTACAGCCGTGTTACTTAGACTCTCCTACGAGGTGTCATCTCGGAGACGGTGATGGGGTGTTGGACACGGCTATTTTGAGCCAAATTTTCAATTTGTTGGTCTAAAATGAAGCATCGAAGTGTCGTGTCAGACTAACATAGGTCTATCAAACATTCTTGTGACCCTTTTTTGCGAGGCGAGTGATTTTGTATATGACTTAGCATGGTTAGAAGAATAATATTCCGTCCCCTTCTACACTTCCAAGTTGGGGATATATACGTGGGAAATTCCAGGGTCCAAACCCGTTTTTAAATGTACACGGTTTTTACACCAATGCACTGCTGAAATGCTAATACAGGGTTTAAATGTATTAAACCCTGTCGGAATTCAGCTTGGTTTACCCCAGTAAGAACCCGACCCAGTTGACCCGTTTACCTGCAAATAGATGTGTTGACCAGCCCAAACCCGGCCAGTTGACCTGTTTGCCAGGTGTACACAAAACTGTCCATCGCCACCCTGTCGGATCCAGGGTTTAAGCGTATTAAACCCTGTCGGAATTCAGCTTGGTTAATCCAGTAAGGTGCATCTGCAAATAGCTTGGTTTACCCGACCCAAAGTTGAACGACCCGGACCCGAACCTACCCAGTTGACCCGTTTGCCACAAAACGGTCCATTACCACCAGATGAACTCGTCCCATTATGCGGTTGCAGAAAACATACCCATCTTGTGATATAGAGTTCCGATATCCCACGTCTAGGCATTTATCCTCGCATTTCATTCCCAATTTTAACCCTTTTTACATTTTCTTTTCATTTCGGGTTCTAGCTTGCAATTACATGGAAGAAAGTGTTGAGAACATTAGGATTATGGGATTCGGTCCGGGAATTTGCTAGGTTATATGATACCGCCATGGGTGTGCTTATCTTTGCACCAATCGCATTCTTGTCATGGTTCCCATTTATTTCGACATTCCAATCTCGACTTCTCTTCAATCAAGCTTTCAGTCGAGGTCTCGAGATTTCAAAGATCTTGGAGGGGAACAAAGCCAATGTTCAAAAGTGAATGAACTGAATCATCTACAGACTACAATGCAAGTATGATATTTTGTTTTCTTATTTACTGTCCATTTTCGGTGAATCTCTCTCTTGTCCATATTTTTTTCGAGAAGCACCGGTGGTCGTTACATTAGGTGACCGATGATATTTGAGGACTTTTTTTTCCCTTAATTATTACTCCGTATTATTTTATTTTTCAGAACTATTATTGTATTACTATTAATAATTTATACTTAATTACCGGTACTTATTAAAACTATTCTTTAATTTGGAAATCGTAGCATTTTAAAAAATTTATTATTGAAACTTTCAACTTTATTTTGTGCTTGATATTATGTGTATATGTATGTATGTATTATTATTCTATTATTTTTATTTTTATTTTTAATCTCCTTGCTATTACTACTATTATGCATTTTTATATGATTTTTTTTGGAATCGATTTGACGTTTTTTTTTATAATGATTCATGGTAGTAAACCCCCAAATCTTTTTGAGACTACGGTTTCTTTGTTGCTGCTGTTGCTGTCTAGAAAAAATAACGTCAGTAGCGCAGACGTGCAGTTCGGGAGCTTAGCTACATGCCCCCCTTTCGTTCCAATTTCGGTCCAGAAACATTCACTCTCTTTGCAAGAAGCTGTTTTGAGTTGGATGAAGTTATGTATTGAAATTTGTTATGTATGGGAAAATGGGGTTGATTAGGGGATGAAGGAATGAATGGGGTCATCGAGCTGGTGTTCGGTTTTGGTTGCGCTCCGGTCCGGCTGGTGGCTCGGTGAACGAGCGGTTTCAACTTCTGCCACTTTATCGTTGAGCGGCCCAACACCTAGTTATGCTCGTCTTTTTACTCTGTTGTTTCGTGGACCCCCTTTTTGTGACGATAAATTTGGCACTTTTTTTTTTTGAAAAAACGTAAGCCTTCTTTTTAAAAAGAGCTAAAGCATTTTTGTCAAACACAAGGACACCACCTTTAACAAATTTTTTTTTGCGAAATGTCTTTAATTTTTTTTGTCAAACATAACCTTTTATTTTTATTTTTTTTTTGCAAAAAACAACATTTTGACCTAATTTGACAAATTAAAGCGAATTTGATGAGTGCACAAGGTTGCACAAAACTTTTTTTATTTATTAAGGTGATGGTTTGGGTTTTGAATTTTGTCGGCATCATAATCGTCTTCGTGACTCTGCTTGAACCAAAGTTTTCAATCTTCCATTTCCAACAACTACACCATTGTTCACCGCCCGACGAATCACTGACTCGACATCTCAGACTCCTACTCCACCAAGTTCAACTTTCGACCTCCCTACTCTTAAAACTCCGGTCCACACACCCATATCATGCCTAAAGAAAACACCCGTCTACGATGCCATATCCACCATTGAACCATGTGCTAACATTCCAAACAACCACCATAGCCTAAATCGAATCACCACTTCAATCAGCCGCCAAGCCAACCATCATGACTCGTCTCTCACGACAACCCCATCTCAAGTTGAAAGAGATGTGATGGTGGTGAATGAGCCGTTAATAGTTGGTTGATGAAGTGGTGGTGGAAACGAATCGGTGGCCGGTTGGTGGTGCGAGTGGTGGAGATGAATGTGGGTTGCATTTGGGTGGCCGTAGTGGGATGCTACACCAACTACGTTCGAGCGAAAAAATGTGATTCCTTTTATGGTTGTGCCGGTGGTGGCTGAGGTGGAGGTGAAGTGGCGGCACCTAGTGGTTTTGGTGGGATACCAATTTCGGTCCATTTGGTGCGGTCGTGAAGTCCACCTACATTTTTTGGTCCAGATCGGGCCGAACCGATGTAACTACAACCCAGTCTTTTATCAACCTCACTTCTTTAATTTGAACTTCAGATCCATGAAATTCGATCCCGCCCGATGAACACCTTTAAAAACAATCATCTTAAAACTAGATCTGGCAAAATTAATTCGACCCAAACCCAATCCGTCACCTGAATTGAAGACCCTATTTTTGATCCGTAACCTGAATTGATCCGAACATTATTATAGGAAAGTGTCCATAAAAAAATTGAAAAAAAACCATGAAATGATCCGAACTAGAAATGATCTGGCTCGATCCAAAGTCAATCCTTTTTCAGGCCCGAACGGCTAAACCATACCTGGTTGATCCGTTTCCCATGTCTACTCAAAATTGGATCCACTAATGCAAAATTAAAGCTGATCATGGGTTGTATCGTCAGATTGGTCTGTCCCATCTGACCTGAATTTTTAGCGGACTTGGACACAATATTTCAAAAATATACAAAGGTCTGGCCCGTGAATCCGTCCCAATTCCGATAATTCCCGTATCCGTAGGCCAAAATTTCAAACTTAACCCGACCCATGTAAAATTCTTTGTTTCCCACTTTCCCCCTTGTACAAGAAACCAAGCTAAAACAGCACTTCCCACCACCTATTAAATCTCCCCCCCCTCTTCTCTTCCTAACAGATCGATCTCCCAACCCAAAATCCCCAATTCAATTCAATTCAATTAATTAGGGTTCTTCATCAATCAATTGATTTCCACCATGACAACTTCCCAAATCGACGATGAATCAATTTCCAATCAATTACACCAAATCCGATCCCAATTAAACAAAAAACAAACCTTCGAATCCGCAATCAATTCCCTCAAATCACTCCTATTACAATCCTACACTTCCTCCTCTCCCTCCGTCAAATCCCAATTCTACGACGTCGTTTGCCGCGTCAACACCGTCCTCCGCACCCGGTACACCGCCACCGGGTTCCTCCTCGCCGGCGCCGATCTCCTCCTCACCGCCGCCTCCTTAACCACCGTCCCCTCGGAGGTCTCCCACCTCACCTCCGCCGCCGCCTCCCTCCGCCAATCCCTCCCCGTCGATTCCGACGCCGATGCCGCCACCAATCACCACCGCAACCATGGCTTCTTGTTCGAAGGTCACCTGACCGTTGACCGCGAACCTCCTCAACCTAACTGGCTCGTCCAACAAACCCTGCTGACCGCACTCGCCTCCGAAAACATCGCCGAAAATGGCGCCGTAAATGTCGCCGAGAATGACGCTAATACAATGTCGAGTTTGTTGAGAGGATTAGCGGAGAGTTTAGACGTGTCTATGTTAGACGGATTGGAAGATCTATTACCAGCGGATATGGCGGCGGCAAGAAGGACAGCGCCACCAGCAAGCAAGGAATTCGTATCGAAACTCCCTGTATCGAAAATCGACAATGTAGTATTGTCGAAAGTAGGAGACGATGCTGAATGCTGTATATGTAAGGAGAAACTCGGTGTCGGGACGAAATGCAGGAAATGCCGTGTAAGCATTTGTTTCACCCGGCGTGTTTGAAACCGTGGTTAGATGAACATAATTCGTGTCCGATTTGTCGACATGAATTGCCTACTGATGATCATAAGTATGAGAGTTGGAAGGAACGAGAGAAGGAACTCGAGGAGGAGCGTCGTGGCGCTGCTAATGCTGTTCGTGAAGGCGAATTTATGTACATTTAGATCGTCATTGCTTATAATACTCTTCTCGTCCCGGTCATCTGAATGACTGGGACAGGAGGAGTATCATTGTAAAACATTATTTATCGGAATATTTACTGTGTTTGAATCGTCTTTGGTGTTTATGGGTGCTCGTGTTTGTGTTTGAACTATGATAGTATTGTCGACTTGTCGTGTGATATGGACTAGGGACGGTAGGGAATACGCCTTTGGTGTTTATTGGTGTTCGTGTTTGAACTATGATAGTTGATTATTGTCGTGTGATGCTGACGAGGGAGTATGTGTTTGAATCATCTTTGGTGTTTATCGGTGTTCGTGTTTGAACTAATTATTGTCATTTGATAGGGACTATGGAGTTCGTGTTTGCTCGTGCTCGTGTTCGTGTTTGAACTATGATAGTCGATTATTGTCATGTGACACGGACTAGGAAGTGCATGTTTGAATCGTCTTTGGTGTCTGCTCGTGCTCGTGTTTGTGTTTGAACTATGATAGTTGATTATTGTCATGTGATACAGACTAGGGAGTGCATGTTTGAATCGTTTTTGGTGTTTGTCGTTGTGTTTGAACTATGATAGGTAGATAGTCGATTATTGTCTTGTGATATAGTCATAGACTAGAGAGTACGTGTTTGAATCGGCTTTGGTGTTTATTGGTGACTATTTGAAATATGATAGTCGATTATTATCATGTGATACGGACTAGGGAATGTGTTTGAATCGTCTTTTTGGTGTAGCATTATAGGTGGGTAGTATTAAAACAATTGTGACGGTAGTTGATGCCCCAATTCTCGATCATTTCAGCCGAGTACAGGCTTGCAGAGTTGATCAACCTACGACGACGGCTGTGCTACCATCAGGTTGGTGGTCTAATACTCTGATTTCACCCCGTGGTTCACCCCCATGTCGTTTGCTCAACTACCTTCATCACCCGTTCTCAGCATTCATGACTCATGATCATTGAATGACTGAAACGAGTGGGAAAGTAGAAAGACATACAACATTTTTAGTCGGAGTTTTCAATTTCGTAGGAAATTGAAGTCGGAAGTGTAAAAACGTACTCCCTCCACCTACTAAGATTTTCCCACTTTCCTTAAAAGAAAAACTCCACTAAGATTCTCCCACTTTCCTTAAAAGAAAAACTCCACTAAGATATCCACTTCAAAACTTTACTTATTCATCCGATATACTCTCTTTCTATCCGTTACTTTTGTTATTTGACTTCTTGAACTCCAACCAACAATTTACCACCTTTCATTATCGATTTCTTAATCCATGTGTCATTGGGTTGGGAGGAGTACTTTTGAAACAAAAATTACAAAGTCGGAAAGGTTAAATGAGGCACGCTAAAATTATCGACTAATCCCGAACTTAAATAGAAGCTTTTTTGATTGACAGGCTGCACAACACCATTTCAAATACGACGCAAATATATGTTTATTTTGACACAAGTTGTGTTAAGAGTTAAGACATAGTTATAAGCTTACATATTGTACTTGGTTTGGGTTGGAGTATAATTTACATACTGCCAAGAGAAACTAAACACTTGCCATCCTCGGCTTCAGACAGCTTTATCGTAATCAGGAGCAAAAAAAAAAATTCCGAAACCTGAATCATACACTGCAAAGAACTCGAGGACGTAGGTCGATTCTCACATCTGTTTAGCTACCAGCTGCCATAACATGATTGTTGATCATAGAGGTTCCAAAACCCGGTGTAATGTCGACTGCTGAAGGAGCATGATTTACTGGATGGTCATATTTACATGCAGGTCCATATTTGCAGATTCCGTATCGGCTGTAATAGCTGCATATGTTTTCACCCTGGATGTCCAATTCGAGCAGTTTTCAAGCATTAGATACACGACAAAGATCGCACAGTCAAACAAGGTACGTAATCCAACTCTACAGTTTTCTAATAAAACATGAATCGATATGATGCGGAAAAAAAACTACTTGTATTAAGGAACTCAGTTTCCTGATAAGAAACGTGAGAGATCTACATGACCGGGGTATTTTATGCTAAATGTATTCTAAACACATGTTAGTCAAACTCTTCTGCGAGGTGTCGTGTCTGACACGGCTATTTTGGGCAAAATTTTCAGTTTTTTTGTCTAGATTGAAGTATAGAAGTTTGGTTTCGTGTCCAGACACGTGACGCGACACCCAAGTGAAGAGTCAGAGTAACATAGTTCAAAACCGCGCCACGAGCACTGCATTTCAACTTGTTCTACCAACTAGTGGCTGATGTCAGCTATAAATTGATAAATTCCGTTAAAATGATAAACCAAGAACTCGTACTTTTTGCTAGTTGTTATTCACATTAATCGAGTCATGACTTCAAGGAACAGAATAAACTTCCCCAATGTTATGAATTCTCGAGTTTCAGAGATAAAATAATCTTACTCGAATCATGATATATATGTGCACGCTGATAAGATAGATGACTTACAGGTCTTAGAGGAAGGCCCAACTCACTGAGAGAACATGCAGAAGACTTCTCCAATACATTCTTGGGATGGTGGAATTTGCATGCAGATTTGTATTTACAGTTGCCGGTTTTCATGAAAAAGGTACATTCAGGTTGTCCAGGTCTTTCAGGAAACTCGTCAATTGATTCACGTTGATGTGAGAAAACATTTGTTTCTGATGGCTGGTTGTACATTGCATAGGTTGGTGCCATAGGGATAGTCCCGGGTGGATAAACAGAAGTCTTCTCGATGTCATCGCACATAGAAAGAAGGACGACGATTAGAAGACATTGAAAATTTTGACAACGGACATTGACTCGATGACACATGGAAAACCGAGATTATTCACCACATCACCATACCTATTCCGAGGTTAGTACCTTTACTTTTTGTAATCATGGTTTTTAAATGTGCTATTTAGGGTAATTTTTCTTTAACTTGAAGCAAACACTAGGTTATATCGCATTATCGCCAATAATTCATGCGAACAACATCATAGCCTTAGTCCCAAAAAGATTTGGGGTTAGCTAACATGAATCATTATCTAAAGTCGTCATCCAAAAAAAATAAAAAGTAAAATAATGAAATATAAACAAAAATATAAAATAAAATAAAATCGAAGGCGAACAATACAATAAAATAATAATAAAAATATACTTTCAAACGCAAAAAAAAAGTAAAATAATGAAATAAAAACAAAAATATAAAATAAAATAAAATTGAAGGCTAACAATACAATAAAATAATAATAAAAATACACTTTCAAACGCAAAATTAAGTTGAAAGCATCAATAATAATAAGTATTTAAAGGGATTTGGTCTACAAATGAGAACATTCAAGAACACATAAACGATTTTCCAATAGGAATATACCTGATAAGGAGTCCATTCAGGTCGAGATAAAGGACCTTGATTGCGCGGAAACATCACAGGTAGATATGCAGAATTTTCATTTACCGCCGGGGGAGGAGACCAGGTCTTTGGAGTAGACTGTAACACATTAGTTGACTGCACGAGTTCCCCATTGCCGTAGCTAGACAAAGCATCCTGCCCTCCACTAGATGTTGGGTCGGGATGGTTAAACCTACAGCTCACTCCAAACTTGCATGAGCCATTACGCATGTAGTAAGGACACTCTTTTTCTCCCTGTCAAGCAAGAACCTCACCCAATATTAAAAAAAAACGCCATCGGAAAATGAAAGACAAGAATCTCATAAACATTAGAGCCTTGGTCCCAAAAAGATTTGGAGTTGGCTAACATAAATCAATACCTGAAGTCGTCATCCAAAAAACAAAATTTTAAAAAATTAAAATTAAAATTAAAGGAAAAATAAAATGAAAAAAATTAATAAAAACCCAACATTTTTTGAACAAGAAACAATAAATCAACAACAATAACAACACTGTAACACAACATTTTAGCCAACACCCAACATTTTTTTAACAATACTGTAATACAAGAATCTCAGAAGATTTAGCCAACACCCAACATTTTTTTAACAATATTAGAGCCTTGGTCCCAAAAAGATTTGGGGTCGGCTAACATAAATCAATATCTGAAGTCGTCTTCCAAAAAATAAAATTTTAAAAAATAAAAATAAATGAAAAATAAAATGAAAAAAATAAATAAATAAAAATCCAACATTTTTTGAACAAGAAACAATAAATCAACAACAATAACAACACTACCCAAGTGCTTCAAGTCAATGTCGGGGTAAGGTTGGAACAATAACTATGCATCACTAAGAGAAATTTAAGTAGCCAAAACAAGATAGCCGAGAGGTGTAGTACCGGACGAATAGGCAACCCCATAAAATTAAGTTCAGAAGTAGGGGAGGCTTTCTTGCTGTGGTTGAATTTACAAGCATTCCCAAATTTACACCCTCCGGGGCGATCAAAGTACTGCATCAACAAATGGAAGGAAAGAGTTAGCAAACAATAAAAGAGAAAAATAATGTCACCATCGAAAGAAAGACGCCATCAAAGATGGAAGAAAATATCTGAGCCAGTCACAATAAATACATAGTCCAAACATTTAATGTCATCATAACAGAAAGAGAAATAATTGACAAATCGTGGATAAAAGTGTCATCCAGGAAAAAAAAAAGAAATAAATTATCACAGACAAGAACACGATCAAGAAGATATCAACCTGTAGTAACGGCATCTATGGCACGTTGCTTAAATAGTACATCTATTAAATGGAAAATGATCTGTCACATCATATGCTAACGACACAAACCTAATGAATCAATTGTTCGCCAAATAAAAATAAGAGGCTTTTAATTTCAGATTGCATGCAGAAAGGAAGAATAAAATGCATACTTTGCAATCAACTCGGTTTTCCTTATCTATTGAATCATCATCTTCCTTCTCATTTAGGGAAGGAGTATCAACATAGTCGCCTTTTCCTTTCGCCTTACCACCCTGCATACCAGTGAAGCAAAAGAATAATAAAGAATAATCAGATTCGTGCAACTTGCAATATATCTACAAAAATTACTAAGTTAAACATTCTAGGGTAAGAAGTTGTCATGGGAATATAGTACAAAAACGACACTGCATCAAAAAAAAATCTATCAACAGGAAGACCGATGATCCGATATACAAATTTAACAAAGTGAACAGTCCAAAAAACTTAACATGCAGAATATAAGACACGACATCGGCCCCCTCAATTTGAATCAATCAAACACTAATACACTATGCATGATGTGATGAAGCTAGTTACCGAAGTTAAAACCATGTAAACAAACTACGACAAAAAGTAAAAACAAAGGCTTAAACTTTACTTTAATATAGGACAGGAAAATAGGAAATTGATCTTCTATCATAATTAATGGGTATAAAATTATCGCGTAAAACCGTTACACAATGCCTAATGAATCAAGTTACTCCAAAGAAAGCTATGTTAAAAAAAAAAAGCGACTGATCAAGTCGAAACAAAAGACAACCACTTCAAAGTTGTCGAGCTTTTGCGTATACTTACTAAGCTTATACAAGTTTTTGAGGTGAGTTTTAAGTTTTTGAACTTAAACATTTATGTGATTTAGCTCGACAACTTTACACTAAAACTCTGAAAAGTTTGCGATAACACTCAAAATCATAAACTTTAGTTATACATAAGAGCTATGTACAACTGGCTCATTGGCTCAACTAAAGCAACCAACACAAAATGAACCTAATGAGGCCGAC